>CM061139.1:155711569-155778090 GCA_030789695.1 Scilla litardierei | reverse complement strand
CTTGTAGCTATTCTCTCATTGTGGTGGAGGACGAAGATGATGACAGTGTCGGTGTATGCCTTGCTTGATCAATAGTAGAACAAGGTGCATTGGATACTGGATGTAGGTTGTTCGCAACCGAACCAGGGTAAATCTCCGTCTCTTTTGTGTTGCTCTTACTTTCGTATTATATTCATGTGACTACATATTTCTTTTGCAAGATCGTTGAGAGGGTTGGTTGTTGGTGACAACTCTCTCTTGTGCACATGTGGTGTTTGGTTTTGTGCCTAGGTGACATCTCGGTGGAATTCGGGCTTGGGATTGTTTGGCCACCGTTTCCGCGCATTGTAGGTGGCATTGTGTGGCTAACCTAAGTGTTGGGGAGGTGCACGGAGATCCAACAAGTGGTATCAGAGCTTCCGGTTTGCGAAGAAGTGTAGTGTCACGATGGCGTCTTGCTCATGTGAGGAGACGGCCGTGTGTTCATACGAAGTAGAGAAGCTTAATGGATGGGACAACTATGGTCCATGACGACAAAAGATGGTGGCTTTGTTGAAGCATCAATGGAGTTTACGGTGCCGTATGTAATACGGGCATGCCATGTAAGGCAACTGTGTATGATAAGTGAATGATGGAGCTTAAAGCCCTTGGTGAGATAATGCAATCCTTGGAGGATGAGATCCTTCGGTAATTTGCCGATGTGGAGGTCGTGAGCGACCTATAGAGGATGCTTGAAGCTCGGTACTCGACCAAGATACCCATTGGACGAAGGTTGCAATTGTGGCAACGCTTCTATACTCACAGGATGAAAAGGGGAACCTCGTTGTGGAACCATGTTGGTGAGATGGACTGTATAGTAATGGACCTATGTGAAGTGGGGAGTGTGATAGAGGACGAGCAACATGCCATTGCACTAGTGTGTTCTCTTGCTCCGGTGTATTCCAAGTTTGTAGGCTCGATGTTAAATGGCCGAGACTCCCTCACGTTGGATGAGGTAAAGTTCGCATTGCATACAGAGGATCTCCAAAGTTTGGTGGTTAGTGACATCGATGGTTATGAGATACCCAATGTCATTCGGGGTCGCTAAGAGGGCGGACCCACTCCAAGATCCAAGATGGGCCTTTCCAAGAGTCGGAATCGACGGCGACAACAGTGGTCCAAGTCAAGGGGCCGCGGTGACAACAAATGCTTTCTATGTAAGGAGAGCGGGCATTGGAAGAGGGATTGTCCGAGGTTGAAAGCGAGGACATCGATTGGCGTTGTGGAAGAGGTTGCTCAGAGTTCGACTCATGTTGGAGCACGAGACATGATGTTTTCTGACGAGGATGATTGCTTGGTATTTGCGGCATACTCCGTGGGAGAAGCACAATGTTTGTGGCTATTGGACTCGGGGTGTTCATTCCATATGACTCCGGATCGGAGTACTTTCGACTCATATATTCCATGCATTGGAGAGCAGATTCTCATTGGAAATGGTATGGAGTGCGAGCAGGTTGGGAGTGGCACAGTTAGAGTCAGGATGCACGATGGCATCGTCCGTGTGTTTGATGGCGTCAGATATGTTCCTGATCTTAGCAGTGGCCTAATATCGATTGGAGCTTTGACCGTGATGGGCTACATGGCAGTGATCGAGGAGGATCAACTGCATATTTTCTGAGGATGCTTGGTTGTCATGAGGGGAAAGAAGCGTGGCAACTTGTATGCGCTCGATAGGTACACAGTAGTAGGCGAGACTGGCAGATCACAGGAGTCCGAGAGTGGAGATCCAACGAGACCGTGGCATCTCAGATTGGGGCATGCTGATGAGCAGCGCCTTGACATTCTTCAGAGGAGGAGTGTGTTCGGAGGTGATCGTGGACTTGAGTCTTGCAGTGACTGTGATGCAGAGCAGTCGATGCAAGTGCAGTTTGGGACAACTGTCAGACATAGTAGGGAGCCCCTAGAGTGCGTCTACGTCAGTGTATGGGGTCCATGTCCAGTTCCTTCCCTGAAAGGCGTGATGTACTTCGCGGCCTTCATAGATGACTTCTCGAGGAGAGTCATGGTTACTCTTATGGGATCTCGGGAGGAGATCCATGAGACGGTGCAACTATGGAGGAGCATAGTCGAGAGGCGGATGGATAGACCCGTAGGAGAGATCCGTACCAACAACGTAGAGATTCATGATGTTTACAAGTCAGAGGGGATCACATGCTGTTACACCATTCCTGATGGAGACCCTCACGATGGCATAGCAGACAGTATGATCAGGATGTTGGTAGAGAAGACACGAGGGCTACTGAGACCATCCGGCCTTCCTAGGGAATTATGGGCCGAGACCCTTGCTACTGCGGCATATCTCATCAACCGAACATCGTCATTAGCCGCAGGTAGTTCTATTCCCGAGGAGTTATGGACGGGTAGAGTTGTTGACTTCTCGCACTTACGTACGTTTAGATGTCCTGTGTGGCCGCACGAGAAGGACGATGTCGAGGTAGGATAATGTGCACATGATTATGTCCTACTTGGATACGCTGTTGGAGGTGCGAGAGGGTATATGTTATGGTGTCCTAGTACCGGCAAGATGATTATCAGACGACACATCATGATTGACGAGTCTACAGTGCTTAGGGCGGAGCAGACTCATGACAGTGTGCAGAGAACAGAGGACAGCCCGGTCCATAGAGAGGATGAGGCGATGCAGATTCAGACTCAGGCAGGTGATCAGACATGTGTGCAGACAGACATGATGCAGAGTTCATCCGAAGTGATCAGTGTCAGTGATCAGCCAGCATCTCACGATGTAGCTCTAGGTTCAGTTCAGTTGGAGGTGCAGAGGACAGCGGTCTACGAGGAGGTGTTGCAGTCGGTCGTTGTATCGATGCAGTCAGTTGCAGTGTGTGAGGAGACAGAGGTCTCTCACAGTTCCAGCGTGCATGTTTAGGTGCTCTTGAGGAGACCCATCATGCCGAGGTGTGTAGCTTTAGCTTCGAGGTAGAGCCGTCGATCTATGAAGGAGTAGGACAGTTGGTTTCTGCACCAATGCCAGAGGTTGCAGTGGGTGAGAAGACGGAGGTCTCTCACGTTTCTAGCACGCATGAGTTGGTTGCTTCTGAGGAGGACCAGCGTGTTGAGGTGTGCAGCTTTAGCTTCAGGGTAGAGAGGTCTTCTGAGGAGCTTTACATCAGGGTAGAGCATTCACTGTGCATGGTAGAGCAGTCTTCACAGTATGTGCACAGGCGATATGGCTCTTATTTGGCTAGGGATGATGTATCATGCACATATTCTGATACTTCGGAGGCAGACCGATGGAGATGCAGAGGAGTAGGGAATCTGATATCATGGTGGAGCGTGGAGACTCCCATGGCAGTTTGGAGACTGCGATGGTGGTCCCAGGTGGAGCTGCCACTAGGGACATAGAGCTGAGAGTTACGAGGCCATATATCGAGTGTGTTCTGCTCGATATAGGAAGGAGGTAGAGCCGTGTATAGCTTCTTCAGTGTGCGCTCATCTCTCACCTTCAGCGAGTTCATCACGGGGCATGTCAGGTGAAGACAATATCCAGATGCTAGAAGTTGGTGCGGCGGATAGTTTGGTGCTTGTGTGTGGGCATTCGTGTCTTGAGTTGTCGGCACAGTCAGTTGAGGCGCGGAGCCGGTGGATGGTGAGTCTTGATGACATGCATCAGCAGACAGAGTGGATACAGACAGCGTATCGATGTGACCCAGCTGGGGTCATTTTGCATAGCATCGGGGAAAATGACGTGTTTCTTATAGATGATGGCCATGGAGAGCATGAGTTGCTCGTGGACCTGTGGGGTGATGATTGTGATGTTCATGAATCGACAGATGGCTCATTGGACAGTGGCACGTCGTCATTTGATTCATTCATGGAGTCCGAGCTCGCAGGATTATCCTCAGAGACAGATGACTTCATCACAGACATGGTGATGGACGAGGTGGACATGCGTGAGCCTAGGCTCAGACGACTTCTGAGCTTGGCATGTCTCTCGGAGGATTGAGACGCCGGAGGGCGTGATTTCCAATGCACATTATGTAGGTTCACATGTTCGATGGTCAAGGTAAGGTGAGTTCATACACGATGGGTGCAGGTTGGTGCTAGAGATTTTGTAGCAAGGTAGAGTGTTATTTTATTGCTGCAAAACCCCACAGCACAGCACTTATGGGACCCCCCATGTAATTGTTTGGTGGTTGGGAATTAAAGGCATTTGCCTTTGTTTTCCTTGGGCAACTGACAGAGAGCATTTTGTGAGGCTGCATCTTTCTTTTGCAGAGCCAAAAAATAGAAAGAGGGCTGCGTGTGTGAGTGCGGCAGGTTATCATTTTTGCAGAGCCAAAAGAAGAGGCTTGGATCAGAGAAGAAAAAGAGAGCAAAGCTAGGTTTTGGAAAGCCAAAGAGCTTTGCTTGTGAGATCAAAGGTGAGTGTCTACATTTCTTCTTCCGTGTTTGAGATCTAGAGTCCCTTGGGTAGCTTTCTAGTTTGGAGCTATATTACCAAGGAGTGATCTCCATTGGTGTGGGATTGGTCCATTGAGGAGCTCTACATGTTGTAGGGGCTTTGTTATCGAGGATTCCCACTTGGTTGAGAGTGCGTGAGAGCCTGGTGAGAGATCTAGGGTTAGGTCTTGTTGCTTGGAGCTATTCTCTCATTGTGGAGGAGGAGGAAGATGATGACAGGGTCGGTGTATGCCTTGCTTGATCAGTAGTGGAACCGGGTGCATTGGATGCTGGATGTAGGTTGTTCGCAACCGAACCAGGGCAAATCTCCGTCTCTTTTGTGTTGCTCTTACTTTCGTATTATATTCGTGTGCCTACATATTTCTTTTGCAAGATCGTTGAGAGGGTTGGTTGTTGGTGACAACTCTCTCTTGTGCGCATGAGGTGTTTGGTGTTGTGCCAGGTGACATCTCGGTGGAATTCAGGCTTGGGATTGTTTGGACACAGTTTCCGCACATTGTAGGTGGCATTGTGTGCCTAACCTAACCTAAGTGTTGGGGGGTGCACGGGGATCCAACAGAATCACCTCGTAATTGCTGGGCATAGGTTGTGTGAAACCGAACCAGGATAAACTCTCGTGTGTCTGCGATTTGATTTTGTTGCTATTATTTGTTTGATGCTTCTATTTGCAAGGTCGTAGGGATTTTGTTGGGTTATTTGAGGTTCAATTTTGCTAATCCTATATTTCTGATCAGCTTTTAGGATTGGCTATTTCCACGAGAATCTCAATTTGGTATCATCGATTCCCAACCAGCGACATCAAATCATTCCTACGTATCATCAATTATATTTCCATCTCTAAGCCGTCGCCTTTGTTGTCAATCCGAAGCCAAATGGGAACAAGGGGTCATAGTGCTCGTCACCAACATTCATGGGCAACTGATCCACAGACTTGAACCAAGTTCGAGCAAGTTTGCCAGTGAATCCATAGTCGCCGAAGAGGACATCCGCGACCCCTTGGCCTTCTGATCCTGGCAGCCAAGCAGCAACGAGAGCATCCATCGACGAGAGGTAAGGCTGGATCACAAGGGGCCTGCCAGATACGAGAACAACTACACACTTGACATGCCCGCAGACAGTCCTGATCGTGCTCGGACCAGGATCAGGAAGTGTGAGGTTCTGGCTGTCGCCAGCAGTCTCAGCGTAGGGACGTTCTCCAACTACGACAATGGCATACGAGAAACCGCCGTTTTCGACAAAGCTGGAGTCGGGGTTCTCAGAATAGACGACGTTGGTTGCAGGGTCAGCAGTGGATTTGATTGCACCGAGGATTGTGGTTCCTATATGGAAAATGAAGTCGCTAGCTGGTTAACTGGCAACAATCAGGTACTTGTCAAGAGTAAAAAAATCAAGAGTACTCACCGGCTGTGATATTTCCACCAGCTCCCTGCCATGACATTGTCCATCCACCACATTGGTAGCCCAAGTTATAGGCATGACTTCCTGCCACCAGTACCTTTGGAGCCTTCTTAGAGAGCGGCAGCAATGGCTGATTAGGATTTTTCCCATTTTTCAAAAGCACAAGTGACTTCCTCACAGCTTCTCTAGCCAACTCTCTGTGTTCCTGTTAAAGCCAATAAATTGCAAGGAGCGTAAGCGTTTCCCTAATTTATCCCTAATTGGAGTGTATGTCAGAGAGACACACCTTCTTTCCCAATTGATCAGCCAAGCTAAGATCAGCCATGGGGTCCTCGAAAAGGCCCATGACAAACTTGACTCGCAGAATCCTGTCAACTGCATCATCAATTCTGCTCATGGGGACAATGTTCTTCTCGACGAGAGAGGTGAGGTCATCAATGAACGTTGTGTAATTGTAGGGAACCATGATCTACAATGCACAAAAACATAGGCTCATATCAGTTTCCAATGCAGCTCTAGGATTAAGTAAAAAAGAACTACTGACCATATCAATGCCAGCATTGACTGCAGCTTGGACCGAGTATGTATAATTTGCACCTGGTGGACTAGTGATCTTGTCGATGCCCTGCCAATCTGAGATAACAAAGCCCTGAAAAAGTCATTGCCAGACGTTTAGTGTTAGGGTAGAAACAGCAAGGACATCCCACAGAAAGAAGTAAGTTTAATGATGTCCATTATATATACTACGTCGGCTACCTGAAACTTGAGAGTGTTTTTGAGGAAGTCAGTGATAAGAGCGCGGTTGGTGTGCATTTTCACCCCATTCCAACTTGCATATGACACCATGACAGTGGACACACCCTTGATGATGGAGTCATAATACGCCGGCATGTGTATGCTAAGGAGTCCCCTCCGACTGATAATGGTGTTGTTCCCGTTGATTCCTTTGTACGTACCGCCACCGCCAACAAATTGGTTGGCACACGCTGCAACTTTGTCCCTATCCAGCCATTAAACTCGATGAGAGCGCGAGCAAGAGAGCGAGAGAGCGAGAGATGAAGTGAAGAGCCATACTTTCCACCAACATATGGCACTCCCTTGGTAGAATTGGCTGGAATCTCTCCTTGTAATCCCGGGATAATTTCTGTCATTGCCTGAACAATCCTGTGGTCTTCGCTGTAGCTTTCGAAGCAGCCGCCCCATCTTGGATCTCTGCACACCTGATTTGGCTCAATGGAATCAGACTTGTTATGCTTTATTTTACATCAACAATGTTCAAGTTTGGACATAAACTGCATTTGCTCACCGCAATACATGGAGCAAAAGTATATTGGATGCCTGTGGCCCTGACTTCAAGAGCAGTTGCAGCTCCAATCTTCTTCACGAGTTCAGGATCTCTGGGGTATTGAGGGGGTAGAGATTAAATTTTTTCTATGTACCAATCCAAGTTAACTAGAATTGATTTGAGCTGATAATAGCAACTGAGAACTTGCCTGGTAACTCCAAGCCCAACATTATGTGGGAAAATTGTTGCCCTGTAAACATTGTTGTGTCCATGAATTGCATCAATCCCATATATCATTGGAATACCAAGACGAGTCGAAAGGCTTCCCCTCTGCAATTCATTCACCATATTCACCCAATCTTCAGGAGTAGCTTGAGGGCGCGGCACGCTCCCCCCGCCACTCACCACACTTCCTGTACATTTTTAAGCTTGTTATGTTGTTTTCACATTTCATCTTTTATCACCCACCATATGCATTACCTATGAAGTAATCTTTCATTACTTGAGCGCTTGCAACCGCTCGTTCAATCTGAGCCATCTGGCCAATCTTCTCGGCAAGTGTCATCCGTTTCATCAAGTCGTCGATTCGAACACCTACTGGTTGCTTTGGGTCTTTGTACTTGAGATACATAGCTTCAGCAAATGATGTCGATAAGAGCAACAGAAGAAGCCCCAGCAGATGCAATCCAGAGCTTGCCATGTTCCTGATTTACGAGCAAAAGTCCTCAAAATTTTATGCAAGTCTAAGAATTTTTTAGCATATCTTAAGAAAGCATTGCATGCATATAATCGGTCAAATTATGATCAAAATCGAAAAAGACACCGCCGTATAAAATATATTCAAAATTTTAATTTGCAGAACTAGATTGAAGAAAAGAACATGACAAAAAAAAAAGAAGATACAAGAAAACTAACATACGTTGGCTAATTCCTCGATTTGCTTCTTCACTGGATAGTCCTGAAGGCACAAATTAAAGAACATTGAGAAATATATATATTACATAGACTTGAGATATTGTCATAAATGCTTTAAAAAGGCAAATTTAGCCTCAAATTTAGAAGGGGGGAACAATGAGGACAGATGTGACGCAAAGTTCATGCACAATCTTTAGGAATTTTAGAACCACTGATGGTTGACAAAAAAAACAGAAATGAGAAGAGAAAGAATATGGACGTCACTTCCCACGAACATCTTCTCTATCCCATCTCTCACAAAATATCGTGGATGATATCCTTTTGGTGCAACGCCCATCATACTTTGAAGCTCTCTATCAAGAAAGTAATATATATGATGGATAATTTGGAAAATACACCTAAAATTGTGTTAAAATTCGGGTTTGATCATCATGCAACCAGTGGCGCACAAATTTTCTTCTTCTAGCATGTGCTTAATACATGAACTATTTTTTGCCATATATAAATGTGCCTTAAAAATATATGTAAATTGAACTCTAAATTATAAGACTTGAAACAAATTTTCTCTGATGTTGAAATAAATCTGACACAAATTAACATTATGAGTTTCGTATCGCTTGATACCGAAGAAGAGATCGTGAGTAATAACTTGGGAGATCCAAGCCCTCACAAACTCACAACGAAGAAGAACATAGCAAAGGGAAGACCCAAGAACCCTAGACTCTCACAAGCACTAATCTTTCATTCTCTAGGTTCTACTCTCTTCTTTTCTCTCAAAGCTGTCTTTCTTTTTCTCAAGAAAAAAAATGGTAGCACTCCCCCCCCTTCTCAGCTCTTTGTTTTTCTTTTTTTCTTTTCTTTTTCTCACATTGTTGGTCACACTCTCCTAAAAACTTTGGCCGACTAAAGCATACTTTAAGACCCCAACAACCAACAAGAGAGCTCGGACCCATTAAGGCTGTGCAAATAAAGACTTTTGGTATGGGGAGGGGGGATGGGGAGGGGGTCGGGTGGCGGTGGAGGGGGAGGATGCTGGGGGTTGGGGAGGTATGTGCGATGAGCAAAACCATGGGTTCGTAGCGAAGAGCAAAACCATGGGGTTCGCAAAGTAACTCCCAATTTTGATTGATTGTTTCAACCTTACGACACCAGCCGGGGGGGGGGGGGGGGGGGGGGGGGGGGGGGGGGGCGGACCTAATTGCTTTGCACATTGATCACTTTACACATTCATATTCCCTTGGAAAGTACGGCTGGTGTGTGAGGTGTTGTTTTTTGTGATTCAAGTCTCATGTGTGAAGGTTTCCCAGGAGACTCGGTCGAGTAGTATGCTACTCGACCGAGCTACAGGAGCAGAGTAGAGTCAGTGAGAAGTGGGGAGTTTTCGCCGACTCGACCGACCTTCTACTCGGTCGAGCAGGAGGTTACTCGACCTACTCGGTCGAGCTACAGTAGGATTCTGATGGTCTCAGAAGTCCAAGAGTTTGCTGTTTGAGAGTGCTCTGCAGGGAATACCTACTCGGGTCGAGTAGCTATGCTACTCGACCGAGTCGACTCGACTCCACCCAGCGACAGCAGCAGCGCGTCTCAACTCGGTCGAGCAGACCGAGCTGTAGACTTACTTGGGCCGAGCACACGCGGGGCCAGGCTTCGTGGCCGACGGGCTGGATTGATTTTCTCAGGATTTGGGGGTTCCTATTTAACCCTATCTATTTTTTAGATTAGGTTAAGCCTCTATTTGATATCTGGAGCTTTTGGAAGCCAAAAAGCCACCCCTTGGAGATTCTAGAGAGAGATTAGGGTTTGGAGTTCTTGATTGAGAAGGTGAGTGTTTTCTTCTCTATTCCTCCTTTGATATCTTCTTCCTTGAGTGAGTTTGTGAGGGCTTGTGCTAATGGCCAAGTGATTACTCACGTGAGCGGAAGCAAGATTGTAACCTTAGTTTGGTTAATTTCAATACTAGTGGAATCGTCTCGGATTGCTGGATGTAGGTTGTTTACAACGGAACACAGGTAATTTCTCTAGAGTCTGCGTTTGATTTGATTGTTGCTATTATTCATTTGCTACTTTCTATTGCAAGGTCGTAGGGTTTATTGTTGGGTGATATGGGGTTCTTTTGCTAGCCCTAGATTTCTGATCAGTTTATTAGGGTTGGTATTCTGCTTGGATCCCAAGGCGTCGCTGTGTTCCGCCACGCCGTGTTGTTTTATTCCTAACAAGTGGTATCAGAGCTTGTGGTTCATTTGGCGAGAAGATGGTGGCTTTAGCAACATTGAACATTGAGAAGTTCACCGGTCGTAATGATTTTCGAATCTGGCAGACGAAGGTGAAGAATATTTTGATACAGACGGGATGTTGCCAGATTGTATTCGATGTGTCGAATATCGATAAGGAGGTGAAAGAATCTGCTAAGGCGGAGATGGAGAGGAAGGCCTACAACGCAATTCAATTGTCTTATCAGATAATGTTCTGATGGAAGTCTTAGATGAGGCTACGACATCTGACATGTGGAAGAAGCTTGAGGGACTATATATGAAGAAATCCTTCACGAGTCGCCTATATTTGCTTCAGCAGCTGTATACTCTCAAGATGAAATCTAGATCAACGGTGAAGGATCACATGGATGAGTTGAACCGGATAGTGCTAGAGTTGTAGGGTATGAATGTGAAGATTGAGGATGAACAACAAGCGATTATCTTGTTGTGTTCATTGCCTGAGGAATTTAATCAATTCGTTCAGTCGATGATTAATAACCGAACGACTCTCACCATTGAAGAGGTGAAGGCAGCGCTTCACACCGATCAACGATGTGGCAAGGTTCAAGGTAGAGAACATGTGAACAACCGTGAGGATGCATTACATGTGAGGGGTCGACAGGAAAGGAGAGGAGGCTTTAAGAAGAACACTGACTACTCCAAGTCGAGACATTCGTAGGATAGGTATGCGAATATCACATGTTTCACTTGCCAGAAGAAGGGTCATTTTTCAAACCGGTGTCCTAACAAGGTTAAGAAGAAAGATGTCATGCCATATATTGCACTATACGTGTATTCAACTGAACACATGTGGTATTTCTACCTACGATGCATACATGGACATGAAAAAAAATTTAAATACCGGGTATTCTGGGGAACGGGACGTGACAAAAGGCAAGTAGGCCGAGAAAGAGTCCGGTTCGGTAACTTTGGGGATTGATGGTGAGCAAGTCTGTGATGAAGGTAGAGATACCGAGATGTTTACTGCAGGGATTGCATGTGATGCAAATATGGCATGGCTCATGGATAGTGGTTGTTCATACCATATGACTCCTCATAGGAGTTAGTTCATTTCATACCGTTCCAAGAAAGAAGGAGGTTCAATCCACATGAGGAACAATGCAGTTTGCAAGACTGCATGTATTGGAACCATCCAGATAAAGATGCATGATGGCATAGTGAGAATACTTGCCGATGTGAGGCATGTCCCAGATCTACGAAAGAGCCTAATCTTCATAGTCGTAACGGACAATGCTGGATGTAAGTCGGTTTTTGAAAAAGACCCATGTAATACACTGTATCCCTATATACGTATGTATGTATGTATTTTTGGACGTAGATGCGTACGTATAATTTTGGGAGTATGCTTGTATTTTTCTTTAAATTATTTGGTGTAGAAATTATTTTTAAATAATTTTAACTCATCATTTGGAATTATTAATTGAAGTATACGTGAATGAATACATGTATAATGGATGATATCTAGTATTATGACATGTATTCTTATTTATAAAAAATTGAAAACCCTAAGTTGTCATGAAATGACACCTCTTTAGGCTAGGTGTCATAAGGATGTTTATTCTTACCTAACTTACAATTAGGTGTCATCCCCATGGTACTCTACACCTACCACAAAGCTAGGTGTCTCTTGATGAGGATTTTAAGGGGTGAGGTGGAGGATGGAGAAATTTTCAAAAAAAAATAAAAAGAAAAGAAAATGGAAAACAAAACCAAAGAAACCAAAAATACTCTCTCATTCACTATCTCTCCCTCTCCCCTCCTCCATTTGTACCACCTCTTGCTTCTCTCATCACCACCCTTTGCTCCTCCCACTCCACCACCAAGTTCCCCCACTTTTCCTCATCATTCTAATACCAAAAATATCCCCAAAATACCTCAAGAATCCAAAATTTGAAGGCTAGATAGGAGATTGAAGAAGGAGATTAGGAGGCCCAAGAATTCTTCAAGGAATAAGAAGGGCCAAAGAAAATTTTGGAGGACTTTAGAGGTAGAAATTCTTATCACCTTAGTAGGGTTTAGTTTTAGAACTAAGGGTTTAATTAATTAGCAAGTTCTTTAGATTTTGTGTAGAAATTAAGTTTTGAACTTCATGCTGAAATTTACACAGAATTGGCTGATACTTTGGTAGATTGCTGCACTTAATTGGCTACGTAGAAATTCATGAAAAAAATATATGTTGTACATATTGAAGTCCTTAACAGCTTTCATTTTTACAAGTTTTGCAAATTCGAACTGAAAAATAGAGTAAAAATTCAGTTTCTAAAACTGGTCTCGCTCCAGTACCTTGCCCCGTTTGGGTACGGAGTTGCGAGAGGCCCCCTCCGGTGCTCGTGTTGCTGGTTGGGGTACCACTTATTCACCCACCCTGGGTGAAGTCCGCCTCCTTAGCGTCCTACGGTTTACACGGGTTCCAAATATGCGAATCAACAACTTATAGTAATTGTCTTTAATTTATAAATGTTGTTATCTCATGTCTCCTTATTTTTGTTTACTTTAATGCTATTGTCCCATGGTAACATGTTCTTATGCTTCCTTTCAATATCTGCATTTCATAATATGGTTTCATATGCATGTTTTGCACGTTCTCATAACTAGGTTCGCATGTTGGAATGTGATTACTTTTATGCACCATGAACCTTACTTGTTAGACCACCCTCCCTAGATAGACAGACCAATTCTAAAACTGGGTCTTACTAGAGTGTTAGGAGTTTCTACTGGGTCACGCGTTGACGTGTCCCCGTTGACTTTCAGGTCATGTGAGTTGGAGGTTGGAGATAGCGGCTGGAGCTTCTGAGTTGGTGATCAGTTGTAGTATTGGGTCGTGAGGGGTATGATGAGAGACTTGTACTTTTGGTGTTTCTTTTCGGGTGGACCTTTGTACTTAGAGTTGTGAAAATGAAGATGTTAGTGTATGTATAAGATGTATCAATGTATCAATAAAATGGAATATTGTACTTTGTTATTTTCTCAGCGTTTTTTTCTGTGATGGAGTTTTACTTATACTTCCCAGCACGTGCGTAGTACCTGCAGTATTCTTTTGTTCTCTTCCTTTCTCTCTTTCTATGTAACACTCGTTGATCTAGGAATACTTGGGACAGATTCGTACTTCTTGGGTATCCTGGAGAGCGGGTCGTTACAACCCACTGAGAGTCTCTAAAGGATTCATGGTTGTGATGAAGAGAAGGAAAGTGGGAAACTTATATGTCCTTCAAGGTACCACAGTTGAAGGTGAAGAAGACGTAAGCACTACGAGCTCAGTTCCCTGAGATTCAGCCAAGTTATGACATTATCGCTTGGGGTATCCATGTGACAAAACCCTCGATGTACTCCAAAGAAAAAAACTGATTGAAGCCTCGAATGAGAGTGTAGAATTTTGTGAATCCTATGTGTATGGAAAGAAGACAAAGGTGCAGTTCAACACGGAGAAGCATACTAGCAAAGGACCACTTGACTATGTACACACAGATGTGTGGGGTCCATGTCCAGAGCCTTCAAGAGGGGGAGCTAAGTATTTTGTCTTATTCATTGATGTCTACTCTCGCAAAGTCTGAATGTACTTAATGAAGTCAAAGGACCAGATATTTGACATGTTCAGAGAGTGGAAGACCATGGTAGAGAAACAAACCGAAAAGTACGTAAATGTGCTGAGATCTGACGATGGAGGTGAGTATACCTCAAGGGAGTTTAGAAATTTCTGCAAACTCTATGGAATCCACCATCATTTTAGCACACTTGGAGATCCATAGTCTAATGGTGTGGTGGAGCGGATGAATCGGATATTGTTGGAACGAGTGTGATGCTTGAGGTACTCAGCCGGTTTGGCGAAGGAATTTTGGGGTGAAATCCTTACCACTGCAGTTCACATAGTGAACAGAGTTCCATCAGTGGCTATATGTTACAAGATTCCTTAGGAACTGTGGAGTGGTTGTAAAGGACCCTGCGGGGCTACACATACACTAGAGGGGGTGAATAGTGTAATAGCAAGCAAAGTGCTTAATTAAAAGTTACTAAAATTAAAGCACAATAAGCAGTGGAAATTAAACAGAGTGCTCAGCAACAATAATCGCAAAACACACGGATTTTACCATGGTTCCCCAAAACTTGGGTACGTCCAGCCACACCAGTATTCACTATATTCCCACACAGAGAAGTAAATAAAAAATCCCACAAAGGGATACCTCACACAGAGGATTTAGGATTCCCACAAAGAGATATCCTTACTCTCACACAGAGAGACCTCACACAGATAATTTGTTCTTTCACACAGAAAGAACCAAACTCCCACAAAGAGAGTAACTCCCACAAAGAGAGTAACTAATTCCCACAAAGAGAATTAGGGTTTCGAAACAAAAACAAAACGAAACAACACTTACATATGCCTTGATATGATCTGACCAATGTGAAGAAGAAGGCATGCAAGTGAATGGCCAAGTGCTTGAGATTAGCTTTGATTGCACTTGTTGATCTTTCTTTCTTCTAGGAATGAATCCTAACACTTCTCACTTGAGTGTATGAAAATGAAGAGAGAAAAGATGATCTCCAAGAAAGGAATGAGATTGAAATCCCTTGGAGAAATTCCCTAGAGTTTAGATGCAATAGCATAAGATTGAAGCTTAATGAGAGAATGGGGGAGGAGTGGCTTAGAGAAGAGATGAAATGATCTTCTATGATTTCCTAACCCTTTCAAGAGTTCTAAATGAACTAAGCCAATCCCTATATATAGGAAGCCAAGAAGAGCCTATAAACACAGCCAAAAACCCAAAGGGAAGAGATCTGCAACGGCTAGATTTTGGCAGTTTACGGCATGAACAGTCGACTGATGATCATTAGACAGTCAACTGAACGGCTAGAAAATATCCCAACGGCTATAATCCGAGCCAGGACAGTCGACTGTAAAAGACTACACATGCGATTGTAAAGCAAACAGTCGACTGTATAACCTTCATCAGGCGACTGCAGCAGGATGGACAAGAAACAGAGAGATGCATCTTACTCCCAGTATGCATACTGGCGACTGATGGCCAAAGTACAGTCGACTGTAATATAGACATGCGACTGTATATCCTTCATCAGTCAACTGCTGTAGAGGAGGAAAGTAAAACAGAGAGAGATGCATATTTCGCACTTACGCCTTTCAGACGACTAATGGCCATTTCACAGGTGACTGTAAATATACAGGCGACTGTAAAAACATCAACATGCGACTGTCTTGCAAATTGGGATGAAGCCCAGAAAATGCAAGAAGCGCACAGGCGACTGTCGACCAATTCACAGGCGACTGTAAGAGTACATGTGACTGTAAATTGAACATCAGTCGACTGATGCGAAAAGCTCAAGATGAGTCAATAGAAAAGTTGACTTGAGCTGTGCATCACAGTCGACTGTAGAAGGCTCAACAGGCGACTGGAAATCACCCAGTCGACTGTAAAACCTTCAGCAGGCGACTGCAGGAGAGCCAGAGACTCCAAATGAGTCTTTGGGCAAGATGTGTAGGGATCGTCTGACCCTTGCAATACTAACAACACACACTAGAGGGGGTGAATAGTGTAGTGGCAATAAAATTTGGAAAATAAAAATACAAAATTGAGAAGACAAACTAAGGTTTCTCATAGATTACATTGGAAAATAAAAATACAAAAGAAAAGAGTTTATATAGTCTTACAAAATAACAAAAAGACTACTTCTAACAGTAAGCAATAATTAACTTGTTTTAACAATACCATTAGAACTAGAGAGTTGGTTCATTCCCTCTTGATAACACTTGTTCTTTAAAAACAAAAATACACGACTGTTGCAGTTTTCTGACTTATTTTTGTGCCCTGTATTCCCCTTTTGTCTCTTTCGAAGCCGTGGTAGCGTTGCATAATTCAGATGCAGTGTGCTTCTGTATCCATGATAACACTGATAGCGATCGGCCTGGCTTCAATTGATCATGAAGCAATTCCAGCTTGAATATAATTTCACACATTATGAGGAGCTTATATTGAAGACAAACTACATCTCTATTAATGTATCTTCCTTCGAAAAAGTAAGGGCAACCATTGAAGCCAGAGTCAGCAGCGAAGAGGCCAGTTTGGGTGAAGGAAGGTCCAATGTTCAAAACCAAACTATTGCCCCCACTTTTATTTTTCTCATTTTCCTCAGTGGTTGACAAGAGAGGAGCCTTGGATGCAGTTTTTTGGGTGGAGAAAGTGGGAGTACATGCATTATTCACATGGAAATTATCTCTTGGACAATTAATTGAGAGAGGGATCTACAACATCATAATACAGTTGCGGCCTTGATTGGGAGGAAAATGTCGGGACATGGCCAATAAACGTACCACATCCTGCCGAATTCATGGGAATGAAACAAGAAGTTGAATAAACGTACCACAGGCAGAGGCCCTGGCCGGCCTTTGGCCAAGCCCGGGTCAGGGCAGAGGCCCTGACCGGGAAGAAGTTGAATTCGAAAATTGGTCGACCAATTTTGTGTTTTTGGTCGACCAATCCGACAAATGGTCTGGGTCGATTGCAAACTTGCCAGATGACCCATACGGGGTAACAAATGGCCTTGGTCAAACTCGAATGTGTCGAGTAGTCCATACGAGGCTAACCACAGTGCCGACTAGTTCATACGGAACTAATGTTTTAATGAAGTTTTCATTGGGCTCTACTCCTTGAAGATTAGCCATAGTGCTCTACTTCATGCGAGATTAGCCATGTCATTGTGCTCTACTCTACGGAGATTAGCCAATGTACTTGTGACGTTGTGCTCTACTCTACGGAGACTAGCCAACGTGCTTTCAAATTTTTGAAAAAGATGTTTTTCAAATAGGTTATGTCCCGTCCTTAAATCGGGATAGCGCAATTTGGAATTCCAAGTCCTACCACGATCCGGCCATGGTTATCTAACCCATGGGTGTGTAGAACAGGTCTCGTGGCTTGGCAATTGTTGCGTTAAAATTCTTTGCGCTAATTCTCACCTATTCTATTTTGAAAGATAAATTTTTCAAAGTGATTTTCCGCTGCTAATACCATACGGGTATTATTTCTGATTTCTTTTTACTTAAGATAAGTAAGAGGGATACTTTGAAAGTTACTTCTAGATGGTAGTTGGGAACGTAGTGAACTTCTCGATTCTAGAGTAACATTTCAACGCATCCAAGGAACTTATCAAGTGTTTAAATAATCGAAACTTTATGCATGGAATTTTGATCATGTTTTTCATTCTCTTTGCAGTTTTTTGAATCGAAAATGTCTACCGGTTCTAAGAATATTGTCGCAGAGCTTAACAAAGGTGAAAAGCTCAACGGCGACAATTATAAACTTTGGTCAATAAAAATCCAATATGTTTTGGAGGAGCAAGATGTGCTCGAAACACTCCAAAACATAATGGTAGAACCTGAGTTGGGCAATACGGCCCAACACAAGAGGGACCGGGAAGCTTATGACACTTGGACTCGAAAGAACAAAATAGCACGTATTACGTTACTGTCCGCGATGGACAATGACATAATGCGCCTATTTCGTGAATTCGACCTAGCTAAAGACATATGGTCTGAGCTAGAGATAAAGTTTGGTGGAACTTCGGTTACCAAACTCCGCTCCTTGAATATTCAATTTGATTCGTACAAGATGCGGCGAGATCATTCTATGAAAAAGCATCTCCGCCACATGTCGAATCTTATATCTGAATTAAAGGATGCGGGTGTTACGCTGTCTGACGAACAGCAGATCCAAGCGGTCATTCGTTCACTCCCAGATAGCTGGGATAACATGAAAATGCATCTCACTCATAATGAGTGCATTAAAACTTTAAGCGATGTTTCGAAACACCTCGAACTCGAGGAAGAGCGGATTCAAGCCGCAAAACCAAGTGCAGAAGTGCACGTGGCCGCTAGTTCCTCACATGGGGGAAATAAGCGGAAGAATAAACGCTTAAGGTTTGTGAACGAACGTAAGCAAGAACCGGAGACCTCAAAGAAGACAAAGAACAAAAAGTGGCAAAAGAATGTGCACTCAAAGAAGAAAAACTTGAAGAAGATCAAGTGCTTTAAGTGCAACAAGTACGGTCACTTCGCCCGTACATGTACGGATGGAAGTGATAAGGTAACTTGTAGGACTAGTTACATATGTGTTTCTAGTTCCATGTTTCTTGCTGAATCTAACTATTTTTGGTTGATTGATTCAGGGGCCACAGACCACGTAGCGAAGGACAGAAGGTTCTTCGTAGAGTATCGAAAGATAACTCAAGGAACAAAGTGGATATACGTCGGCAACAACACACGTGTTGAAGTCAAAGGCGTCGGAACATGCAAGCTAGTTCTCGACAACGGCCGGACTTTGTTATTGCACGACGTCCTCTTTGCTCCAGATATTAGAAGGAATATCGTTTCCGTGGTCATGTTAATGTCTTTAGATTATGAGTGGAGGTTCTATAAACAATATGTTGACCTTGTTTGTAATAATTCTTTGATTGGTTCTGGTAATGTTTGTAATGGATTAATTGTTTTAAATACAATGAATGATGTTGCTTCTTCCATTAATGAAAGTTTTCATTTGACAAATGCTTCTAACTCTGAGTCTGAAATCATTTGTTGGCATGCAAGACTTGGTCATATTGGACCAACTAGAATGGATAGACTTGCCAAAAGTGGCTTGCTATCTAATGTTTCAAAAGTTGAAATGTCAACTTGCGAACATTGTCTTGTAGGGAAAACTTGTCGCAAGCCGTTTGGAACTGGCACAAGGGCCGAAGTTCCATTACAGCTTATCCATTCGGACATTTGCGGTCCAATGAATGTTAAGACAAGACACGGGAAGTCCTATTTCATCACATTCATTGATGACTTCACCCGTTTCGGACATATCTATTTGATATCCCACAAAAGTGAAGCTTTGGCTTGCTTTAAAAACTATATGAGTTTAGTGGAGAATCAATTAGATCGCAAGATTAAGGTTTTGCGAACCGATAGGGGCGGTGAATATCAATCAATAAGTTTTAAGGAACTTTGTGATGAAAAAGGCATAGTACATCAGGTAACTATGCCTTACACTCCGCAACAAAACGGTGTTGCGGAAAGAAGAAATAGGACATTGATGGAAATGGTCCGTTCAATGATGTCTCAGGCAAATTTGCCTATCACCTTTTGGGGTGACGCATTATTAACGGCGGCATTCATCTTAAACCGTGTACCCTCGAAGTCGGTAAGTTCTACTCCTTATGAGTTGTGGAAGAATAGAACTCCAGACTTAAGCATTCTAAAACCTTGGGGTTGTGCATCTTACGCACATTTATCCTCTCACAAATATGGCAAACTTGGGCCACGTGGGAGGAAGTGTATCTTCATCCGATACGCTGAAAACTCCAAAGGATATGTTTTCGTCGGTCAAGAGGACAATGGAGGTCTTATAGAATTCGAATCGAGGGATGTTGTCTTCTTGGAAAATGAGTTTCCAAGACAGGGTGAGATAAGTCAAGACTTATCCTTGTTTGAGACTTGGGATCAAAAAGGATCGGAACGTTCGAGTGGGAGAATTCTTGGTGAAGAAGAAAATACGTTTCAAACTTCACCAATGAATGATACGAACGATACCAATCCTATTCCGAGTGGGAGTGATGTTATTCCAAGTGGGAGTGATGTCATTCCAAGTGGGAGTGATCAAACTCAAACAAGACGTAGTAATCGGACGAGGCTAACACCTCTGAGATTTGAGGATGAATTTCCTCAAACATTCATGACATTACTACAAGATGATGACGAACCTGCAAATTTCAAACAGGCCGTCACATGCCCTGCTAAAGATAAATGGATAGCGGCAATGGAAGAAGAACTTCAATCCATGAAAACAAACCAAGTCTGGGACTTGGTTAATTTACCTAAGGGACGTAGAGCCATTGGGAACAAGTGGGTTCTCAAAATCAAGCATAAGGCTGATGGCTCCATCGAGAAATATAAAGCTCGCCTTGTTGCGAAAGGTTTCACGCAACAGGAAGGAATAGACTACGAAGAGACTTTCTCTCCTGTCGTGCGTTTTACCTCGATTCGCTTAATTCTGGCAATGGTGGCTTGTTTGGACCTCGAATTACATCAGATGGATGTAAAGACTGCCTTTCTTAACGGAGAACTAGATGAGGAGATCTACATGGAACAACCAAACGGGTTCGTACAAGAAGAAAACAAACATAAGGTTTGTAAACTTCGTAAATCCATATATGGTCTTAAACAATCCTCAAGGCAGTGGTATATGCGTTTTCAAGAAGTTGTTTTGTCGTATGGATTCTCCATGCTTGACGAAGACAATTGCGTATATATTAAGAGGATTAAAAACAAGTATATAATTATGTCTCTTTATGTAGATGACATACTTATAGCCGGAAATGATAAGCTTCTTATATTGGATATCAAAGCTTGGCTTTCATCCGTCTTTGAGATGAAAGACATGGGTGAAGCTGCATATATCCTTGGGGTTAAGATCTCAAGGAATCGTTCCAAGAAACTTCTTTCTCTCTCTCAAGAGACGTATATAAAGAAAGTTTTAGAACGGTTTAATATGCAGGACTGCAAGCCAATTGATACTCCAATAAGCAAAGGCGAGGGTCTATGTTTGGAGATGTGTCCCAAAGATCCAAAAGAAAAGAAAGCTATGGAAAAAGTTCCATACTCCAGTGCTGTCGGGAGTCTGATGTACGCCATGATGTGTACTAGACCCGACATTTTCTATGCTGTTGGTATGGTAAGCCGTTACCAATCCAACCCAGGGCAGGCACACTGGAAAGCGGTGAAGAGGATATTAAGATACCTCAAAGGGACTGCGGACTATGCGTTATGCTATCAAGGCAATACCTTGAGACTCGAAGGCTATACCGATGCTGATTGGGCGGGTGATCTCGACGAGCGAAGATCTACCTCGGGCTTTGTTTTCTTACTCGGGAATGGTGCAATATCCTGGAGCAGCAAGAAACAAACCTGCATCGCTCTATCAACCATGGAAGCCGAGTTCGTAGCATTCAGCATGGCGGTCCAAGAAGCTGTTTGGCTTAGGAAATTCTTAGACAGGCTGACGAATGCCTCTGACTCGAGCACTGTTCCTATATACAGTGATAGTCAAGCTTCGATTGCCTATGTCAAAGATCCTAAATTTCATTGTAAGACCAAACACATTGACATTCGATTCAAGTTTGCGAAGGATTATGATAAACGAAAGGAAGTAGACATAGGATACATATCCACGCATGAGATGATAGCGGATCCCCTTACTAAGGCGATCCCCAGAGATGTGTTTTTCAAACACTTATCATCTATGGGAATGCGTATGTGCTGAGCTGTATCATGTAATATTTCCCATGTCTATAGAAGATCAAAATTTAATTTGCATACAAGTTTCTTACAAATGATTTTATATACATTTGTGTTTAAGTCTCAGCTATTTTTGTGTGTATGTCGGACAGATTAAGGTTGGCTCTCTCACATGAGCAACCGCCTTATCTTATCAGATGGATAAGATAGAGATGAGACTAGTTTAAAGTCAAAATCATTAGACAAATGATTTAGAGTCATGACTTAAACAAGATAGTCGAATAAAAGATCTGCATCATACGGATGCTTACAAAAGATCTGAGATCTGTATCACAAGGATATAAAGATCTCATTGGATTTTTTTAATCCTGTCTGTCTTATGCAGGATGAGAGTCCGTGAATATTTCACGAGTAGTAAGGGGACTCAAAAAGATAGGCATTGTGGTGTCTGATCTTTTTCATCCGTACAACATCATTAAGACATACTCTCCCTGGGAAAGGAGTGATGTTGTAGTACGTGTTCATACCACGTATGCATTTTCGACCACTGAGTTAGTAGCAATAGTGTTTGCTATTATGTGAGACTCAAAGGCCATACGGGTCTTAACTCTTACCCTCAAGGACTCCAATTGGTTCCTTTAGATTTGACGAGATGATCGCTATCTTAGCGTGTTGCTAATGGGCTATGGTAATTCGGCTCGGCGGGGCACGTTAGAAAAGCGAATCAAGTCAAGATCAGAAGGTTCGCAAGAAGAGGAAGATTGATTTCATATTCGCATTTGGACTTTAATGATTCAAAGCTGGCCAGCCAATTGTAATCCAGATGGGATTCAATTGTTGAATATAAAGTATAAGAAATGTGAAGAAATAATCTAGGGTAAAGCATGCGTTGAACTACTCAACTTTGCACCTTCGAGGTCGTTGTGTATCTCTAACAAGTGCACAACAACAGACTCTACGCGCATGACGGTCGCACGGTCTATTTCTCGGTATGATAGATGAAAGAACTAAGGGAAAGACGTTCTCTTACAATCCCCTCAAGTGTGAGTGGGAGATGTTGGATATGGAAGACGTTTGTACACCCTTGTGGGGGATGTACGAGGGATTACGGACCTCGAACGTAGCGCACACGAAGTCATGTGCAAAGGGAATCTGTTCCCTTGCGGAGAGGATCTCTGTATAAGCGGGAAAGTCGCATTATATATGCATAAGTGCATGCGACATATGGCTAATAAAGGGGGAATATCTTAAGCTTATGTTGTACCATGCATATGGTACAACGTAAGCTTATATTGTGCCATGTATCATGGTACACCTTAATTAAGTTGTTCCAAAGGAACAACTTACCCTAAAATAACTACCTTGGGGGCTATAAATAAGACCCAAGGGTAGCCATTTTCCTTACACATTTGCATGAAATTCATGCATGCATCTTCTTCATAGCGAAGCTCTGCAGAAATATTTCCTCTCCCTCCTTCCAAGTTCTTAATCTAAAATAGAGATTTAGATTGTGGATTAGTAGCCTTACTCCGTTCGTGAGAAGACTCGATCCGTCGTGGCGAATCCGAAGGCAAAGTTCCGAGACTATCGTTCCGCATACGCAAGCGTAAGTCTCCACTTTAATTATCGATCCTAACTTTGTTTTGGACAGGATCCTTCAATTCACAGGATAGGTATGCGAATATCACATGTTTCACTTGCCAGAAGAAGGGTCATTTTTCGAACCGGTGTCCTAACAAGGTTAAGAAGAAAGATGTCATGCCATATATTGCACTATACGTGTATTCTACTGAACACGCGTGTTATTTCTACCTATGATGCATATGTGGACATGAAAAAAATTTAAATGCCTGGTATTCTGGGGAACGGGGCGTGACAAAAGGCAAGTAGGCCGAGAAAGAGTTTGGTTCGGTATATTTGGGTATTGATGGTGAGCAAGTCTGTGATGAAGGTAGAGATACCTAGATGTTTGATGCAGGGATTGCAGGTGATGCAAATATGGCATGGCTCATGGATAGTGGTTGCTCATACCATGTGACTCCTCATAGGAGTTGGTTCATTACATACCGTTCCAAGGAAGATGGAGGTTCAATCCTCATGGGGAACAATGCAGTTTGCAAGACTTCATGTATTGAACCGTTCGGATAAAGATGCATGACGGCATAGTGAGAACACTTGCCGATGTGAGGCATGTCCCAGATCTACGAAAGAGCCTAATCTCCATAGTCGTAACGGACAATGCTGGATGTAAGTCGGTTTTTGAAAAAGACCCACTGAGAGTCTCCAAAGGATCCATGGTTGTGATGAAGGGAAGGAAAGTGGGAAACTTATATGCCCTTTAAGGTACCACAGTTGAAGGTGAAGCAGACGTAAGCACTACGAGCTCAGTGCTCTGAGATTCAGCCAAGTTATGACATTATCGCTTGGGGTATCCACGTGACAAAACCCTCAATGTACTCCAAAGAAAAAAACTAATTGAAGACTCAAATGAGGGTGTAGAATTCTGTGAATCCTGTGTGTACGGAAAGAAGACAAAGGTGCAGTTCAACACGGAGAAGCATACTAGCAAATGACCACTTGACTATGTACACACTGATGTGTGGGGTCCGTATCCAGAGCCTTCAAGAGGGGGAGCTAAGTATTTTGTCTTATTCATTGATGACTACTCTCGCAAAGTCTGGATGTACTTAATAAATTCAAAGGACCAGATATTTGACATGTTCAGAGAGTGGAAGACCATGGTAGAGAAACAAACCGAAAAGTACGTGAAGGTGCTGAGATCTGACAATGGAGGTTAGTATACCTCAAGGGAGTTTAGAAATTTCTGCAAACTCCATGGAATCCACCGTCATTTTAGCACACTTGGAGATCCGTAGTCTAATGGTGTGGTGGAGCGGATGAATCAGATATTGTTGGAGCGAGTGCGATGCTTGATGTACTCAGCCGGTTTGGCGAAGGAATTTTGGGGTGAAATCCTTACCACTGCAGTTCACATAGTGAACAGAGTTCCATCAGTGGCTATATGCTACAAGATTCCTAAGGAACTGTGGAGTGGTGAAGCTGGAGATTATTCTTACTTGTGCATTGTGGGTTGTCCGGCGTATATGCACGAGAGGGGCGACAAATTGGATCCACGCGCAAAGAAGTGTATCTTTCTTAGATATGCCCATGGCGTCAAGGGATATCGCTTGTAGGATCCAGAGGATCAGAAAGTGATTGTGAGCCGACATGTCCCTTTTGATGAGGATGCAATGCTCAGGGCAGAGCATTCTCATTTAAAAGAGGACACGTCCGCAGAGAAGATTTTGACGGATAGTCAATCTTCCAGTCCATCCCACTTAGCTACCAGGCAAAGAGTTGATGGTCGATGTTGTAGCTATGGGAGATGATGAGGTCCATATTGAGGACCAAGTGCAAACACCTGCTCCATCTCAGGTACGCGTTGACACTACGCAGGTGATGATGGAACACGAAGATCAAAGAGGGTGAAGAAGGCGCCAGAAAGATTTGGAGAATGGGATTATGCGGGTTGTTCTTTCGATGATATGGCGTCTTATGCACTCAACCAAGAGCATGAGGAGCCATCGACGTATGGTTGAGCCGTAGGCTCAGGATATGCCGCTCAGTGGCAAGGAGCTATGGAGGAGGAGATGTAGTCCCTTCACCGAAATGACACATGGAAGTTGGTGATGTTAACCAGCGAGAAGCGTGCCATTGGTTGTTGTTGGATATACAAGGTAAAGAAAAGCTCAACTCAAGATGACAATGAAGTCAGGTATAAGGCAAGGTTGGTAGCCAAGGGGTTTGCACAACGGAAGGGAGAAGACTACAACGAGATATTCTTGCCGGTTGTGCGACATACATCTATTCGGGTGTTGTTGGCGCTAGTTGCTAGCATGGACATGGAGTTGGAACAACTCGATGTGAAGACCGTCTTTATGCATGTAGATCTTGATGAAGAAATCTATATGCAACAGCCTGAGGATTCAGAGTTGAGGGGAAACAAACCTTGGTGTGCAGGTTGAAGAAATCATTGTACTGGTTGAAGCAATCACCCAGGCAGTTGTACAAACGATTTGATAGCTTTATGATGGGAGTAGGCTTTGAGAGAAGCATCAACGATCAATGTGTGTATGTACGAACACTTGAGGATGGCTTGAAGATCTATTTGTTGCTCTACGTGGACGACATGCTTATTGCTTCTAATAACATGTCTGAGGTGAAGAAGCTGAAAGCGAAGCTTGGTCAAGAGTTCGACGTGAAGGACTTGGGGCCCGCTAAGAAGATTCTCGGAATGGAGATTTTCCAAGATAGGAAGAAGCATGAGCTGAGATTGTCACAGAAAGGGTATATTCAGAAGGTGCTAGTCCGTTTTGGGATGGAGAGTGCGAAGCCCGTGACAACACCTTTGGGAGCTCATTTTTGGCTGTCGGCAATCAGTCGCCAAGCACCGATGAGGAGAAGATATGCATGTCTCAGGTGCCTGGAAGCTTGATGTATGCAATGTTTTGCACGCGTCCAGATATTGCACAGACCATGGAAGTTGTTAGCAGGTACATATCTAATCCAGGCAAGGAGCATTGTCAGGCTGTCAAGTGGATTTTGAGATATCTGTGAGGCACGACGAGTGTCGGGATCCTCTATGGGAGAGGAGATGAAAAGGTGCTAACAGGATACTGCGATAATGATTATACAGGTGATAGAGACATGCGACGATCTACCACGGGGTATGTGTTCACTTTGGGCATTGCCGCGGTATCGTGGAGGTCGGTCTTACAGTCTTGGTTACGCTATCGACCACAGAGGCCGAGTTGATTGCAGCGGTGGAAGCTGTGAAGGATGCCAAGTATTTGAGGAGTCTACTGAGAGATTTGGAGGTGCTGTAGGATTCATCACATGTGCATTGTGATTGCCAGAGTGCCATTCATCTGGCAAATCACCATGCAAACAGTTCTAGGACGAAGCATATTGATGTGCGTGATTCCTTCCTTGAGTTGGAGAAGAAGAAAATAGAGCTTCAGAAGATCCCAACTGAGAATAACCCCACAGACATGTTTACCAAGCCAGTTCTTGCCGTCAAGCTCAAGGTATGCCTGGAGCTGATTTCCTTGTTGGCTTAGGTGGCGTCGGAGGGCGCGTGTTCTGAGACGATGATGATACTCAGAGAGAGGGTCATGGCGTGCAACATGGAGGTGCAGGAGTCATTGGTGATAAGATCTGAATCAAGGTAGAGTGTTGTTTTTTGTGATTCAAGTCTCATGTGTGAAGGTTTTCCAGGCAACTCGATCGAGTAGTCTGCTACTCTACCGAGCTACAGGAGAAGATCAGAGACAGTAAGAAGTGTGGAGTTTTCACCGACTCGGACGACCTTATACTCGGTCGAGCAGGATGCTACTCGGTCGAGTAGCCTGCTACTCGGTCGAGCCACAGTAGGATTCTGATGGTCTCAGAAGTCCGAGAGTTTGCTGTTTGAGAGTGCTCTGTAGAGAATACCTACTCGGGTCGAGTAGCTATGCTACTCGATCGAGTCGACTCGACTCCACCCAGCAGAAGCAGCAACATGTATCAGCTCGGTCGAGCATACCGAGCTGTGGACCTACTCGGGCCGAGCATGCGCAGGTCCAGGCTACGTGGCCGACGGGCTGGATTGATTTTCTCAGGATTTGGGGGTTCCTATTTAACCATATCTATTGTTTTAGATTAGGTTAAGCCTCTATTTGATATCAAGAGCTTTTAGGTGCCAAAAGCCACCCCCTTGGAGATTCTAGAGAGAGATTAAGGTTTGGAGTTCTTAATTGAAAATGTGAGTGTTTTCTTCTCTATTCCTCCTTTGATTTTTTCTTCCTTGAGTGAGTTTGTGAGGGCTTATGCTATTGGTCAAGTTATTACTCACGTGAGCGGAAGCAAGATTGTAATCTTAGATTGGTAGATCTCTTTGATAGTGGAATCGTCTCGGATTGCTGGATGTAGGTTGTTTACAACCGAAACAGGGTAATTTCTCTCATGTCTGCGTTTGATTTGATTGTTGCTATTATTTGTTTGCTACTTTCTATTGCAAGGTCGTAGGGTTTATTTTTGGGTGAATTGGGGTTATTTTGCTAGCCCTATATTCCTGATCAGTTTATTAGGGTTGGTATTCTACTTGGATTCCAATGCGCTGCTGTGTTCCGCCACACCGTGTTGTTTTATTCCCAACAGGTGTGAGGACACACATACTTCAACAAAAAAATGGAGGAAACTTATCAATATGCACATTATCAGAATGTATGTTCAATATTTGCCTAATACACCTGCTATTGTAGTATACTTTCTATTTTGATGTACAAGTTCCATCTCAGTCATCTAGTCCTTTGAGTTTTCCATTTTTGTAGGGCCAATTCTCGAAACAAGTGATCAAGCGATAGATGTAAGATTTGCTGGAACTTATCCAACTAAGTTGGATCTTAGTCCAACGTTGGGCTAATATGTGAAGTATAATTATATAGTGCTACGTTGTCATTTTAAAGCACAATATATATGTGATCTCATTTAATAAGTTAAGTGGGCTAATTGAGTTAAATAAGTTGTGGGCCCTATGTGTAGAGGCTATTGGGCTTCAACTCGTTGATGTGTCGAGTTGGAAACCATAGGGCTAAGGAGGCTAGCATATATATATGTGGTCATGATCCCCGGAACACACGAACAAGTTTGCCGTCTTTTCTATGCCCCGTCACTTGGAGAGAAACCAGGAGAAAGCCAAAGGATTTCTCCAACGGTTGATTCGTGCTGTTCTGGAAGATCATCCGCTACGTTATCGTCAGGATCTCTTCCAGACTATTAGCGATGGATTCATGTACACTTCCACTAATCAGAGAAGGTAACGTTTTAAGATTCAGCATGTCCATATTTAGATCTGTATTATTAGGTTTGAATACACGCATCTAGATCTTTAGCTCTCACAAGTGGATTTTGCTTGCTCATTGATTCAGATCTGATAAAAATTCGATTTTTACTCTATATGAATTCATATTTGTAAGTTTTATAGGTTTTTAAAATCTTTTTTCCTGTTAAAAAAATTTAACGAAGAACGGGGGTGGCCCGCTGGCCGCCGCCCGACACGGCAAAAGAGAGGGCGGCTCTGCCGCCCCCATCAGGAGATCGACGCCGGCAATGCCGGTGCCAACGCAGACCAGAAAGGGGAGCGTTGCTGCCCTTGTGGGACAAATAGTGGAGGGGGCGGCTTCCCCCCGCCCCTCCTTCGGGAAAATAGGGAAACACGGGGGGGGGGGGGGGGGGGGGGGGGGGGCTTCAGAAGGCGGCGCTGTCGCCTCCATTAGATTCCAGAGGGGGCGGCAGCGAGGCGGCCTTGCTACCGCCCCCAGTTGGTTTTTCGGAGGGGGCGGTGCCTTAACCGCCCCCTCCGCTGGATGAGCAGCCCGCCTCCAAATCGGGGGCCTGCTGTAGTCTCCCAGAGGGGGGCAGCGCCCCAGTCGGCGGCCAGATCGGGGAGGGGGTGGCGCCCTGCCGCTCCCATCAGGACCCCAGAGGGGGGCAACGCTCTATCGCCCCCCCTTCATCGGTACGACAGGCACGGCCCACGCCTGCATCGTAGAGAAAGGGGCGGCTCTCTGCCGCCCCTGTCGGAGACAACGACACATGCCCCCTTACCGGCGCCAGATGTGAGGGAAAGGTGGGTGACGGCAGCCACACCCCTTAGGCTGGCAACATGCTGCTAGGGTTTCTAACCCTAGCCTGCTTTGGGCCAGAAATTTGGTCCAATCAGGATTTTTTTTAAATTTTTTTTCTAAATTTCAGAATATGGGCCTTTTAATTTTCTAGGCCTGTTTTGGCCAATGCACTCTTTTGGGCTTAAATTTGAATTATTTTGTAATTCTGAACCCTATTTTAGGACTAATTAAATTCTGTTTTAAGCCCTATTTGGTTATATTAATGCGCTAATAAGCAGTGGAAATAAACGGCCATCTTACATATATATTTCCTCATTCGGTTTATTTGTGTATTAAATTATTTTCGTTCCATTTTAATTCTTTTAGGCATTCTTTGCTTTATTTATACGTTTCGAAATGATTCTACTTTATACGAAATCCCACCAAAGTGGGCTCTACTATTAAATTATTATTGTTTCAAAATATAAACAGTTAAATACATATGTTGTATGATTAGTTGCCTGAATGAATTTTACATGGATCGAAGGAGTAAATAAAAAGGTTTTCATATATATTTACATTTTAAGTTTAGTTTCATTTAAATTCAATTTTGGGCACATTTAGTTATATGTTTCGAAATAATTTTTAGATCTACGAAACCCCATCAAAACGGGCTCTAATGTAGATATTATTATTATTTCGCAATGTAACAAGTTGTAAACATACGTTGTATGATTGTTTGCCTAATTTTGAATTTAAAATGGATTGAAGGAGGAAATAAGACGGTTTAATGTATATTTCTCCTCAAGGATAACTTTTGTGTTAATTTTGGTAAAATAAATTAAATTCTAATTTTATGGCATAAATACATATATATTTCGATATATAACAAGTTGACTTCATACCTTAGTATGAAAGTTCAGTTTGTTTAAATATGAATTTAAAATATACCCCAAAATTCAAATGTTTTCTTCGGGAGGAAATAAAAGGCGTTAACGTATATTTCTCCTTAAGGATAAGTTTAAAAGGCCTTAAGAAATTTTGTGTACTAACCATCAAGAAAATGGCCTTAAGGAAATTTCACATATTTTAAAGTTATATATAAAATGGGATATAGTGTGTGTATATATATAGGAAAATTTTCAAATAAGAACATTTCGCACCGTGCGAAAATGTTTTTAGTTGTTTTTGAATTTTTTTTCAAAAATTCTTTTTTCCACCCTCATTATATGTTGAAATACCCCCTCAAAAAATAATCATTGAAAAATAATGTCGTTTGGCCTTCGATCAAGGCATTTCAGCAAATTTGCACGTTTTGAGACCGCAAAATTTGTAACGGGTGGATGTGTGCTTTAATCCCCAACGGGTTCACCCATTATTTTCCCTGGGGTATATAATTGTATGGATTAAACATCAAAAAAAGAATATTTAATTTTTTTTTCAAAAAAAGATAAAAATCTTTTCGCACGGTGCGAAAAGCCTCTTTTTCGCAACCGAAGATCCATATATATATATATATATATATATATATATATATATATATATATATATATATAACTTTATATGTATGTTCATATACACAATAATACAACTATATATCTCATTTTGAAGAAGAAAATTTGTGTTTTAATTATGGATTTTATTTAACTCAATATATATGACTTGAAAGGTGAAATAAAAGGTTGTTATATATATTTTCACTTAGTATAATCATTTTGTGTTAAATTCAGTTTAGTTTCAAATTCAAATTTTTGGTACAATTAATTATATATTTCGAATAAAGATTAGTTGGATCATCAACTCACCAAAGTAGGTTTTCTTGTGAAGATTAGTTTTAATCACGAAATATAACAAGTTGAATATTGTTATGAATAAGCCCATGAGGCCCATTGGGTATCCAACCCACTACTGAAAGCTATAAATATAAGGGTAGGGGGCTCTTAACCCTCTACACCTATTTCCCTACTTTTCCCTTCACAACGCGTTATCAGCACGATCACGCTCGTTGGAGGAGACGGTGGCTCGCGAGGAATGAGATCCACAAATCGCTCAGATTCAAGAAAATCGTAATCTTCTCAACGGGGAGCGAAAAGGGCATCCTTCACCAACCGTCGACTAGATTCCCTTGTCGAATCTAGAGGTAAAAATCAAAACTTTTTAGATCTAAACTTGCTTTTCACGTTAGATCTGCATGTTTTAGGATCAAAAAGTTTAAAACACGGTAAAAATCACTTTTTTATTTAGATCTGCATGTCTAAAAACAATAAAAATCAGTTTTTAGCGATCTAAATGCTTGAAAAATCCGTTTTTTACCCCCGACCTTGATCCAAAACTCCGCACGCCCAAAGGGCGAAACGGCGGCGCTTCTCAAGCGCCGCCGGCGGTAAAAACGCCGCGGCCTGAAGTCGCAGCCAGCAGCCGCGGCCTCAGGCCGCGTACTGCAGCCGCGGCCTCAGGCCACGGCCCGTCGCTGCGGCGGCCGCGCCTTGCGCGGCCAGCCGTCGCGGCAGGCACGCCGCGAGCCCCCTAGGGTTTTTCGGAAACCCTAACCCTAAACGGGCCAATTTTTCGGGGGAGGCCCAATTAACCCTAATGTGTTGTTTTCATGGCCCAAAAAACCTGAAAATTAGCCCATTTACACAAATAATTTTTCTTTTCTATTTTTGGCCCTAAAAGCCCAAAATAATTAAAGAAACTTTATTAAAAGGGTTTAAAGCGGTAAATAAAACATTAAAAATATGGATCAAAGGTAAAAAGTTTTTCAAAAATAAATTTTTAGCACGTCACACACTATTTAGATTATTTAATTAATCTCTACATGCCTGTGATATGATTATCTGCGTGGTTGTATATTTTCCATATATTATCTGTGTGTATGTGCAATTAGGCTATGTTTTTAGGGATCAGCCAGGTTTCCGACACTTTTAATTTCCTGCAATTTTTTTTCTTTTTGAGAGAAATTTGTAAGTGAGGATATAAATGTAAAAAGAAGACCGGCGGACACCAAAAAGGAGCTGAAGGCGTATGCACAAAGATGAAAGGGGCTTCTCTCTGAAGTTCCCGAGTTGTACTTATTCTTTCATGCAACTTTTGATGTAATTTAGGACTGTCTTTTTCTTTTCAGTGTCGGCTGGCTGATCCCCATAGTCCTAAGTTATTTTTTCATTGCTTATACATTAACTGCATGGATGTTAATTATTTTTCATACCATGTTAATGTTACAATGAAACTGTCAAAAAGCATGCGTGGATGTTAATCTTTGTTAATTATTCACGTTATGAAACCGTCTAAAAGCATGCATGTTAAATTTCCTTTAATAGATCCATGTTATGACAAATGCTTAAAATACATGCGTGGATGTCTATTTTTACTCAGTTTAATGATCCATGCTGTTTTTACATTGCTAGATCATTCAATGGCCAGACTTGCGAATGTCGACTTTTCGGTCCTGAAGGCCGATGGGTCAAACTACCTGAGTTGGCAGTTGGACCTGAAGTTCCATATGCGCTCTCATGGTTTCAGTTTCACACCGACTGAGAAAGCAACAACAAGTACTGCCTCAGCCGACAAGGATGCTTCTAAATAAGCACCTCATACAGAGGAAGTTTCCGATATACTAAAGGCGAAAGCCATTATCTATATCAGGAAACATTTAGACTCGACCCTGAAGGACAAGTACCTTACTGTAGAGGATCCTTACGAGCTGTGGGATGCACTCGAGGAGAGGTACCGGCATCAGAGAGATGTCATACTCCCCCGTGCGCAGTACGAGTGGACTCACCTCCGCATATAGGATTACAAATCCGTAGCGGAGTACAACTCTGCACTCTTCCGTATCACCTCACGCCTGAAGTTGTGCGGTGAAACGGTGACGGAGAAAATGTTGCTGGAAAAGGCGTTCACGTCTTTCCATGAGAAGGACATGATCCTTATGCAACAATACCGTGAGAGGAAGTTCACGAAGTACTCTGATCTGCTTTCATGCCTGCTTATGGCTGAACAGAACAGAGACCTGTTGGTTGCCACTCACAACTTGCGCCCTCCTGGCTCCGCTCCACTGACACCTCCTGCAGAGGCACACTTTCAGTCTTCCCAGAAGAAGAAGATGGACAAAAAGGCAAAATTCCAGAAATAGAAAGAACAAAAGCAGCGGAAGAAGGCCACTCCCCCAGCTCCTCCTCAGAACCAGAAGTTAGTGGAAAAGAAGCAAAAGAGAATGTCCAACAAAGGTGGCACTCCCAAGAAAGACTGGGAGGATAAGTGCTCCAAATGCGGAATGACGGGCCACTGGTCGAGAATCTGCCGCACCCAGAAACACCTCCAGGACCTCTACCAGGCAAGCCTCAAGCCTCGAGCTGAGACAAACCTGATTGAGTGCGCAGCTTTGCCAAAGACCTCATGGACTCCTGAAGATTTCATGGGAGATGACACTCTCTAGTTAGGGACCATTTTTTTATGCTAGCAATGTATCTTCCCTTTTTGCATAGTACCTAGTTTTTATTCCATGTCAAAACATTTCCTTTGTGCATTTTTTATGAAAGTAGATCTTTTCTTTTCATATTATTTACTGCTTGAATGTTTTTCTTTATATAGATGTGGAATTAATCTGCCTAGTGGACAGTGCATCGACGCACTCGATCCTTCAAAACATAGACTACTTCACGAGCATAAGTAGCTATTCTGGTCCACTGAGAACAATCTCAGGACCATCTAACATAATCGAAGGATCAATGGAAGCAATCATATTGCTCCCCGGTAACATACAAATCACACTTAAAAATGCGTTATACTCCCCTAAATCTATCCGAAACCTCCTAAGCTTTAAAGATATCCGTTTAAACGGATATCACTTAGAGACGGTCGAAGAAGATAAAAGGGAATACTTGCTTGTAACGTCTCTTACAAATGGTTCAAAAACCATTGTGGAACGTTTCAAGAGACTCCCTTCGGGACTCTACCAAACAAGTATACAAACTCCAGAAACATCCATGGCGGAGCACATGCAGTGCCCCCAAACACCAGAATTCCAACTCTGGCACAGTAGACTGGGACACCCTGGATCTGTTATGATGTACCGCATCATAAAAAGCTCCAGGGGTATAGACTTGAAGAACCTGAAGATTCTTCAAAAAGGCAAATTCCCATGTCCACACTGTTACAAGGGTAAACTGATTATAAGACCCTCTCCACTGAAAGTGGACGTGGAGTCTCCAAGCTTTCTGGAAAGAATCCACAGAGACATTTGTGGGCCGATACACCCATCAAGTGGTCCGTCCAGGTACTTTATGGTCCTGATAGACGCATCTACTAAGTGGTCACATGTGTGTCTACTGTCCACCTGTAACCTAGCACTGTCTAAGCTTTTAGCTCAGATAGTCAAGTTACGGGCCCACTTCCCCGACTACCAGATAAAGAAACTTCGTCTGGACAATGCGGGGGAGTTTACGTCATAAGTCTTTCTAGACTATTACCAAGCTCAGGGAATTGAATTCGAACATCCTGTAGCACATGTTCACACCCAAAATGGGTTAGCAGAATCTCTAATTAAGAGACTGCAATGGATTGCTCGTCCATTGTTACTTCAATCCCAGATGCCAGTGAATGCGTGGGGTCATGCAATTTTACATGCTGCATCTTTAATAAAATTAAGACCTTCTGGAGGTCAGTTATCTTCTCTAATGCAACTAGCACTTGGAGCCCCACCAATTGTCTCAAACTTGAGAATATTTGGTTGTGCAGTATACATCCACATAGCACCATCACAAAGGACAAAGATGGGTCCACAACGTCGCCTAGGCATTTATGTTGGGTTTGACACCCCCTCCATAATTAGATTCCTAGAACCCCTTACGGGAGACGTTTTCAAGGCACGTCTAGAAGACTGTGAATTCGATGAAACATCGTTTCCAAGACTAGGCTCACAGACAAAGAAGCCCGAAGCTTCAGAATGTATCACTTGGGATACAAAGACATTATGTCACTTTGATCCGCCCACAAGCCAGTGTGAGGAGGAGGTCCTGAAGATTCTCCACATCCAAAACACTGTCCATCTCTTGCCGGACAAATTTACTGACAACCAGAAGATTGTCAAATCACACGTCCCTGCTGCTAACACTCCAGCTAAGATTGACATACCACAAAATGGATGCAATCCACCTGCAGCAGAAATGGTTGGACCTCTAAAAAAGAGAGGGCGACCACTGGGATCCAAGGACGAAGTCCCTCGAAAGAGTAGGACCCTTGGCAATGGTAAACAAATACCACCACAGGATGCTACTATAAGTCCTGCTACCCCATCTCTCCCAAACTCTCATGAAGAGGAAAAACCGGGAGAAAATGAAGTTTCGATACACTATGTACGAACTGGGGAGTATTGGGACAGAACGAGCACAACCATAGATGACACATTTGTGTGTAATATTGCCATCAACGTCGCGTACTGCGACGATGATATTGAACCACGCTCTCTGACAGAATGTCAAAGCAGAGATAATTGGCCAAAGTGGAAAGCGGCAATATGAGCGGAGTTGGATTCACTCACCAAACGCAAGGTCTTCGGACCCATAGTCCAGACACCAAAAGGTGTAAAACCTGTGGGTTATAAATGGGTATTTGTTAGAAAACGAAATGAACAGAATGAGATCGTTCGCTACAAAGCAAGGCTTGTAGCGCAGGGTTTTACCCAACGTCCAGGGGTGGATTTTGAAGCCACATACTCCCCGGTCATGGACGCGATCACCTTCCGATTCCTCATTGGCTTAACAGCCCAAGAGGGTTTATATATGCAACTTATGGAAGTGGTTACTGCATACCTATATGGCAACCTAGACCGAGACATCTATATGAGATTGCCTGACGGTTATTCTTTGCTTGCAGCACTAAAAGAGAGAGAACATGACATCTACCCAGTGAAACTGTAAAGATCATTATATGGTCTAAAACAATCTGGAAGGATGTGGTATAACAGACTGAGCGATTTCCTTGCAAAATAAGGAATCTCAAACGACCCAGTCTGTCCTTGCATCTTTATAAGAGCAAAGGCAACAAGATTTGTAATCATAGCCTTCTATGTAGACGACTTGAACCTCATCGGATCTCCTGAAGAGATCACAGAGATTTCTAGAAACTTGATAGAAACCTTCGAGATGAAAGACCTCGGAAAGTCAAAATTCTGTTTAGGTCTTCAAATAGAGCATCTTAACGATGGGATCCTGTTACATCAGTCAACTTACACATCGAACTTATTGAAATAGTTTCAGATGGATAAGTGCCACCCCCTCAGCACTCCAATGGTCGTCAGATCATTGGATGTACATAAAGACCCCTTCCGGTCGCTGGAAGAGGGGGATAAAGTACTAGGCCCCGAAGTGCCTTATCTAAGTGCTATCGGTGCACTCCTTTACCTGGCTAACTGCACTCGCCCTGACATAGCATTTACAATCAACTAACTAGCCAGATATAGTGCTGCACCTATACAGCGGCACTGGGCCGGAGTTAAGCATCTTCTGCGCTACCTCCAAGGGTCCATAAACTTAGGTCTATTCTACAGGAAAGGGGAATCAACTGGTTTATGTAGTGCCCTAGGAAGCCACTGCACATGTACTAGAGGGGGGGTGAATAGTACTTTTAAATAATAAGGAGTGTTATTCCTAATTATCGTGCAATTAACAAACAACGATGCGGAATAACTACAATCAAGAAATAATGCAAACGCAAACACAATGGTTTAATGGGTTCGGATCCACCCAAGTCTCCCCGACTTATTCCCGGTGATCCTACGTCCCAACCACCCGGATCCCTTCCGGATACTTGAGTTAGAAAACCTCTAACCCAAGACTTCCAATATGAACACTTGCGAAAACCTCACAAGTGCAATCGACCTACAATCGATGACCGTGACTCCCACAACCCGGGATCACGCAAAACCTCTCACAACCGAGAGTATACAATTCAAATATAACTGAAATGAAATGCTTACCAACAAAATACATATGCCTTGAGATTTCTTACCAAATTAGGGCAAAGAGGATTTTGATGGAGGAAGAGTCACCAAACCCTAGCTTCAAGAAGATGACCAGCAATGAAAGCCTATGGATGAGATGGATGACCTAGAATCAAGCACTTGGCTTGGAAGGCTCACAACCAATGAATCTCTCTTGAGGAATAAGAGTGAGGGAGAGATTCTTGAGAATGGGAGAGATTGAAGATGAGAGTTGAAAGCTTCTCTTTGAATCAATAGAACTCTGAAATAGCAGCCTTGGATCCTATGAAATAACCCCTTCAGGTATTTAAAGGATCAAGGGAAAAGAGAGAGAGAAACGTCGCTTTCAAAACTCCAACGGATCTAAATCTGAAGCAGACTAGTCGGTCTAAGAAGGATCACTGACCGACTAGTTCATCAACTAGTCGGTCGGTGATTCAACATGGACCGACTAACAGCTCGACAGCCAAAAGAGTGATTTCCAGGCAACCTGAACTAGTCGGTCTAAGAAGACTTGCCAACCGACTAGTTTGCCAACTAGTCGGTCGGTGAGTGTTCTTTGACCGACTAAGAGTGAAATGCACGAAGCTGAATACAAGTTACACTAGTCGGTCTAAGAACAAATGCTGACCGACTAGTTTCATAACTAGTCGGTCGATGAATGTTCTTGGACCGACTAACTGTAAACAGTAACTCAGGCTGTACAGAGGCAAGCTCAACTAGTCGGTCTGAGAAGGATTCCTAACCGACTAGATCGTCATCTAGTCGGTCGGTGAACCTTCTTTGACCGACTAATTGATCGACATGGCTGAGCTGAAATGAGTTAGGACATCTAGTCGGTTCATGAAGAGTTGCCGACCGACTAGATCGTCATCTAGTCGGTTGGTGACTCTACTTGAACTAACTAAGATGCACTAGAAGCCGAGGGAAGAAGCGATAGGCTTCGGGAAAGTTTCTAATGGCTTCTATGATAATCCTAGCTCTAAGATATGAGCGAAATGAAGATTATAAAATAAGTCCTACTCAAGGCTTAACATTCTAATCTATGAAGCTAGAAGACTATAAAATAACCTTACGAGCCGTCTTCAAAGCTTCAATCTTCATTCCTCTTGACTTCAATATTGCTCCTCGAGCTTCAACGAAGCTCCAGGCATACGATCACGCGTATTGAGAAGTCTTGAGACGTCGCTTTTGTTGTACGTGGTATTTTGGCGACGATCTCCATAACTGCGCTCACAAATTGTTAGTTCACGAATTATTTATGTTTGCTCATCATCCAAAACCAAATCCGGGGATTCCAATACTCAACATTCTCCCCCTTCTTGGTGATGACAAACCAACATAAATAATAATCAATAATAATGTACTAAATGGAATATACTTACTCCCCCTGCATTGATGACACATTAGTTCCATATGAAATAATAAGCACATACATCAAGCAGACGATGAAAGTAAAGATTCAAATCCAATATTGGAAATTTTATATCTTAACTCCCCCTGAATCTAACATATCAAAATTAGATTCATGGTAAATAATTATCATTTAGCACATGCCATTATTATATCTCTCCCCCTTTGGCATAATCCAAAAAGAGCGGGAGGAAGCCAATGACAATAGATCATGGCCAAATAATTCATTAAGCATGGCACTACAATTGGTATCAGAGGGGGGCTGAATAGTACTTTTAAATAATAAGGAGTGTTATTCCTAATTATCGTGCAATTAACAAACAACGATGCGGAATAACTACAATCAAGAAATAATGCAAACGCAAACACAATGGTTTAATGGGTTCGGATCCACCCAAGTCTCCCCGACTTGTTCCCGGTGATCCTACGTCCCAACCACCCGGATCCCTTCCGGATACTTGAGTTAGAAAACCTCTAACCCAAGACTTCCAATACGAACACTTGCGAAAACCTCACAAGTGCAATCGACCTACAATCGATGACCGTGACTCCCACAATCCGGGATCACGCAAAACCTCTCACAACCGAGAGTATACAATTCAAATATAACTGAAATAAATGCTTACCAACAAAATACATATGCCTTGAGATTTCTTACCAAATTAGGGCAAAGAGGATTTTGATGGAGGAAGAGTCACCAAACCCTAGCTTCAAGAAGATGACCAGCAATGGAAGCCTAGGGATGAGATGGATGACCTAGAATCAAGCCCTTGGCTTGGAAGGCTCACAACCAATGAATCTCTCTTGAGGAATAAGAGTGAGGGAGAGATTCTTGAGAATGGGAGAGATTGAAGATGAGAGTTGAAAGCTTCTCTTTGAATCAATAGAACTCTGAAATAGCAGCCTTGGATCCTATGAAATAACCCCTTCAGGTATTTAAAGGATCAAGGGAAAAGAGAGAGAGAAACGTCGCTTTCAAAACTCCAACGGATCTAAATCTGAAGCAGACTAGTCGGTCTAAGAAGGATCACTGACCGACTAGTTCATCAACTAGTCAGTCGGTGATTCAACATGGACCGACTAACAGCTCGACAGCCAAAAGAGTGATTTCCAGGCAACCTGAACTAGTCGGTCTAAGAAGACTTGCCAACCGACTAGTTTGCCAACTAGTCGGTCGGTGAGTGTTCTTTGACCGACTAAGAGTGAAATGCACGAAGCTGAATACAAGTTACACTAGTCGGTCTAAGAACAAATGCTGACCGACTAGTTTCACAACTAGTCGGTCGATGAATGTTCTTGGACCGACTAACTGTAAACAGTAACTCAGGCTGTACAGAGGCAAGCTCAACTAGTCGGTCTGAGAAGGATTCCTAACCGACTAGATCGTCATCTAGTCGGTCGGTGAACCTTCTTTGACCGACTAATTGATCGACATGGCTGAGCTGAAATGAGTTAGGACATCTAGTCGGTTCATGAAGAGTTGCCGACCGACTAGATCGTCATCTAGTCGGTTGGTGACTCTACTTGAACCAACTAAGATGCACTAGAAGCCGAGGGAAGAAGCGATAGGCTTCGGGAAAGTTTCTAATGGCTTCTATGATAATCCTAGCTCTAAGATATGAGCGAAATGAAGATTATAAAGTAAGTCATACTCAAGGCTTAACATTCTAATCTATGAAGCTAGAAGACTATAAAATAACCTTACGAGCCGTCTTCAAAGCTTCAATCTTCATTCCTCTTGACTTCAATATTGCTCCTCGAGCTTCAACGAAGCTCCAGGCATACGATCACGCGTATTGAGAAGTCTTGAGACGTCGCTTTTGTTGTACGTGGTATTTTGGCGACGATCTCCATAACTGCGCTCACAAATTGTTAGTTCACGAATTATTTATGTTTGCTCATCATCCAAAACCAAATCCGGGGATTCCAATACTCAACATTCTCCCCCTTTTTGGTGATGACAAACCAACATAAATAATAATCAATAATAATGTACTAAATGGAATATACTTACTCCCCCTGCATTGATGACACATTAGTTCCATATGAAATAATAAGCACATACATCAAGCAGACGATGAAAGTAAAGATTCAAATCCAATATTGGAAATTTTATATCTTAACTCCCCCTGAATCTAACATATCAAAATTAGATTCATGGTAAATAATTATCATTTAGCACATGTCATTATTATGCCATTATTATATCTCTCCCCCTTTGGCATAATCCAAAAAGAGCGGGAGGAAGCCAATGACAATAGATCATGGCCAAATAATTCATTAAGCATGGCACTACAATTGGTATCAGAGGGGGGGGGGGGGGGTGAATAGTACTTTTAAATAATAAGGAGTGTTATTCCTAATTATCGTGCAATTAACAAACAACGATGCGGAATAACTACAATCAAGAAATAATGCAAACGCAAACACAATGGTTTAATGGGTTCGGATCCACCCAAGTCTCCCCGACTTGTTCCCGGTGATCCTACGTCCCAACCACCCGGATCCCTTCCGGATACTTGAGTTAGAAAACCTCTAACCCAAGACTTCCAATATGAACACTTGCGAAAACCTCACAAGTGCAATCGACCTACAATCGATGACCGTGACTCCCACAACCCGGGATCACGCAAAACCTCTCACAACCGAGAGTATACAATTCAAATATAACTGAAATGAAATGCTTACCAACAAAATACATATGCCTTGAGATTTCTTACCAAATTAGGGCAAAGAGGATTTTGATGGAGGAAGAGTCACCAAACCCTAGCTTCAAGAAGATGACCAGCAATGGAAGCCTAGGGATGAGATGGATGACCTAGAATCAAGCCCTTGGCTTGGAAGGCTCACAACAAATGAATCTCTCTTGAGGAATAAAAGTGAGGGAGAGATTCTTGAGAATGGGAGAGATTGAAGATGAGAGTTGAAAGCTTCTCTTTGAATCAATAGAACTCTGAAATAGCAGCCTTGGATCCTATGAAATAACCCCTTCAGGTATTTAAAGGATCAAGGGAAAAGAGAGAGAGAAACGTCGCTTTCAAAACTCCAACGGATCTAAATCTGAAGCAGACTAGTCGGTCTAAGAAGGATCACTGACCGACTAGTTCATCAACTAGTCGGTCGGTGATTCAACATGGACCGACTAACAGCTCGACAGCCAAAAGAGTGATTTCCAGGCAACCTGAACTAGTCGGTCTAAGAAGACTTGCCAACCGACTAGTTTGCCAACTAGTCGGTCGGTGAGTGTTCTTTGACCGACTAAGAGTGAAATGCACGAAGCTGAATACAAGTTACACTAGTCGGTCTAAGAACAAATGCTGACCGACTAGTTTCACAACTAGTCGGTCGATGAATGTTCTTGGACCGACTAACTGTAAACAGTAACTCAGGCTGTACAGAGGCAAGCTTAACTAGTCGGTCTGAGAAGGATTCCTAACCGACTAGATCGTCATCTAGTCGGTCGGTGAACCTTCTTTGACCGACTAATTGATCGACATGGCTGAGCTGAAATGAGTTAGGCCATCTAGTTGGTTCATGAAGAGTTGCCGACCGACTAGATCGTCATCTAGTCGGTTGGTGACTCTACTTGAACCAACTAAGATGCACTAGAAGCCGAGGGAAGAAGCGATAGGCTTCGGGAAAGTTTCTAATGGCTTCTATGATAATCCTAGCTCTAAGATATGAGCGAAATGAAGATTATAAAGTAAGTCCTACTCAAGGCTTAACATTCTAATCTATGAAGCTAGAAGACTATAAAATAACCTTACGAGCCGTCTTCAAAGCTTCAATCTTCATTCCTCTTGACTTCAATATTGCTCCTCGAGCTTCAACGAAGCTCCAGGCATACGATCACGTGTATTGAGAAGTCTTGAGACGTCGCTTTTGTTGTACGTGGTATTTTGGCGACGATCTCCATAACTGCACTCACAAATTGTTAGTTCACAAATTATTTATGTTTGCTCATCATCCAAAACCAAATCCGGGGATTCCAATACTCAACAGTTTAGTTGGTTATGCTGATGCAGGATACATGTCCGATCCTCATACAGAGAAGTCTCAGACAGGATACATGTTTACTTATGGCGGCACAGCCATATCCTGGAGATCTGTAAAGCAGACCATGACAACCGTCTCATCCACTCACTCAGAGCTCTTAGCGATCCACGAAGCAAGCAAGGAGGGTTTCTGGCTACGCTCTGTGATCCAGCACATCCTCACCTCCACCGGCCTGATGACCGGCGTTCTTGCGCCTACTCCACTTCATGAAGACAATGCAGCATGTATAGCCCAGCTACAGGACGGCTACATCAAAGGCGACAAGACGAAGCATATCTCCCCCAAGTTCTTCTTGTTGGATCCTGTGGATGGTAAACAACACTAGAAGGGGGGGTTGAATAGTGTTGTGCAAATAATATACTTTTTCGATTGTTAAGATTAGCACAAATAAAATCCTTCTAATGTTGCCTAAGAAGCCAAGTAGAGTGATCTACGCTTGGTTCTTAATCAACAAAGCAATCTTACAAATATGATAGAGAAACGATTACAATCAGATATAAATCTTTACAAGGAGATCTTCACACAGCGGAATTAAATAAATAATCTTTGCAATAATAAATCAACAAGGAATTACAAAGATATAAGATTAGCAAATGAAAGATGCTTGTACAAGAAATATAAACAATCACAGAAAAACAGACGCAGAGACAAGCGATTTTATCCTGGTTCCCCGCAACCCAGGTACGTCCAGTCCCCGACCAATCCGGTACGAGATTTTTCACTATCTGCCTTGGCAAATACAAGTACCTAACTTCACTCGTTAGGATTTCCAACGACCTAGTCTCAACCAGGATTTCCGACTGGCAACACCTAGACTTGTCTAGTGTTCCAACAACAACACAATGAAACTTATATCCAATACACCACAATAAATTGATGGAGATTGGTTTTTACACCCGATTCTATAGCCAATCAATGATAGACAAAATTGTGTAGTGGCTTGATAGAATAAGAGTCTAGATCACACAAAGATACGAGAGAATTCTTTGTGATCTAGATCTAATGCTTTTCAAAAAATCCTTTAAAAAAATAAAGAGAATAGCAATAAGGATTTTGAAAAACGTTTAGCCAATAAAACAAGAGTATGATCTTTAAAAAAGTAATAACAGAATTTTGCAAGATCACAATAAAAATAGAATTGGCTAGAGAGAATGAGAGCTTTTGAATTGAAGAGCGTTTGCACGAGAGATTTTATTTTCAATAGATGTTGTGGTTTTCTCAAATGAAATTAGCTCTTATTTATAGGGAAAATTCTGAGATTTGAAATTCAAATTTTCTTTGACTTTTGTCCCAAAAATCTCGGAGAAAATCACTCAACGAATTTTCAAAATTCAAATCAAAACGTCAGAATTTTACAGCTGGTAGTCGACTCCCTCATGTTGGTAGTCGACTCCCAGAGTGTTTCAGGGAATCTTGAATCTCAGCTGGTAGTCGACTACCTACTGTTGGTAGTCGACTCCCAGAGGAGTTTTTCCTGCAACACTTCTTGTTAGACAGGTAGTTAACTCCAGGGTGTGTGGAGTTTCACTACGGAAGTTTATAGAATGACTAGAGAAAGCTCTTAAAATATTTTTGAAGATATAAAAAGATTTTCAAAAAGCTTTTTCAAATTGTTTGTGTGCGTGTGTTTTGTCTATATGATTTGGCTTTGACAAATACCCTAAAGAGACACGACACACTCACTATAGACTTAGGACATGTCTTCGGAAGCTTGATCAAATTTGATGAAGTGGATGCGAGCTTCACTTGAGCTTCTTGTTCTATTTGAGCTTGAACTTCATCATTTGACTTAGCCACGTTTGTCCTTGTCTTTGAGCGTAGATTTGTGCTCCTTTGAGTATATGTAAAACTTCGCATATTCTGCACACTTCAGTGTAGTGTAGTTAGTACACTTAAGCTTTCATTTGGTGTGCTCATCATCAAAATCACTTGGGGTGGAATTCAATTTCCATCACTCTCCCCCTTTTTGATGATGACACCCAAATGAAAAAATGAAGTAAGTTAAAAATGAAAATACATTTAAGTATACTTACTCCCCCTGGTTTGATACGGTTCTCCCCCTGCATGGAAGCTGTTAGCAATACAATTCATATAATTTCATTTTTGCATTTCATATATTTTCTCCCCCTTATCATCAACAAAAAACAAAAAATAATTTTTACAGAACATAAAATAATTAGGAGATGAATTCAATTTCATATGCCTGCAAAAGAGATGTTAGTTCATAGGAACAACTAAAGTATTGCATAGTAGATAAGTTCATGATAGCTAGCATCACACGATAAAAGTTATTACAAGCCATAAGTCTTAAGAACATAGTTTTTAGAGAATCATTGTTTTGAAAGAGAACCATTGTTCATGAAGCTAAGTTCATGAAGTTAAGGATGACTGCTTGTCTTCTTCAGTTCCTTGATCTCTTCAAGGATCATAACAAGCGTTTCCTCAGTCATCTTGTTGCTTTTCACGACGATCTCCTTGAGGTCGTCCACCTTTTGATTGAGAAATTCAAATCCTTTCTCTTGTGAAATCTTCAATTTTCCAATCTTCTTAAGAAGCATTTCTTGGAGCTCAAGAATATACGCCGGTGCTTCTTCTTCTTCTTCTTCTTCTTCTTCGCTTCCTTTTTCTTCTTCTCCTTCTTCTTCTTCTTCAGAATCTGAAACCACACTTTTCTTACCTTTCCTAGAGGATGAGGATCCTCCTTCAGCTGCAAGTTTTTCTTCAGGGATGTTCTCATCAAGGTCATGGTGAAGATTCATTCTCCCAAGTGCATGAACATCAAAAACTCAAGCCGGTTCTAGAATAGATGTTTCATGATCCAAAGGCACATTATAGCTAATAAACAATATAGTGAGATAGTGCCCATGAGCTAAAGTGGAAGAGGGTTTATTTGAAGAAGCCGAAGCAAGTATAGAATCCATGATAACTTTGGCCCAATTGATGCGAATGTTACCTAGTATATCATAGATGCATTTGGCTTGTTTTTCTGATAAGATCGAATGACTTCCAGATTTTTGAGTGATATTATAGGATAATATATTTGCCAAAATTCTTGCCGGATAGCGAAGATCGCTACATGGCAGTTTAGTCTGAAAATGTCGTCCTGGCAAATACATTCTCTCTAAAATATTTCCTTTAGTCATTTCAATTTTATCAAGAAGCATGCCGGAATATGGGATTCCTAGAGCTTCTCCTAGAGATTTGACAGTAATGGCAAGCTTGGTGTTAAGGACTTTGGTTATGAAACGGCTTTTAGCAAGATCGTAGTCCATGTTGGCATAGAACAAGTGCACAAGCCTAGGGTAGCAAAGATAAGTATTTTCAGATGAGAATAGGTTGGCCAAGTTCTGGAAATCAAGCAAGCTATCAATGCCATAATTTATAACATCATTAAGCTTAACAAAACGTTCATGCAAGATGGGTCTCTTAGTGATCTTAACGAATTGTTCATAAGTGGTGGTCTTGAAAAGATAGGGTAGAATGGTTTCTTTTTCAGAATCAATTTCAGATGATGTTTTTCTCTTCTTGGTGAAAATTCCTTTGATAGGCACCTAGAAAGAGTAAAAACAGTATTTTTACAATGCTAGATAAGCAAGAGAAAAAGAAGTAATGAAATAAAGAGCATGAAGTAAAAAATTTTTACCTTGGGTGAAGTTTGGAGGAGTTTCAAATGAACCAAGCACCAAGAGAATTCTCAAGAGAGGAGGAACAAGTGGGGTAGTCGGCTACCTAGGGTTTCTCTTGGGGGTTTTAATCTTTGGATGAAAGATGGAGAGGAATGAGGGCCTTAGGATCAAGAGATGAAGGGTTAGGATGAAGTTTTAGCTTATTGGGTATAAGTTGCCTTGAGGATATGAACCCAATTACTCAATAGAACCCATTAGGAGTTAGTCAAAAATAAACCCAGATTTTCGCATATACTCTGGTAGTCGACTCCCTCATGGAGGTAGTCGACTCCCTACTGGGTTGAGTCGTTTTCTCATCCCGAGGGGGTTTTGATCCAGGTTGAGTGCGATTTCTGAACACAAAATGTTTTTAGGAGTGTACCACAAATACATAAGATCAAAGTAAAATAAAAAATATTTATTTAATCAATTTTAATCATATATATATTAACAAAGAAAAAAATTGAGTTGCGCAAGAAAATTGTTGATGTTTATTCTTTTACAAAGCGTTTGACCTTGTTTTCTTCCTTTCATTTCTTTGGAGTACCTGAAAAATAAAACGTTTATGGTACTCTTTTTTTTTGAGTCCGAGAGGTTAGTCTTTAGGAAGCCAAACCCAGTATGGTTTAGTTCCCTCATGAACAATATATTTGTAATTTTTGTTTAAATGAACTTGCTGAACAAAGTCAATAGCGTACCTTTTCCTTCGTTGATCAGATAGTTTCTTTGGTATCCAGATGCTCAAAACATTATTATTAGAATGATGCATCCTAGTATGCTTAACCTGTTTCTTGGTATGATGTGAATCATAACCGAGTCCGGTTTTGCTAGATGAGGCTTTTTGATTATCTATTAGACCGTCTAGCTTCCCTTTTCCTTTGTTGAAATTCTCAATAATTTTCATCGTAACGTCGTATTTATCTTTGATAGATACGAGAAGATTATTCAGATTCTCAACCTTTTCATTTACTAAAGAAATATCTTTTTGCAGAAAATCATTCTTTTCTTTAAGGAGACTATTTTCTTTAATGATTTCCTCTTTTTCTTTAGTATCCTTTTTAATATTTCTAAGTGTTCTTCTATGTTCCTTTATGAGATTTTCATGCATTTTGCATAGCTCCTTATATGCTCCCCTATAATCCATGTCTTCATCATCACTTGATGACGAATCATTGTCGCTAGATGAATCATGATGCGTGCTTACCTTGGAGGATGTGGATGCCATGAAGCACATGTGTGCTGTTTCTCTTCTTTCATCATTATCTTCCTCTGAGGATTCATTGGATGAGGAATCGTCGCTCTGGTCGAAGGATGCGTAAGCTTCTTGCTTTGGTCGTTGGAATTTGTTTCTTCCGTTGTTTCGCTTTTCATTATTATCTTTGTTCTTTCCACGATCTCTAGAATCACGATTGTTTCTCTCCAATGGACAGTCTCTCTTGACATGCCCTGGTTTGTTGCAACCAAAACAAATAATACCGTTAGTGGGTCTAAAAGATCGTTTTCCATATTTACTTGTGATGAACTCTTTAAAGTTCTTTGAGATGAACGCGATATGATCTTCTTTGTCCGTGTAATCGGAATCTTCCTCTTGGGCTTTGAACGCGAGATTCTTCTTTTTTGGTTTTTCTTCGATCTTCTTGTCTTCTTCAAGCTCAATCTCATATGCCATGAGATTTCCCATTAGTTCTTCAATGGTGAGGTCTTTCACATTATGAGTTTCTCGGATGGCGGTTGTCTTTCCCTTCCATTCAGGCCGGAGGGATCTTAGTATCTTCATTACCTGCTCATATTCGGAAAGTTTCTTTCCTAATCCTGCGAGCTCATTTGTAATATTAGTAAAACGAGTATTCACATCGGTGATACTCTCTCCTTCTTCCATTTTAAAGGATTCGAATTTAGAATGAAAAACATTTATGCGGGATTCTTTTACCTTTTCGGTTCCTTCGTGACTTACCTGAAGAGTATGCCATATTTGGTGTGCTGTCTCACATTGGGAGACTCGATTGAACTCATTTCCTGTAACGGCGCAAAATAATGCATTCATTGCTTTTGCATTTAGATTAGCTCTCTGCTTGTCGTCGACAGACCATTTTCCAAACTCAACGTCGGTGGGTGCGATGTACGGGACTTTAGTAACGGTCCAAGCTTCAATGTCTAATGACTCTAGGTGAGTCTTTATTCGGATCTTCCAGCTAGCGTAGTTGGTTCCATTGAACAGTGGTGGTCGCATGGTATTTAGTCCTTCAGAGTGAAAGGATGTTGACGCCATCACCTTTGTAACCTCGCTCTGATACCAAGTGTTGGATCCTGTGGATGGCAAACAACACTAGAAGGGGGGTTGAATAGTGTTGTGCAAATAGTATACTTTTTCGATTGTTAAGATTAGCACAAATAAAATCCTTCTAATGTTGCCTAAGAAGCCAAGTAGAGTGATCTACGCTTGGTTCTTAATCAACAAAGCAATCTTACAAATATGATAGAGAAAAGATTACAATCAGATATAAATCTTTACAAGGAGATCTTTACACAGCGGAATTAAATAAATAATCTTTGCAATAATAAATCAACAAGGAATTACAAAGATATAAGATTAGCAAATGAAAGATGCTTGTACAAGAAATATAAACAATCACAGAAAAACAGACGCAGAGACAAGCGATTTTATCCTGGTTCCCCGCAACCCAGGTACGTCCAGTCCCCGACCAATCCGGTACGAGATTTTTCACTATCTGCCTTGGCAAATACAAGTACCTAACTTCACTCGTTAGGATTTCCAACGACCTAGTCTCAACCAGGATTTCCGACTGGCAACACCTAGACTTGTCTAGTGTTCCAACAACAACACAATGAAACTTATATCCAATACACCACAATAAATTGATGGAGATTGGTTTTTACACCCGATTCTATAGCCAATCAATGATAGACAAAATTGTGTAGTGGCTTGATAGAATAAGAGTCTAGATCACACAAAGATACGAGAGAATTCTTTGTGATCTAGATCTAATGCTTTTCAAAAAATCCTTTAAACAAAAATAAAGAGAATAGCAATAAGGATTTTGAAAAACGTTTAGCCAATAAAACAAGAGTATGATCTTTAAAAAAGTAATAACAGAATTTTGCAAGATCACAATAAAAATAGAATTGGCTAGAGAGAATGAGAGCTTTTGAATTGAAGAGCGTTTGCATGAGAGATTTTATTTTCAATAGATGTTGTGTTTTTCTCAAATGAAATTAGCTCTTATTTATAGGGAAAATTCTGAGATTTGAAATTCAAATTTTCTTTGACTTTTGTCCCAAAAATCTCGGAGAAAATCACTCAACGAATTTTCAAAATTCAAATCAAAACGTCAGAATTTTACAGCTGGTAGTCGACTCCCTCATGTTGGTAGTCTACTCCCAGAGTGTTTCAGGGAATCTCGAATCTCAGCTGGTAGTCGACTCCCTACTGTTGGTAGTCGACTCCCAGAGGAGTTTTTCCTGCAACACTTCTTGTTAGACAGGTAGTTAACTCCAGGGTGTGTGGAGTTTCACTACGGAAGTTTATAGAAAGACTAGAGAAAGCTCTTAAAATATTTTTGAAGATATAAAAAGATTTTCAAAAAGATTTTTCAAATTGTTTGTATGCGTGTGTTTTGTCTATATGATTTGGCTTTGACAAATACCCTAAAGAGACACAACACACTCACTATAGACTTAGGACATGTCTTCGGAAGCTTGATCAAATTTGATGAAGTGGATGCGAGCTTCACTTGAGCTTCTTGTTCTATTTGAGCTTGAACTTCATCATTTGACTTAGCCACGTTTGTCCTTGTCTTTGAGCGTAGATTTGTGCTCCTTTGAGTATATGTAAAACTTCGCATATTCTGCACACTTCAGTGTAGTGTAGTTAGTACACTTAAGCTTTCATTTGGTGTGCTCATCATCAAAATCACTTGGGGTGGAATTCAATTTCCATCACTTCTGGACGCACGACCTTCAGAAGCAGAAGCAGATTGAGGTATAGAAGATCTAATCATGTAATAACTTGGCGGATTTGCTTACCAAATCCCTGCCTACTAGTATCTTTGAGAAACTTGTATATGTGATTGGGATGAGGAGAGTGAGTAAATGTAAACTGGGTCAGGATGAGAAGACTATAAACTCATAGATACATATGAGACTGATGTATAGATTCATAGGAAATCTGCAAGCCTGAAGCTTGGTCAGATGAGGGGGAGTCAACCGCAGAGTTGTACTCTTTTCCCTTGGCTACTGGTTTTTTCCCACAGGGTTTTCTGTAGTCAAGGTTTTGACGAGGCAACCTCGTTGACTCTGGATCCTGAAGTATCCACCCCTAGACACATCCCTATAACAGGGGAAGTTATGGATTAACTGTTCTTTACTTAATAAGGCAGTTATCCTAACTCGGATCCTGAAGAATCCACCTCTTATTCAATGTTGGTTGGATAAGGAGAAGTGTTATGAATAAGCTCATGAGGCCCATTGGGTATCCAATCCACTATTGAAAGCTATAAATATGAGGGTAGGGGGCTCTTAACCCTCTACACCTATTTTCCTACTTTTCCCTTCACAACAAATTATACTTTTGTATGAAAATTTTGATTGCCTTAAATTTTATTTTTGAATAAAAAAGGTGGACTTGAATATTTCCACTTAAAGTATAAATTCATGTATTAAAATGTGACATGGATTCAATTTTTGCAAAGATATATATATTTGAAATGATTTGATGTAATCATCATCTCGCCAAAGTGGGCTCTGTTGTTTTGCATTATTTCATTTCATAAATATAAAAAGGAATTTTATGTGCATACTTTGAAATGAATGCTAAATTGGCCCAAAGGAAGATTACCGTTCTGTGTCAATTTATGTGCACATGTGGTAATAGACAAGGTGATGATTATTAAGATCAATGCATGCAAATTTAATTCGGCCCAAAGTAAGTTTTATTTTTGGTATGTTATTATTGTCACTGTCTGATTGCAACAACAAGATATCAATAACTAGTCAATAAATTATCCAAAGATAAATGTTGAGCTAGTACAATATGTCTTTAGATGGGAAATAGCATTAATTTGAATTTGGTGTTGTTTTGTTTAATACTCATATGAACATGTTACAAATTTTTTTCTTGTTCCCTTTTTCAGCTATTATTCCTGAAATTTTTTTTGCCCACCTCAAATCTATTCTAGTACTTAATGGCACTACCTTCAAGACATGGAAGGAGAATCTTTTGATAATTTCTCGGAGTCATGGATCTTGATCTGACATTGAGGACTAATAGTCCTCCACCACTCACTGATGAGAGTACCTTTGATGAAAAGAGTGAGATGGAAGAGTGGAAAAGATCAAATCGCATGTCCTTATGCTTGTGAAGAATGCCATTCCAGAATATCTCAGTGGCTCTATTTCAGAGAAAATTGCCACAGCTAAATGGTTTCTTATTAAGCTTGAAAAGAGGGTTGTCAAGAAAGAAAAGAGTGAGATTAGTACACTCTTGACAAACCTAACTTCAATGAAATATGAAGGTAAAGGAAACATCAGGGAGCACATGTTGAAGCTGTCTAATATTGCTTCAAGTTTGAAAGCACTTGAGCTAGACCTCTCTGAGGATCTGCTAGTATATTTTGTTTTAATATCTCTTCCATCACAGTTTAGCCAGTTTAAGATGAGCTACAATATGAAGGAAGAGACTTGGTCTCTGGATGAGCTCATCTCATACTGTGTAAAGGAAGAGGAAAGGCTTAAGCAAGAGATGACAGAAAGCACTCACCTGACCTCCACCTTAACAAAAGGAAGAAGGATACTGAAGCTGCAGATACAGCTTCTCAAAAGAAACAACAAAGGGAACTGAAAAGTTCAGAAGGTAATGGTTGTTTCTTCTGTGGAGCTGAAGGGCATATAAAGAAGCATTGCACAAATTATAATGCTTGGCGTGCTAAAAAGGGTATGTTTCTTTAATTTGGTTTAATTCTATAGTTAATTTATTTTTTATAAACCTTTGGTACTTATAGACACGCGATGGAAAGATCCTGGTATAACCATTCACATCATTGTGTCTATGCAGGATTGCCTAAGATGCCAAGAGCCGAATAATGTTGAAAGATACGTCGATACGGGCAATGGCAAGATGGTTCAAGTAGAAGCAAATAAAATTTAGATTATTTCTTTTAAAGGCTAGATTGTATTTGAATCTTTATGAGACTATTATGAACCGTTTAACGAAATTTGGATTTCCATTTCTATTTTGAACAAATTTGGTTATTATCGTTCAATTATGAATGAAAAATTTGGTTGTCTCTTGATTCAAAATTGGTTTATTCTGGTTCTTTGAAAGTTCATTATAATCTTCATTTGTTTGGAAATGTTGCTTCATTTGTAAAATTCCTGCATTTAAGTACATGTGTTATAAAGAAAGAATTGACAATTTAGAATTCAGTTATTTTTGATTGCAGCTTATATCCTTAATACAGTTTTAACAAATGAACTTACATCACTTGCATGTTTGGAGATGTCCAACTAAGATAAGTCCTTATAAGCCTAATAAATAAATTGGACATAATGCTAATGATTTTCAAGTTTTGTTGAATAATTTGAAAGTTGATATTTTGTATTATTTTACATAATCCCACTATTAAGTTAGTTTACGAATTAGGAAATGCACACCTATTTGAGGATGCTGAGTTTGAGGGGGAAAATTTAGTTAGTAACATTATTCTTGAAGAGCATTATATTTCCAAGATAGTATTCCTGACCTTGTTCAAGACACAATAAGTTCAAGATAATGTTGCACTTCCTCCTATTCGGGAAATTGTTCATAAAGACAAACTCTAGCACCTCAAAGCACTAATTGCCATTCAAGAAATCCATTAAAGAGATGAAAAGTACATCGTTGAAATATTACATTGTAATTCTCAAGAACATATGGTTGACATTAGGATGATGGAAGTTTGACTTACATCAAGTCATGAAAGTTCTACATCTCTAAAATGGTTTAATGCATTAATTAAAAAAGTCTTTGAATGATACTTACAATCTTTTCTCATTGCCATAAGATTTGAAACCTATTGATTGTAAATGGATTTTTATAATCAAAAGAGATTCAAAAGGGTATTATGAAAAGATTTAAAGCGTATCACAAAGGACTTTCTACGGAAAAGAATGCATTAATTGTAAAGAGATCACTTTCTAATCAGTTTTCATGAAAGACTCTGTAAGGTTTATAATGGCATTAGTAGAGCATTTCATTGTCGTTAATGATGTATTAAATTTCATTAAGTAATCACCTCATTCGGTTTTAAGATGAAGATTGATGATGTTATATATCTTAAGTTCTGTGGGAGCATGTAATTTCTAAAATATCTATGTGGTAATGTATGTTAAGTTCTGTGGGAGACAAGTTTAGTCTCAATAATTGCCCCAAATCTTCAGAAGATTCCCCATATCTCACCAATAGGGAGTCTAAAGTATGCTCAGGCCTATATGTATTTGGTTGTTGCATATATTACAGGTATGTTGGGTAGATTGTTAAGTTCAGGAGTAGACCGTTTGATAGCAGCCAAATGGGTCTTACTGTATTTATGGAGAACAAAAGGGGTTATATGTTCAAGGATCAGTAGTCAAAAAGGTTTGAGATCATTTTGGTATACTGACTATGATCATTTATTGGATGCAAAGAATGTATGAAAATCTATGTTAGGCGCCATCTACTAGAAGAGATATAAATAGTTGTTGAGTATTGGACTCTCCACCTTGGTTTTGATGATAATCAAACATAAATCATTGTGATTAACCCATGTGATTGCAGTTAGCTAAAGAGTCACCAATTAGATTCAAGAAGATCAAAAGTGACTATACATGTTGATTCAAGTGGAGAGCTTGGTAGATCAACAAAGGTGAAGCATTGGCTTGAAGAACTCAAAGTCTACCTCAAACCTCAAGCCAATGGCATCAACTAATGAATGGAGATTCAATCCAAAGAGAAGAAGAAATGGATGATTCAAAAGCTTCAAAGAACATCTTGAGGATCAAAGACTAGATGACGTTGAAGACATTCAAGACATACAACTAAAAGACTCAAGACCATGAAGAAGTAAGGATATTCATTGTAATCTTTATTATTTACTTCTTTGAGAGTCTTAGAATGTTAAGCCTTGAATTAGAACTACTTAGAGGCACATACACCACCTATACACATCATTTGTATAGCCTCTAGTTGACCCCATATGCTTCTAGGCTTTGAATACTTGAAATCTGAACTTTTGATTCATAACAGGGGACTGATGAAGGATCATCAGGTGACTGATGAAGGATAACCAGTCGACTGGTTTTCCTTCAGCAGTCGACTGTCTTTAAACAGAGACCAAATCTGTTTGAAGCTGTATTCTGTTTTTCTGACCAGTCTGTCTTCAAACTGATACCATTTCTTCTGTAGTTGGAATTTTTCATCCAAACCACCTGCAGTAGTTAACTAACTCACTAAGGTTTCCAACCCAACTTGAATTACTCCAATCGGATTTCTGTAGTTCAAGTTATGACCGTTTTCGTGAGCCGATAACAGATTTCCTGCACCTGTCAGTCAGATTCAAACTGCTGTCAGTTTTTCTGTACATCGAATTTTGCATCCATTCAAAGCTCATTTGAAAGCAAATTTCGTTATCTTTCCAACGCAATTTGAATCACTCAATTTGGATATCTGTAGTGGAAGATATGGCCGTTTTAGTGATCAGCTGTACTGAAATCTGCAGATTCTGTCCTTCGAACAACCGACTGTTGAAGGCTGAACAGTCGACTGTCCAGGTGGACAGGCGACTGGTTTTCCTTCAGCAGTCGACTGTCCATCCTCTGTCCTGCCAGTATTTTTCAGTTTATAGCCGTTGGCGACAGTGGATCAGTCGACTGTCCCCCCTTCAACAGTCGACTGTCCGAGTCGTTTTCAGCCCGTTTATAGCCGTTGGGAGATTGATTTTTGGGTCTTTTTGCTTGGGGTTTTGGGCTTCCCTTGAGCTAATATATATAGGAGATAGGCTGAATATGAGAGAACTCTTGGCCTCTTAAGAAAACATTCAAGTCTCATTTTCAAGCCTCCTCCTCTCAAGTGCTCTCAAATTCTCTCTTGCCCTCTATGCTCTAAAGCACACATCTAAGCTAGATTTGCTTTCATCTTTGGGCAAGCATCTCATGGGATTCTCCTCCCTCATTGAGCACTTCACACACACTATAGCCTTTACAAGTAAGTTCTTATTCAAGGCATAGGTGAGTGTATTTCAAGTTGTATATTTCATTCTCTATACTTCTAACTTGTTGAGTACTCTCGGTTGGTGAGAGGGTTGGCTTGATCCCAAGTTGTGGGAGTCAAGGAAAAGTATTTGCTCTCGGTTTGTGAGAGTGTGCTTAGTTCCAAGTTGTGGGATTAAGGTATTTGCGTGTTCCCGGGTTGTGGGATACACGGTCATCGATTGTAGGTCGATTGCACTTGTTGGGGTTTCCGCAAGTGGGCTAAAGAAAAGCTCTAGTGGTATTTACTAGAGTATCCGAGTGTGATCTCGGGTGTTGCTGGATTAGGGCACCGGTAACAAGTCGGGTTTGACTTGGGTGGCACCGAACCAGGGTACATTGCATGTTTGCATTGCATTCCTCCTTGTGATGTTGATCATTTCTTTAATTCCGCATTTGTTGGTTAATTAGGGGTTTATTTGGCGTAAATTCCTTATAATTCTATAAAACACTATTCACCCCCCCTCTAGTGTTTCTTCCTCATAGCACATGGTCCTTACAATAGTCCCTTTTATATAGTCTCTTCTGACATGGCTTTAGATTTCATATAATATTATGTGACATCCAAATCATGAAATATATCTGCATATTTTGTCACTATGCTGCAAATCAGGGTTGATATTAAAATACTACACAGTTTATTTAGTGACAATAAAGTCTGCAGTTTTATATTCCAGCAAAAACAGAAACTCGACAAAATTTAGATATTCAGAGATCAAGTTCCTAGATTGTTGATTAATAATTCGGAGTGTATAATTGTCTAATAAGCACATCAGAACAAACCATGTAATTACGGATCCATTATACCAATGGAATGTCATCCAAAATGTTTTATTAGCTCGCTACTCATATGGATGTTATTTCATTAAGAATATTCAGTTTTGTGGGAGTTTGTTCTTTTTTTGGTGCTTATATGATAAACAAAATTAAGTCTCCAGCTTAAACTTGATGTTATTTTCTGATAAAAAATAAAGTTTTTTTTTCAGTTTGGATTCACTCCGATTTTGTTATGTTTATGATCTCACTGAGGTTAAGGAGGATCAGTTGGAAATAGACATGTTAGATCACATTAGATATAATTTTCATGCTACACATCCACTTCATAATCCATGTCATTCTTTTGTATTAACACAACGACTACTGATGGGTCGAACTGCAATTGCTACGGCGAAGATCTCTTTGATCTCTTGCTAATATAATTGATGGACCGGATTGTTTTTGACTCATTAAAGAAATGACATTAAGTTAAGATCTTATTCGGTTGTATGCACAATGAAATATAATTATAAAGTTTAGCATATAGCATAAACGGGAGATTGTTGGAACTTATTCAACTAAGTTGGATCTTAGTCCAACGTTGAGCTAATATTTGAAGTATAATTATATAGTGTTACGCTGTCATATTAAAGCCCAATGTATTCGTGATCTCATTTAATAAGTTAAGTGGGCTAAATGAGTTAAATAGGTTGTGTGCCTTTATGTGTAGAGGCTATTAGGCTTCAACTCGTTGATGGACCGAGTTGGAAAACCTAGGGCTAAAGAGGCTAGCATAAATATATGCGGTCATGATTCAGGAGCACACGAACAAGTTAGCCGTCTTTTCTACGCCCCGTCGCTAGGAGAGAAACCGGGAGAAAGCCAAAGGATTTCTTCAACGGTTGATTCGTGCTGTTCTGGAAGATCATCCGCTACGTTATCGTCAGGATCTCTTTCAGACTATTAGCGATGGATTCAGGTACGCTTCTGCTAATCAGAAAAGGTAACGTCTTAAGATTCAGCATGCCTATATCTAGATCTGTAATATTAGGTTTGAATACACGCATCTAGATCTTTAGATCTCACAAGATTCACTGTCACTCCTAAACATTCTTCACTTCCTACAATAATCCAGCATACAACTGCTACCACATAACACAGCTTTCATTAAGACTAAATTGTGAAGTTAATATATATCACAAACAGAATCCTGTCACAATATACATGGAGGCCACAACACATCTAATGTTCAATGCTTTGATGAATGTCGGAATGCAAAGCCACCGAACACATTGAGTGACGATGAATGCCAATAGCGCAGAGAATCGAATTCACAGTATGTCTGAATAGCCGAGGTAACTGTCGATGCAGCCAACAAACTGAGAAAACGAGGAGACCATACTGCAGTCCCCCTTCTTCATTTGGCCAGCATCAGAGATTGACCTGTATATCATGGGAATTTATCATGGGCGAGAGAGAGTGACATTATCCTGTAATCCACAAGTAAGCTGATATATACGTACCTTTCTGCTATTGATGAATTTGTTGTCAAACCGAAGCCAAAGGGGAACAGAGGGTCGTAGTGCTGATCTCCAACATTCATGGGGAGCTGATCCACAGTTTTGAACCAGGTTCGAGGGAGCTTCCCAGTGAATCCATAGTCCCCAAACAGAACATCAGCGACTCCTTGGCCCTCAGATCCAGGGAGCCAAGCGGCGACAAGGGCATCCATTGATGGCAGATACGGTTCGATAACGAGAGGCCGTCCAGAGATGATGATCACAACGCACTTGACAGCTCCACAGACATTCTGAATTGTGCTCGGGCCTGGGTCCGGGAGCGTCAGATTGAAGTTGTCGCCGTAAGTTTCGGCATACGGGACTTCTCCAACCACAACAATGGCTTGAGAGAATCCATTGCTTTTTACAAAGCTGGTGTCTGGATTCTCAGAGTAGACGACCTCGGTTGAGGGGTCGACAGCTGACTTGATCGCCTGGAGAATTGTTGTTCCTGTATGGTTGCTAATCATAAGCTTAGTTTGAGTGGAAACTGAGAATTTGATCAACATATATAACAAGATGTTATATTACGCACCATCAGTAATGTTCCCACTGTCTCCATACCATTCAATTGTCCAACCGCCACACTGTAACCCGATATTATCAGCATGGCTTCCGGTAACGAGTATCTTTGCAGCTTTTCTAGGAAGGGGCAGCAATGGCTCGTTAGGAGATTTTCCATTTTTCAACAGCACCAGTGATTTCCTTACGGCTTCTCTTGCCAGTTCTCTATGTTCCTGTTAGGTTAAATGAAACAAGTTGAGCAATGCACACAGTGACACAGGCAAACACATGTAGGATAGTTGAGAGAACAACCTTCTTTCCCAACTGATCGGCAAAGCTAAGATCTGCCATAGGGTTCTCAAAAAGGCCCAATACAAATTTGACTCGCAAGATCCTTCTCACGGCATCATCAATTCTGCTCATGGGGACGATCTTCTTCTCGACGAGCGTAGTCAGATCATTAATGAATGCTGTGAAGTTGTTTGGAACCATCACCTACACCAAGCATCATGATAAGCATGATGTTATGTTCATGTCTGAAACAATAATCACAAGGGCAGTGTATAATTTCGTAAAAATCAGGGTTTTGGGGGAAATAGTGCATAGATTTCATTACCATATCAATACCAGCATTAATTCCAGCTTCGACCGAGTAAGTATAATTTGCACCAGGTGGAGATGTAATCCTGTCAATTCCCTCCCAATCCGTTATGACAAAGCCCTGAAAGTTTATCAATGCTCAACAGTCTATTTTACGAGAAATAAACTATCCGGTATTTTATGAGCGCATGCACGGTGTACCCTTACATACCTGAAAACGGAGTTTGTTCTTGAGGTAGCCAGTGATAAGATTATGATTAGCATGCATTTTTACTCCATTCCAACTGGAGTAGGACACCATGATGGTGGAGACGCCCTTGATGATGGAGTCAAGGTAAGCAGGCATGTGGATGCTTAGAAGCCCATTTTCATCGATGATGGTGTTGTTCTCATTGATTCCATTGTATGTTCCACCATCACCAACAAAATGCTTGGCACACGCCGCAACCTTGTCCCTGTATTGCAGATAATTGTCGGATAAGTTTCAGAAATGAAACTTCGGGATCTTCCGAAAAAAATACCGAGACTGATGATCATTTAATATGCCCACAAAAATGGATATGGATAAGAACCAGATATGGGCAATGACCATATACAGTATAAATGATGCATATGCAAAATAGGCATATTGTACGCTAACATATGTGTGTCTCTGTGTGTATGGTCATAGTTGAGGGTGACCAAATGAAAGTGAGTTACAGGTATAACATATTACCATGCACCATAAATTTGCATCCAAATCTGTAAAAAATATCCAACTTTAATATCAAAGTTCATTATCTGTATCTGAATATGACAGTTATGTTGTAGGCTAACTAATGAGCAAATTATGTGTGTTTGTGTGTGTATATATGGTCATAGATGATGGTAACCAATAAAAGCGAGGTACAAGTATAACATATTATAATACACCATAAATTTGTATTATAACATGTGATAAATGTAGAGCAAGTAAAGACACAAAAAGGTGGGACCCAGCGAGTACAAGCCCATGTAGGAGCTTGTACTTCCCACCTTTTTTGTGTCTTAGCACCTGATCCATTGGATCAGGTGCCACCTTTCCTACGTTAAATCATTATAACAGGTATAGGAGGATATGATATTTTGACATCTATATTTGCATCGAAGAGGATACATATGTGGATCCGGTTCAGATAGCCCAAACCGTTTATAAATTGACATCATTGTGCATCATCTTAACAAAGCAATCCAAGAAATTAAAAGAAGAAAAGTGACTTGGTTACGGTAAGTCACAGATCACACGGTGAATCGACGCAGGATCTTACTTTCCAGCGACATATGGCACGCCCTTGATAGAGTCAGCAGGAACATCTCCCTGTAACCCAGGGATCAGCTCTGTCATTTGTTGCACGATCCTGTGGTCTTCGCTATAGCTTTCATAGCATCGGCCCCACCTCGGATCTCTGCACACCTGAATTGGTTCAAGAAACGCTTCGACTTAATTTTGGACCAATATGGTTTCAAACGGAAGAGTTCATGTGTTGGCAGGCAACAACATACTGCAATACATGGAGCAAAAGCATACTGAATGCCTGTTGCCCTGACTTCCAGTGCAGTCGCAGCACCAATCCTCTTCACTAGCTCGGGGTCCCTAAATGACAAAACATATTCGATCAAGACTGGCATAAAGTATCGATGGCCCAACAGAACTATATTTGTCAAAGCCAACTGAATACTTGCCTAGTAGCTCCAAGCCCAATGTTGTGTGGGAATATCGTAGCCTTGTACACGTTGTTGTTACCATGAACCGCATCGATTCCATATATCATCGGAATACCAAGACGGGTCGACAAGCTCGCCTTCTGGAATTCATTCACCATGTTAACCCAATCCTCGGCAGTAGCTTGAGGCCGAGGCACGCTGCCACCGCCACTCAACAGGCTTCCTGCAGGAAAATCTCAGGTTAGCAAATGTTATTTCTTGTATTGTTGTAGGATTCGTGTTACCTATGAAGTAGTCTTTCATCACTTGTGCAGATGCCACCTTTCTCTCAATCTGAGCCATCTGACCAATCTTTTCGGCAAGCGTCATCCTTCCCAATAGATCATCGATCCGAGCCTCCAATGGCTGTTTAGGATCTTTGTACTTCAGATACTCTGCTGCTTCTCCGTTCAGCGCACAGCACAGCAAGAGCAGAACCCCCAGCCCCATTTTCTTGAATCAGCACCAATCCCCTCAGATTCTGCGACTGACAGAGAGAGCAAATGTGGGTGAACAGAGAAATATATAGGGTCCAATTTGCCAACAAGAAAGAGACGAAATTCAAGAACTCTTCTTCAGTTGCTTGATGAATTGATACTCTCCGTTGTTTCTTCTAACCACCACCAACCAACACATACAAGGCACCATAGCAATTAACATCGGAATCAGAGTAATAATTGAAGATATGCATGACTAGTTTAAGATATGCTTGTTCTAACAAGGCAATATTAGAGTAATAAGACTTGTATTAAAAAAAATTAAAATAGGACTAGTCGGTAGTCCATTATAAAAAGAGGAAGGCAAAAACTTTTTAAGAAACTAAATAAGATAATAACAGAACAGCACTAAAGCTCACTTTAACCCCCCAAAAACCCCCAGAAAAGTTACCCCTAAAAGCTTGTCTTTGGCATATAAAATAATTTTTATTTATGCGCACCGCATCAAGGTGGAGGTGATGGTCAGCATGTAGCACAAATGGATGCATATGGTCCCCACAATCTTAAGAACGCCAGGATGGCGACAACTAGGCATCGGATTTAATCGGATGAGTCAGTCATCCGCCAGATATTAAACAGTAGTTAGTGTTTCGTACCAACTTCTTTTTTTTGTTAGAAAAGAAATGTCAATACTTTGGCCACATATTTATTGATACTTATTAATAAGATCCGTCGTTATTTTCTCAACCAAAGATGATAAACTTTACACGCGCGCGTGATTCACATGGATTTTTGTAAAGTGATAACCCCTGATGTCATCCCGTGTGAATATGTACTACCCAAAACTTAATGCATGTTTCCCATCAAAACAAATAAATAAACAGATTAAATTGTTACGGTCGGAATTAGTCCCACGTCGGAAAAACAAGAAAAGAAATGAAATGTTTAAAGTATTAGAGGGTCTCTCCATCTAACGCCAATTGGTTTTGGGTTGGACGCTAGCTAATACTTAACAACTGTGTGTGAGGCCAGTGTTAGGGGCCTAGTATGAGATGAGTCCTTAGCAAAGGCTGATGTAAAGGGCCTAGTATGGCGTATGGGACATGGCGAGGTTATGGGCCTAGTATGGGCTGGGTCTCTAACAAATTGTATCTTAGCAAGCCATATGCTACGACCTGCCTTGCGGAAGGAGCTACCTAAGAGGGTGTGACATGATAAAGGCCAGAGTGTGCACTCCAGAGTAGACCGTCGTAGACGGTGGTTGTCGGAAGCGAAAGGGGCGACCTGGAGAAGAAGCAACCTAAGAGGGTGCGACCTGGTAAAAAGGCCAGCGTGGGTCACTAATATTATGGGCCTAATATGGGCTGTGTCTCTAACAAATGATAATATCATAGCAAGCCATATGCTACGACCAACGTTGCGGAAGAGGCGACCTAGGGAAGGAGCGACCTGAGAGGGAGTGACCAGGTAAAAGGCAGAGTGGGCCACTAAGAGAGTGGGCCAAGCTTTATATGCATGGATTTTTGTGACAATTTCTAAGATTTATTCCTTTCAGTTCAATTTCTCGTCGTTGACTTTGATGTCTGCCTAGAATCTGTTTTTAGTGCAATTCTTCATATTAATATGCTTTTTAGGATTGTTTTCATATTCTCTAAGATAGAAGTACTCGAAATGACCTAGTTTACATTTTTTATTTGAAACCCATTTTATGCATGTACATAGGAGTTTTAGTTGGGAGATTAATAATCTGATAGGATTTGAATAACGACATGTTTATTCCAATACTGCGGAGTGGAGTTTACCTAACTTATTCAACTTGCGAAAAAATAGAAAATGAGAAAAAAATATATACTTGAAAGAAATATATATATGCATCATTCTTCCAACTAAGATTGCGTAGCTAGGTCCCCATGTTTTAGTAAGTATTTGGAGATCCGCGCGCGTCAAAAATTTTGGCTTAGGTGAGTGTATAAAAAAATAAAACTTCCAGTTGGTTTGAGCTAGTAGGTCCAATGGGTCCTTATTGGCCCAATTCCACAAGGTCGTCTGATTTGGGAGTCATTGACCCAACGCTCCTTACACGAACCAATTAGGATTACAAAAAGAAAAAAATCTACGTATAAAATAAAAATGTGAACGAAGCTAAGGACCCCACGAATCTAGGAATGCTAGCGTGTTGTGAAGGCCACTTCCTTGATTGGTTTATACTCCATTATATGATATTAAGTCATCTTTTGATCTTTGCATAACTTCGACTCCCATTTCAATAACCTAGGATGGGATATAGGAAATATCTTAGGATTTGAACATGATCATGACCATATATATTGTGGGTTAGATTTTGCTAGAATGTTGTGTTGGGATATTAAGACACACCCTAATGAAATTTTGATGATGTCCTCAAATGATATGGATACTAACAATTTACTTCACGTGTGTATAGGAAATGATGATTTATTTTATAGCCATGAAGAAACAAATGAAAGCTCAAAAGAAGAACTTGGAAGCCATGATCGTAAAGTCAACTTTAGAGTCAATGCATAGAGCAAGTGAAGACTCAATCAAAGACTCAAGATCACGACTCGATGGCCCAAGTTAAGAAAACAAGACTAAAGAACTCGAGACGTGTGTATGTGTAAGTTAAATAACTTAGAATGTTAAAAGTCAATATTACCATGAAGCTACACACTAAAAAAATACTTGAAAAATATATTTAAAATGTATTAAAATGTATTATATTGGTACATAGTTTTTATTAAATATTTTCAATGTATTTTTATGAAGAAAATCTCAGGTATCAGAAAATAGCCGACTATCTAAATCAGATAGCCGATTATCTAAATCAGATAGTCGACTATTTGCTTTCATAATATGACTTTCTGTCTTCTACATTAGTCGGCTATCACTTGGATATCCAACTATCTGAAAAAATATAACCGATTATATCGTAGAGATAACCGACTATCTGGGTCAAAATCCAGTTTTTAAGGAAAGCTTTATTTCTGGTTTTTAGCCGTTACTAGCCGTTGAAGAAGAGTTTTTGAGCACATTTTGAACAGAATTTCATCTATATAAATATCAATGATTTCAGAATTTTTATATATCAATTATAAAGCCAAAACTTGTCAAAAGCTCTCATTTTTAAAAGCTCTTCCTGGATATTGTTTTGAATGTCTTTTATGCAAATTTTCTGATTTTTTACAATCATCTCTGGCCTTATTCAAGCTTGATTTTGATCTCTAAAGCTCAAAAGCTTTTATTCTTTGAGATTCAATTATCAAGTTTTTCTTTTGATCTACTTGTGCTTATTTTAAATATTTTTTCTTGATCAAAAGAATTGATTTCTATATAGCCACAATATACAAAAGCTTCATATATATTGGCTATAGGAATCAAGAGCGTTATATTCAATCTACAAAAGGTTTGAAAAGCCTTTGAAAAAGGCTTGATAGGTTGTACTCCCGTGTGTAAGGGAAGTGTTGTACTTTGTTTTGGAAATTCCTAGTTGAGTTGTAAACTATGTGATTGGAAATTCCTAGCAAGTGGAGCTAGGTGCTTGTACAAGTCCTCTTCGTTGAAGTTAAGACAAGGTTGCTCTCCGGTTTGAGAGCTAGTGGATCGGTTGTTAGACTAGGCCAATGTTGGGCCAAACCAGGGTAAAATCGTGGTGTTTACATTGTGACTTTGTTTGTCTCTTATATCTTTATTCACTGCTTGTATTTTCTATTTCCACTGTGCTCATCACTTTTATTTTATATTATCATCACAAGCTTATTAATTTGTGTTGATTAAGTACCAAGTGATGTAATTCTCCTTGGAGACTTAGGCAACGAATAGAAGTGTTTAAATTAAGCGAAGAATTTTATTACTTTACTCACAATACTATCCAACACACTTCTAATGTTGTCTGCCATCCACTGGATCCCATACGTTGCGCTAGGGTCTTGGTTAATAGAGAGAAGTTAACGTACTTATGATTTTTAATCTGAAATTTTCACCACCCATGTATATATGCTTGATCTCTTGGAAATTCTCGATACCATCTGCATGCATGCATATCCCCATTCTCTACTCTCTCTTTGTTTTCCTAGATGATAATGAAGAGTTTAGCTTGGGCATTTTGATGAGTGATTATTTTACATACCTCTATTGGGGATTACTCATGCATTTCATCGCATAATATCCCACTTTATATGTCACTTCATCCCATTTTCGTTTTGTTTTACTCTTTGGGTGTTTTTGTATATGTCAGGTGAATATCAATCTAATTGGAGCTAATTGTAGTCAAGGAGTGAAGAGATAAAGTGATTCGAAGCGAAGGAATTAAAATAATAAAGACTTGAAGAGAAATGGACCTACATGATCGTGTGTGATATCACACACAGTCGTGTGCAAGAGATCAGCCCAAGCCAAAGAAAAGAAGAAACACATGGTCATGCTATCACACACGACTGTGTGTGTAAGTACAAATGAAGACCCCATATGGCCAGCTACACTGTTGTGTGGGTCGTGTGGGCTGCACTGAGAAGCTGAAGAGGAAGTGTCACACGACTCTGTCATCCCCGACACGGTTGTGTAACTTTATTGGTAGAAAAAAACAAAAAAACAAAGGCATCTGAAATATACAGTTACATGATCGTGTGGAGGGGCCACATGACCATGTCCCTCTAAGCCAAAGGAAGAGCGCATTGCCTTACAAATATTAAAGATCTACTCATGATTTCAAGATCAATTTCATTCCCTCTTATTTTTAGTCAAAGAGCATGCCGTGTCGCTTCCAACGCATATTTATTTGTATTTTTTGAGCTCGGAGCGATTTTATGTATTTTCTGTAAGACGAGACTGCAATGCAAATTTGTGCACATAGCCAGTCACACATTTGTGTGAGTTGTCACGACCGTGTGACTGATTTAATGCCGAATTTGGGCTGAATTTTGGCTCAGCTGGTTAGGGTTTTGAAGGGAAATAAATACTTGACTTGTACATGAAGGGGAGTTTTTGGCGGCTTTGAGCCGCCGTTTTAAGGTTCTAGGTTAGATATTATTTTGAGGAGCAAACTTGTATCAATTGAAGATCTTTGGATTGCAAACTTCATGAGATAAGTATTTTCTTCTTCTTTTATTATATGTTTTCTGTTTGTTCTCATATTATCTCTGTAACGCCTTCTTTGATGTATATGTCGTACTTTTCATCATGGACATGGGTTGAACCCTAATGCGGATTGAGTGTGGAATGTTCTATTTTGTTTAGTCTTTGAATTATTGAATTAGGGTTTTGTCTTGTGCATTTTATTTTGAATTATTGAATTAGGGTG
>CM061139.1:155394069-155709069 GCA_030789695.1 Scilla litardierei | reverse complement strand
TTTTCGTTCTCTTCTTCTTCCATTGATTTCTTCCTCTTGAATGGATTCGTGGGGGCTTGTTCCGTTTGATAAGTTATTACTCACGCGTGAGGAAGCGAGTTTGTAACCCTAATTGTTTGGATCTCTCTACTAGTGGAATCGTCTCGGATTGGATTGCTGGATGTAGGTTGTTTACAACCGAACCAGGGTAAATTCTCTTGTGCCTGCGATTGATTTATTTGTTGTTGTGATTCGTTTGCTACTTTCTATTGCAAGGTCATTTGGGAATTTTGTTGGGTCTTTGAGATTAGATTTTTGCAAGCTCTATATTCCTGATCAGTTTATTAGGGTTGGTTTCCGCATTGATCCCAAGGCACTTTGGATTTCACCCCAACAAGTGGTATCAGAGCTTGTGGTTTTATTGCAAAGGAAGTTAGTGGCGAAGGAAAGATGGGTTCTTTAGCAACATTGAACATTGAGAAGTTCACCAGCTGGAATGATTTTCGGATTTGGCAGACAAAGGTGAAGAATGTTCTTATGCAGACGGGGTGTTACCAGATTGTATTCGATGTCTCGAATATCGATAATGAGGTGACTGCATCCGCTAGAGAAGAGATGGAGAGGAAGGCGTACAACGCAATTCAGTTGTCGTTATCAGATAATGTTCTGAGGGAAGTCTTAGATGAGGCGATGGCAGCTGATATGTGGAAGAAGCTTGAGGGACTATATATGAAGAAATCCTTCACGAGTCGTCTATATTTGCTTCAGCAGCTGTATACTCTCAAGATGAAGTCTGGTTCAGCGGTGAAGGACCACATGGATAAATTGAACGGGATTGTGCTGGAGTTGCGTGGTATGGATGTGAAGATTGAAGATGAGCAGCAAGCGGTTATCTTGTTGTGCTAATTGCCTGAAGAGTACAATCAGTTTGTTCGGTCGATGATTTACAACCGGACTACTCTCACCATGGAAGAGGTGAAGGCGGCGCTTCATACGGAGCAACTATGTGGCAATGTTCAAGGTAGAGATCATGTGAGTAACCGCGAGGAGGCATTGCATGTGAGTGGTCGACAGGAAAGGAGAGGAAGCTTCAGAAAGAATAATGACCGCTCCAAGTCGAGACACTCGCAGGATAGGTTTGCAAACATCACATGCTACAATTGCCACAAGAAGGGTCATTATTCGAACCATTGTCCTATCAAGAATAGGTAGAAAGGAAAGGAAACCGAGAAGGATTCCGGTTCGACATCTTTAGGGATTGATGGTGAGCAGGTCCATGATGAAGGTAGAGATACCGAGATTTTTGCTGCGGGGATTGCAGGTGATGCCAACATGGCATGGCTCATGGACAGTGGATGCTCGTATCATATGACTCCTCATAAGAGTTGGTTCGCGACATACCGTTCCAAGCAAGATGGAGGATCAATCCTAATGGGGAACAATGCAGTGTGTAGAACTGCGGGTATTAGAACCGTTCGTATAAAGATGCATGACGACATAGTGCGTACACTTGCCGATGTGAGGCATGTCCCAGATTTGCGGAAGAGCATAATCTCCATAGGCGTGTTGGACAGTGCCGGATGTAATTCGGTCTTTGAAAAAGACCAACTTCGAGTTTCGAAAGGAGCCATAGTTGGATGAAGGGAAAGAAGGTTGGAAACTTATATGCCCTTCAAGATACCACAGTTGAAGGTGAAGCAGATGTAAGCACTACGAACGCAGTTTCTGGAGATTCGGCCAAGTTATGTCATTATCGTTTGGGTCATCCATGTGACAAAATGCTTGATGTACTCCGAAGAAGAAAACTAATTGAAGCCTCGAATGAGAGTGTAGAATTCTGCGAATCCTGTGTGTACGGTAAGAAGACAAAGCTGCAGTTTAACACGGGGAAGCATACTAGGAAAGGACCACTTGACTATGTACACACAGATGTGTGGAGACCATGCCCAGAGCCGTCAAGAGGGGGAGCTAAGTATTTTGTCTTGTTTATTGATGACTACTCTCGCAAAGTCTGGATGTATTTAATGAAGTCAAAGGACCAGACTTTTGATGTCATGCCCTATTTAGCACTATACGTGTATTCTACTGAACACACGTGGTATTCTACTTACGATGCATACGTGGGCATGAAATAAACGTGGATATCGATGTATATATCATAGTGCATAGGGGGATTGGGCCGTAATGCGTGGTTAAGAGACGAGAAAGCGAGATTGAGTGCGGAAGAAGTGTGAAAGACGTCGTGGGTGCAAAACAACAGGAATGTGTTGGACGTGTGTGCGTGGTGCATGTATGCATGTGTAGGCATGCATGGGTGTGTGTAGGGAAGCCATGCAAGTGTGAAAGGGGTTAGGGGTCAATGGCAACCCCTGTAAATTTTTAGAAAGGTGAGGGGCAAATGGTCATTTGGACCAAAAGTGATGTGTGTACATACCAAGGTGGTGTGTACGTAAAGTAATGGCAAACTTGTAAATACCTAAAAGTTGAGGGGCATTTTTGGAAGGGTATTTTAGTCATTTTAGGTGATTCATGGCTTGGGGAGCAAGTAAAGGGGTGTAGATTTTTCTAAAGGAAAATCTTTTCTTTCTTTTCTTGAACTTTCTCTTCTCTTCTCCTTTTCTCCTTTCCTTTTTCCCCTAGCTATGGCCGGCCACACCCCTCTTTCCTTTCTCCTCTTTCCTCAAATGAAAACCCTAATTCCCATTCATAAATAGAAGGAATCCAAGCTTGCTTCAAGGGAGAAGGAAGTATAGAAGAAAAGAAGAGAAGGAGAAGAAGAAAGGGTTCTCTTGAGGTAGGAATCCAACTTGGCTTTGGGAATTTATGTAGGGTTTCTTTCCACCATGTTTTTATACCATGTTTTACCAATATGAAGTAGGGGTAATCAAATTAAGGTGCCATGATTCAATTTTCATGCAAACCCCCCTTGAAATTCCAAGCAAACCCATCCCTTTGAAATCCTGAAATTCTGTTGTGTGTTGTTGCTGTAATTACGGTTACTGTAGCTTGAATCAGATTTCGAAAAAATTATATTCTTGTAGATCTTGAAGTTCTACCCCAAAATCATATAAATTTTGATATATGTTCAATTCAGAAATTAGGGGCACAAATTACATCTTTATAACATGTCTGTTTGATTTTCAGTTTTGACATAGTTTAGTAAAATTGACTTCAGTACCTGCACACATAATGGAATTTTATGTTCTTGGTTACGTTGGAAATTTAACAAGTTTTTCTAAACCTTCATCCAACTGTATAATTTTCGAAATTCTGGCTAAAACATGCCTAAAAACAGCAATCTTTACAGACTATAAAATCTGTCTTAAAAACAGATTTGACAGACTTCACCAAATAATTCACCATAAATCACATACTTAATATTTTTGCCTGAAATTTTATCTAGGAATCCAAAACTACCATACCTACAACTTTCATTTAGGAAGTTTCTTTAAATTCTGATTATAATTGGGTGACATCAGTCAATTGTTTGGATTGTTTGCAATTTTCCTGCAAGCTGAAACATTTGAGTAGTGATAAATTGTGTATTGTTGCTATTCCACTCTCCATGGTACATGACTATTGTTTTTACATGGAAGATAGACTACTGATATGTTTTGTCAATTGATTTGCTGATGTGATTATATACATATACGTCACGCTCACCACGTGTTTGTGAAAATGCCTCAATGAAACAAAAGCGGAGAAACCTGCAAAATGAGTTGTATATGCATGCATTATTAAGCATGTTATAAATTGGTGATGACGGAGTCATGGGAAGCATGGTTTCATGTGTTATGGATGATGAATTGAAATGGCTATGATGTAGGACATGACACTTGGATGCATGTCCCATGTTGATATGTGATGTGACTACGATGGAGGGCATGACACTTTGGTGCATGACCCATGTTGATATGAATATGGAATGTGATGCCATGCAACATGACTCCTTCATTACTAAAATGATAGAATGAAACTCTTGAATGTCTCAGTCCTCTCTAATGAGGGTGAGTTAGCAAAACCCGGGTTTTAGGTGGGATTTGAGTAAATTGTGGATATGAGGCCTAGACTGAGAAGTTGGGAGAAATGATTATGTGATATGTGATATTTATACCTAATCGCCTTTACCGGGAGTGGAGGGGACATACGAAGGTTGTGTTATTATAGGAGAGCCTCACTCCTGCCAAGGACGGGGGAGCTGAGAGGCCCTGCGTACAGTGCCAGTGTCCACTGCGTCGTGTGCTATATTCACCCCAAATTTGGGGTGAGGTCCAGGACCGGATATCACACAGTTTACCCAAGTTTCCAATTAATTCAATTATAAAATAATAAAATAAGAATTTGGCATGTTACTCCTTCTGCTGGCAGCACTTCCTCTTCCCTTTGCCTGCTTCTTTGTGACTCTGTGTCATACCTCAGGCACTTGTACTTATCTTATTAGATAATGTTTGCTCGAACACTTGTGTTATTATTATTATTATTATTATTTGTGCTAACCCTTTTCTTGCAGTAGCTTGACATTGGACCGCAGGTATGAACCTCTTACTTGGCTATTTACCTTTCGCTATATTACTTAGTTTACATGTCTTATTTCTCTTGCCTTGCCTTGTGGATTGATAACCCTAAGACGATGTTCCAAACCAAGTTGGTTCCTACTGTGGCACACATTGACGTGCTCCTCCCCATTTTTCAGGTAGCAGGTGTAGCATGGTTGGCGGTGACTTGGAGTTGGGTTTCAGGGGTAACACTTGGTGTGAGATGTAGATTGCATAATGACATGGTTGTCTTGGAGGTGGAGAGTGGCTGTGTGTATGTATTGATACACCTGGACTATGTATATAAATGAAACATGATATATATAAAATGTTGTTATTGTTTTATGAGACTGTTTGATATTATAGTGGAGCTTCACTTGTACTATCCCAGCATGTACGCAGTGGCCTGCATATTCAGTTTCTTCTTTCTCTTTCTTTTCCTTTCTCATCACCCTCACTCTTCAGGATACTTGAAAAAATATATTAAAATTTTAAATGCCGAGTATTATGGGGAATGGGGCGTGACATTTGATATGTTTCGAGAGTGGAAGACCATGGTGGAGAAGCAAACCGGAAGGCACGTGAAGGTGCTTAGATCTGAATATGGAGGTGAGTTTACCTCGAGGGAGTTTAGAAATTTCTACAAACTCCATGGGATCCGCAGACACTTTAGCAAACCCGGTGATCCGTAGTCGAATGATGTGGTGGAGCGGATGAATCGGACATTGTTGGAAAGAGTGCGGTGTTTGAGGCACTCAGCCGGTTTGGAAAAGGAATTCTGGGGAGAGATACTCTCGACTGCTGATTCGGGATATAAATTGCATATTTCACCCCCTAACTATCCCCATTTTGTGCCAAAGATTAGACTTAATTGTGCTCTTTTTGGGTATATTTTCACTTCATATCAATTTTAGGGCTTATTCTCATTCTTGGCACAAAATGCTTTTTTTATCGTCTTTATTGGCTTCCTATTATTTTTCCTATGCTCCTGCCATTATTTCGATCATATCGCCATTTTTTGGGATTTATTTGAGCGTTGGAATATTTTATATAGCTTATTGGAGGTCAATATTGTGTTTTTAATAGTCATTAAATTAATGTTCACATCAAATAGACTAATTTCTTCTTCTCATATTTTTCAGGTACCCCTAGGAGTCTTTGGGATTTTCCAGAATTTTTTGGGAATTTTCTGAGATTTCTAGATATTTTTTTGGATTTAAATGGAGGAGAAATAGGGTTAAAAAAACCCAGAAAAAGAAACTACAATGGGGCGCCACGTGGCCCAATCAGATGGCGCCACGTGGCGCCGTTGATGTTAGATTTCGCCCGCTCCGTTGGAGCGGGCCGGCGCTGTTCGGTTTTATAAAAAAAACATAAAAAAAAGTTTTTTTATATATAAGATTGCGGGCCGGCCCAGCTGTGGCCGGCCCGCAAAACAATTAGAGCGGGCTCAGCGCCCGCTCAATTTGAGCGGGCCCAGCGCCTGCTCAAATCGAGCGGGCCCAGCGCCCGCTCAAATTGAGCGGGCGGGCAGCCCGTTTCCGCGAGCAGGCGACCCGCGCGCGCTGCTTTGTTTCGAGCGGGTGGGCGCGCGTGGGCGGGTCAGATCCGACCCGATCCGACCCGCAATGCCTGTAATAGGGCCTGGGTTGCGAAAATTGAAGAAACTCTCGGTTTTGGGGATTTTTGCTGCAGTTTTTGTGTTTCTTTAGGGCTATTTGGGGGGTTTCTTCTTCCCCAAGGCCAAGGCTAGGGATTGGAGGCCATGGGGGGAGCTTGAAGAGGCAATGGAGCTTGGAGGAGCACTAGAGCTTGGGGATTCCACCTTTGAGTGACACATTGGTGAAATCTCTCCTAACTTTTGTGTAATTTTGGTTTAGCTATTTGTATTGTATTGGATGATATTCTATAGAGATATAGATGCCTTCTTGTTCATCATGAATAGCTAGATCTCTCTTGTGTGATTGTGTTGTGTAATTGTTGTTGTTGGGTTGTAAAAATTTATCTTTAGCATGTGTTTATTTTAAAAATTGGTGGATGAAACATTGAGATGTTGGTTGTTGATGGAACCCTAGTGGGTAATCCATTGAGAGGAACTATCGTAGCCGACCCTCTCTTATTTGCTTAAAGTTTTTCTCGTTGTTTCATACACTCCTTTTATTGCACCCCACGCGTTCGATGAAATGCCACATCCACCGATTGATCATCCCTTAGCCGGGAGATCAATTGAGTTATATTTGGGATGAATTCTCACGTCCACGGCCTCATTTACATGCACACCACACGAGTCCTCCTCGTTGCTTGCCGATTCGGCTCTCCACCCCTAGCCACTTAGTTTAGAATTTTTAGTTTCGTCACACTCTTTCCTACTCATCCATCGTTAGCGAGGTGGTTGTAAAACACTATTATCTTTCTTTATCGATCAATTTTGTGAAAATAGAACAACTTGTCCCTGTGATCCGACCCGGTACTCACCGGTTATTTTTATTGCATTGACGCTCCTACGCTTGGGAGCGGAAGCGTGCACTTGCGCGTTTTCCGAGTCACCCAATTGGCGCCGTTGCCGGGGACAACGGTTTCTACTATTAGCAATCTTTGATTGATTTTGAAATATTTAGTGTGATACTTCTATCTTTTAGTGTGTGTCTTTTCGTTTATTTATTTTCATTTTATTAAGACTTTTGGTTGTTATTTTCATTTTCTTCGAAATTTTTTTAAAGAATGGCATCTTCTTCGGATTTTTCGGACTTTGATTTGGAGGATATCCCACTTCCGACATATTTCCATGGCACGGAGTGGGAGAACCCTCACTTACATATTAAAATTTTTGAAGATTGGATGCATTCATGTCTTGGTGGGAATATCGATGATGATTGCATATATTTTAGATTCTTTCCCGATTCTTTACAGGATGATGCTAGACTTTGGTTTGATTCATTATCTCTGGACTCACATTTTACCTGGTTATCATTTCAGGCTGAATTTCTCCGGGTATTTTTGCCTATCTTTTTGGAGCAGGTACAGGGACGACAGGCCGTGGAGCATATAGAGAGCTTTATCCAGGCTAAGTGGGAGGCCTACCATCAGACTTGGCAGAGGTTCACAGATTTGGTGCTTGCGTGCCCACACCAGAGCTTTCACGAGGATCATCTTCTGCAGATCTTCTACACAGGATTATCGCCATCTGGGCGAGATTTGGTGCAGATGAGCTGCGGTGGGACATTCTTTGATTATTCGACCGAGGATTCGTGGTGTTACCTGAGGGACCTTGCAGAGTGGGAGCGGACTGTGCCATCTGGAGAGCCGTCACTTGGATATGAGGATGATTGCCAGTCCCAGTTTCCACTTCAGGATGCAGAGCTGCAGGCCCAGTGTCAGTTTGAGGAGCCACCTTTGGGCTCTTTTTCTTGCGACCCCATGGGATACAGAGCAGAGTAGGAGGATGGGTTGCATGAGAGCCAGGTAGAGGATATTGACAGATTATATATTGTGGAGTCGGAGGAGACAGATGACGGAGTGCGTGTCGACCACGATGGTGACACGATGCATTTTCATTTTGAGGTTGAGGATGAAGCGGATGTGCATGATGGCCGAGAGCAGACTGAGGACACCATGGAGCCTGAGCCACATTCCACTTCAGAATTAGCTTCACAGGTCGAGGCGGTTGAGTACTTTAGGAGGACGACCGAGATGGAATATTTCTGGGATGGCGAGGATGATGCATGCTTGGATTTGCCCGAGACGAGTCTACCTCCAGTCCCGTCACTGATGTCACTTCCCTCGCCTCAGGATGCACACTTGCCAGTCATCGAGGAGGTTTGTCAGGAGCAGTTACCAGTTGTGGGGAGTGTCGCAGAGACTGCTGATGTTGATATTGATGTCGAGGAAGAGGATAGCGACGGGGATTGCGAGATGGTATATATTGAGCCCGAGCTCCCTCTTACTCCGGATTTCTCTCTGCAGCCACTTCCACCTCCTCATGAGGCCGTGCATCATGCCACATCTAGCACCACATTTCAGGGAAGTTTCCACCATCTCATGCCTTGCATTTCTGAAACCAAATTTTCACTTCCATATACAATTATTTCAGATTGTCGTCCATTGCATTTAAATTCTTTTATTTGTTTTGACGACCCGTTTTGGAATGTTTTTGCAGGGCATGAGGACATGACTTGGATTGATGCAGCTCGTCTCCCATGTGATCCATATTATCCAAAGGAGATGCTTGGAGTTGCATTGCTGGAATCCAAGGAGGCCGGTGGTGGCCTAGCTCCAAAGCAGCTGGCGGAGGAGCAAAAGGATATGATCGAGCAGTTGCCACCACCGTTATACATTCGAGATCCACCATTTGCCACGGTGTGTTCTTTCCATGTAGTGTAAATAAATAAAATTAAAAGTTAGTTTGCTTTTGCATTTTGCTTTCGTATGCATTTCTTTTCTTTTTTATGATCTTTTGCCAAGATCTAGTACTCTCCCAACATTGAGGACAATGCTTATTTTAAGTTGGGGGGAGAGTGTTAGAATCTTTAGGTTTATTAGGATTTTGACCTAATTTTTTTTTTGAGATACCTCTATTTTTCTCCATCACCCATTGATTTTCATTGCATATTATATTTTGGCCTCTTTGTCCCTACGCCTTTAGCTTTGTTTAGTCCCTACTTGCTTAATGCCATGCGATTTTTCGGATTATCATTTTGGTATCGATTTCTCGATGTTTGATTGGCACGTTTTCATTTCTTTTCCAATTTGGAGTCGAATGTTAAGATACCATGTATGAACTATTTTATACGTCGTGATATCTCTTTGAAACAATTTGGAAAAAGTTTGGTGTAAGTGATTGCATTTGTTGGGATGAACGGTGTGGTTTTTAATTGGATTGGATTTGGCCATCTTGTGCATGCTTTGTTTTCTTCTTAGAAGTGGGTGGATGAGTTGCTAATTTGTGTTGGAATGAGAAATAGAGTAGTATAAGTGAATGGTTTTTCTAATCGAATCGAGTAGCCGGTGCCCCACGAAACATTGGGGAGGAAGCCAAAAATGAGATTTAGGAGATCATTCCATCCATTTGCATATATAGCGTCATCGCGTGTATGCAAATGTGTCGGTGTTTGCATTTATGGCGTTATCGCGTGAATGCAAAACATAAACATCAAAAACAAAAAAAAAAGAAAAAAAAAGAAAAGAAAAGAAAAATGAATCAAAAATGAAATAATAAGCCACATGAGTGATGCAATCTCATCTCCCACAACTTAGATGAAATTTTTTCTTTTGTTTTGGCCACTTTCATGAAAATTGGAAATTTTGACATCGTGATATCCCGATACGTGTGATACGGGGCTTATTTCTTCACTTTTCTTTGAATTGGATTGAGGAGAGTGTCATTTGTTATTTACTTTCATATATTTGGTATATTGGCTTTGAAATCATTTGGAAATATCATTTTGGGTGTGCCATGAAGATATCTTGGTTTGGTGCATGTTTTTCAATTTAATCCGAATTTTTCGCATATTTTGCTAGGGACTAGCAAAAAGCTAGTTGGGGGGTGTGATTCGGGATATAAATTGCATATTTCACCCCCTAACTATCCCCATTTTGTGCCAAAGATTAGACTTAATTGTGCTCTTTTTGGGTATATTTTCACTTCATATCAATTTTAGGGCTTATTCTCATTCTTGGCACAAAATGCGTTTTTTTTATCGTCTTTATTGGCTTCTTCTTATTTTTCCTATGCTCCTGCCATTATTTCGATCATATCGCCATTTTTTTGGGATTTATTTGAGCGTTGGAATATTTTATATAGCTTATTGGAGGTCAATATTGTGTTTTTAATAGTCATTAAATTAATGTTCACATCAAATAGACTAATTTCTTCTTCTCATATTTTTCAGGTACCCCTAGGAGTCCTTGGGATTTTTCAGAATTTTTTGGGAATTTTCTGAGATTTCTAGATATTTTTTTGGATTTAAATGGAGGAGAAATAGGGTTAAAAACCCCAGAAAAAGAAAATACAATGGGGCGCCACGTGGCCCAATCAGATGGCGCCACGTGGCGCCGTTGATGTTAGATTTCGCCCGCTCCGTTGGAGCGGGCCGGCGCTGTTCGGTTTTATAAAAAAAAGCATAAAAAAAGTTTTTTTTATATAAGATTGCGGGCCGGCCCAGCTGTGGCCGGCCCGCAAAACAATTAGAGCGGGCTCAGCGCCCGCTCAATTTGAGCGGGCCCAGCGCCCGCTCAAATCGAGCAGGCCCAGCGCCCGCTCAATTTGAGCGGGCGGGCAGCCCGTTTCCGCGAGCAGGCGACCCGCGCGCGCTGCTTTGTTTCGAGCGGGTGGGCGCGCGTGGGCGGGTCAGATCCGACCCGATCCGACCCGCAATGCCTGTAATAGGGCCTGGGTTGCGAAAATTGAAGAAACTCTCGGTTTTGGGGATTTTTGCTGCAGTTTTTGTGTTTCTTTAGGGCTATTTGGGGGGTTTCTTCTTCCCCAAGGCCAAGGCTAGGGATTGGAGGCCATGGGGGGGGAGCTTGAAGAGGCAATGGAGCTTGGAGGAGCACTAGAGCTTGGGGATTCCACCTTTGAGTGACACATTGGTGAAATCTCTCCTAACTTTTGTGTAATTTTGGTTTAGCTATTTGTATTGTATTGGATGATATTCTATAGAGATATAGATGCCTTCTTGTTCATCATGAATAGCTAGATCTCTCTTGTGTGATTGTGTTGTGTAATTGTTGTTGTTGGGTTGTAAAAATTTATCTTTAGCATGTGTTTATTTTAAAAATTGGTGGATGAAACATTGAGATGTTGGTTGTTGATGGAACCCTAGTGGGTAATCCATTGAGAGGAACTATCGTAGCCGACCCTCTCTTATTTGCTTAAAGTTTTTCTCGTTGTTTCATACACTCCTTTTATTGCACCCCACGCGTTCGATGAAATGCCACATCCACCGATTGATCATCCCTTAGCCGGGAGATCAATTGAGTTATATTTGGGATGAATTCTCACGTCCACGGCCTCATTTACATGCACACCACACGAGTCCTCCTCGTTGCTTGTCGATTCGGCTCTCCACCCCTAGCCACTTAGTTTAGAATTTTTAGTTTCGTCACACTCTTTCCTACTCATCCATCGTTAGCGAGGTGGTTGTAAAACACTATTATCTTTCTTTATCGATCAATTTTGTGAAAATAGAACAACTTGTCCATGTGATCTGACCCGGTACTCACCGGTTATTTTTATTGCATTGACGCTCCTACGCTTGGGAGCGGAAGGCGTGCACTTGCGCGTTTTCCGAGTCAACCAACTGCTGTGCACATTGTGAATAGATTTCCTTCAGTAGCGATTGCTACAAGATCCCTGAGGAGATATGGAGCAGTGAAGCTGGAGATTGGCTACAAGATCCCTGATGAGATATGGAGCAGTGAAGTTGGAGATTACTCGTACTTACACATTGTGGGTTGCCTGGCATACGTGCACGAGAGGGGCGACAAGTTGGATCCCAGAGCAAAGAAGTGTATCTTTCTTGGATATGGCCACGGCGTCAAGGGATATCGTTTATGGGATCCAGATGGTCAGAAAGCGATAGTGAGCCGACATGTCACTTTTGATGAGGATGCAATGCTCAGGGCGGAGCATTCTCACTCAAAAGATGACACGTCCGCAGAGGAGATTTTACCAGAGAGGGTTAGTCTTCCGGTCCAGCCCACTCAGCGACCAGACAAAGAGTTGATGGTCGATGCTCCAGTTGAGGGAGATGATGAGGTCCATACTGAGGACCATGTGGAGACACCCAGTACATCTCAGGTACGCGTTGACAATTATGCAGGTGATGATGGAACGCGGAGATCGAAGAGGGTGAAGAAAGCGCCAGAAAGATTAGGAGCATGGGATTATGCGGGATATTCTTTCGATGATATGGTGGCTTATGCACTCAACCTAGAGCACGAGGAGCCAGCGACATATGGTGGAGCAGTTGTCTCTGAAGATGCGGCACAATGGCAAGGAGCTATGGAGGAGGAGATGGAGTCTCTTCACCGAAACGACACTTGGGACTTGGTGCCATTACCTAGCGAGAATCGTGTCATTGGTTGTCGGTGGATATACAAGGTCAAAGAAAGTTCAACTCAAGATGGGAACAATGTCAGGTACAAGGCAAGGTTGGTTGCCAAGGGATTTGCACAACAGAAGTGTGAAGACTACAACGAGATATTCTCACCGGTTGTGCGACACACATCCATTCGTGTGTTATTGACGCTAGTTGCTAGCATGGACATGGAGTTGGAGCAACTCGATGTGAAGACCGCCTTTTTGCATGGAGATCTTGATGAGAAAATCTATATGCATCAGCCTGAAAGGTTCAGAGTTGAAGGAAAACAGACTTTGGTGTGCAGGTTGAAGAAATCGTTGTATGGGTTGAAGCAGTCACCCAGGCAGTGGTACAAATGATTCGATAGCTTCATGATGGGAGTAGGCTTCGAGAGGAGAATCAAGGATCAATATGTGTATGTTCGCACACTTGAGAATGGCTTGAAGATTTATTTGTTGTTCTATGTGGATGACATGCTAATTGCTTCTAATAGCATGTCAGAGGTGAAGAAGCTGAAGGAGAAGCTAGGGCAAGAATTCGACATGAAGGATTTGGGGCCCGCAAAGAAGATTCTCGGAATGGAGATTGTTCGAGATCGAAAGAAGCATGAGCATAGATTGTCACAGAAGGGGTATATTCAGAAGGTACTAGCCCGGTTTGGGATGGATAGTGCGAAGCCCGTGACAACACCTTTGGGAGCTCGTTTTCAGCTATCGGCGAGTCAGTCACCAAGCACCAATGAGGAGAAGACTTACATGTCTCAGGTGCCATATGCAAGTGCAGTGGGAAGTCTGATGTATGCGATGGTTTGCACGTGTCCAGATATTGCACAGGTCATCGGAGTGGTTAGCATATACATGGATAATCCTGGCAAGGTGCATTGGCAGGCCGACAAGTGGATTCTGAGATATCTGCGAGGCACAGCGAGTGTCAGGATCCTCTATGGGAGAGGAGACGGAAAGGTGCTGACAGGTTACTACAATAGAGACTACGTAGGTGATAGAGACATGCGACGATCTACCACGGGGTATGTGTTCAGTTTGGGCACTGCCGCGGTATCGTGGATGTCGGTCTTACAGTATGTGATTGTGCTATCGACCATAGAGGCTGAGTTGATTGCAGCGGTACAAGCTGTAAAGGAGGCCAAGTATTTGAGGAGTCTGCTGAGAGATTTGGGGGTGCCGCAGAGTTCGTCACATGTGCATTGTGACAACCAGAGACCATTCATCTGGCGAAGCACCAGGTATACAGTTTGAGGACGAAGCATATTGATGTGCGTGATTCCTTTCTTGAGTTGGAAAAGAAGGAGATAGAGCTTCAGAAGATTCCAACTGATTTGAACCCCGTAGACATGTTTACCAAGCCAGTTCCCGCCGTCAAGCTCCAGGTTTGCATGGAGCTGATTTCTTTGTTGGCTTAGGTGGCGCCAGAGGGCGCGTTTTCCGAGCTGATGATGATTCTAGAGAGAGGGTCATGACGCGCAGCGTGGAGGTGCTGGAGTCATTGGTGAGGAGATTTGCATCAAGGTAGAATGTTGTTTTTTATGATTCAAATCCCTTTGGAGATGTTTTCCCAGGTGACTCGGTCGAGTAGGAGGCTACTCGGTCGAGCAGCAAGCTGATCGACCAAGCAGCATGAAGACACTAATAGACCGATCAGGCAGAGAGTTTGGGGAAGTTTTCCCTTTGGCTCGGGTGACTCCTACTCGGTCGAGTGGGAGGCTAATCGGTCAAGCAGTTGGAAGGTTTTGTTTGCCCGAGTAGCCCGAGGGCATTCCGTTTGGAGAGGGATATTGACACTCGGGCCGAGTAGCTAGGCTACTCGACCGAGTCGACTCGACCTCACCCAGCGACATTTTAGGGCATGTCAGCTCCACCGAAAACCGATGTCCGTAAGTTTGGTTTTTCCTTATCTTCTTCCTCCTTTGATTTCTTCATCTTGAGTGGATCCGTGTGGGATTGTTCCGTTTGACAAGTTATTACTCACGTGAAAGGAAGCGAGTTTGTAACCCTAATTGTTTGGATCTGTAACGACCCGCTCTCGGGGGGCCAGTTACTTGTTTGGTTTTATTCGCAGGTCTGCAGTTTACCAGATAACCACGATGCAGAGACATACAATAATACTCAAGCCAGCGTACATTATTACAGTCCATAAATTAAAAATACAGCAACAAACAACTCTCTCTCACCAAATACATAAAGGAAGTACTGAAAGGAAATGCGAATAAGGAAGTACATAGTACAACACATACACCAACACAAGCAGCTAAACTCTGTAGCCTCCGGGTCAAACTCTGGCTCCTCAAAACTTAGGGGCCTCCTCTGTGATCTGGTCGTAGGCTGTCGATGCCATAAATGGAACCGAAGGTAAGTCACAATAATTCTAAATATAGAAAAGAAGCAGTGCACAAGTATGACAAAAAGTAACTTCATACGAGCAAACCAGAGTGAAAAGTAAAGTACTGAGCAACGACTGTATACAACTGAGTAGTAAAAGTAAACCGAACCGGAAAGGGGAACAACTGTACTGTGGTGGAGCAAGTGTAAAGCAGGCTAAGCAAGTGAAACATGCTACAGCTGTAGCTAAAGGTACGACAAGTAAAGTACTGTGACTGCACAAGTGTAGTAAGTAACGTGCATGAAACGTGTAAAGTAAAGGTGACTGTATTAGCTAAAGAAATGGTGATAGTGATGAAGATCGATGGAGTTACATAATCATGATTCACGTCCTTGCGGTCCAGCGGACACGGCCAGGGAAGTGACTAAGCCAGGATCACTTATCCCCAGTTTAGCTAGGGTGATCCAACAAACTTAGCCAAGCACATTAACCGGATCATGGTCCATTGAAGGAAGCTTATCACTCATATGCGTGCCATCAACAAAAAGGCTTTTACACTAAACTACGTGACTCAAGTCGGAGAGTACAAAAAGTAACGTATAAGAGCAATCATGGTGATAGCAATGGTAGGACTAGACGGCATGAACTGTAAGCAATTAAAACATGCAAAGCACTGAATAAAACGCCCTAAACTATGTGATGTGACTCATGTAGGAAAGTATGTTATGCAACCATGAGTCATCTCCATTGCAACGGGGAGTAAATCTCGGGCGTCAACCACAACATACTTTGAAAACGAGACGAGACAAGACGAGAGAGAGTGACTCCGGTCATAGCTCCCACACTCTCTCTACAATGAGTTACCCCAAACCCCAGTGTCATGTGTATCGATTACATGCTTTCTTACGAGATATTCCTTTAGATATTTTACGAGATATTACAAGAGATATTCCACAAAACATTCCACGAGATATTCCATAAGACATTCCATAAGATGTGCCACATGATGTCATTAGTTCCCGGTTTACGATGATAATTAAGCTAGGTTCACTGGTCGACTTTCTTGAAGTAAAGCAAGGTGGATGCTAGCAACTTTGAGGATAAAGACAAGTCCAACAAACATGGAACACAAAAGTTGTTTTTTTAAAAAGGTTCGTACGAGGACACTATCTACTTTTCCAAATCTAGAATTTACCGTGACTTACAGATCTCGAGGTGATGGTAGTGAGCCGGGACTGGATTTAGTGCTGATGCACGAGATTTGATACCTGTAAACACAGGAAACAATTAGTTAAAGAATACGCTACACTTTATTTATTTAACTAGATCTTTTGATTTTTTAAACTGATTAAAACGTTTGTCGAAAAGCGTTCTAAATTTTTATATAGGCTAGATATGATAAAAATAATTTTACTGTAAGAGGAAATATTTTTCTGAAGCTTATCGTAATTTTTATAATTTTTAGAAGCTCAAAAATCAATTTAAAAACTAATTTTAATTAAGTAACATAAACATTCAACAATTTATTCTGGATGCAATTCTAATCGGAATTGTTCAAATGAGCAGTCAAAATGACCGTCTCAAAGAGTGTTATAACATATATTTTTATCATGTATCAGTGTACGTGAAACAGAAAGTTATGGATTTTAGAAAGAATTTTATGTATTTAAGTTTTAGGGTTAAAAATTTATTCTAGAAAAATTAAGCGTCTGATCGAGATGAGACCAGCGCCATTGGATCCAGAATATTATTTCCGATTTTCTGGAGCTAGTCTCACATTTTTGTGAAGCATATATTTTTAATTATGGATTTAAAACCATAAAACCCCATTTAATACTTAATATAAATACGAAATACGAAAATACTTTCATATTTACGGAACTGCCATCGAGACTCATGCAGCGTCGCTCTTCTCACGTCGACAGCGGCGGATTCGACGCTCGGCGGCGGGGGTCGACGGCATCGGGGGCGGCGTGGTGGTGCAGCAGCGGCGGGGCGCTGGCGGGCTGAGGGTGGTGGTGCTCGACGTGATGTGGCGGCGGGCCTTGCGGGGGTGGCCGCTGCTCGATGGTGCGGGTGTCGTCGGAGCTCGTCGGAGCGTGGGGCGGAGGCGGCAGCGTAGCCGGGGCGGAGTCGAGCGGTTTCCGGCGGTGGCGGGCTGCTGAGGGCGGTCGACGGCGAAGCTTCGGTGGGGGAGTGGGAACGCGACGCTGTCGGAGCTCCGAGAGCTTGGGGCAATGTGGGGGGTTCTCCGAAGCGTGGCTGAGCGGTGGGGGAGCGGGGCGGGGTGCTGTGCTCGGGGTTCGTCGCGACGTCGACGGGCGGCGGTCAGAACCGCCCGAGTGAGGGTGAGAGTGATGACGGGAGAGAGGGTGAACAGTGTGTGTGGTTATGATTTGAAACTTTGGGGGTTTGGTTGCTGTGAGGGGGAGAGAGTGAACGAAGGAGATGGTTTCGTACGTTGGGCTAAGCTTGGGTATGGTGTTGGGTTTGCCTGTTTGATCGAGAATGAAGGGGATGGAGTTGAGAGATGTAACGGCCGGTATTTTTCTAGGCGTATTATTATTGTATGTTCGTATTTCCATCCGGATATTTTTGTGCGCGATTTCTTTTGTGCATCGACGCGGGCGCGTCTTTCTCCTTATATATATTTTTTTCATGGCGGTTAATAAATTTTTAACAATAATTAATTACACTAACTAATTACCCTAATTAAAATATCCCAAATCAAATATTGATTAAACCTTAATCCTAATTAAATCACTAATTAAAACCCATTGATTCCACCTCCTTCTGTTGGTGAGATCCAACATAAAAATTTAATCTCTCCCCACAACCAGCTCATCCCTCCATCAATTTGTCTCCCCACTGTTATTATAACAGTATCACCATCGTCAACGTCTCTCCCTGCAACCTCCTTCCTCCTGCAAAACAAATCCACACAGACAAAAAATCAACCAGCAAACGTTCCTCTCCCCTGCAAAAAATTCTCCAAGCCAGATTCAACAAATCAAAGCCAAAACCCAAATCAAAAACAAACCCATCAGATTCTTCCCCAAATTCTCATCACCAATCAAACTCTTATTCAAACCCCAAAACTGATTTTTGAAATCAAAAGCCTAGATTAGAGGAGATCTGAAACTTCAGACTCATTACAACAACAAATCAAAATCAGATCTCTTCATCTTCCTTCCCTTCAAACAACTCACACCCAAGCACCCAACGCCGTGGAAGCCGCCGGAGCGCCGCCCGCAGCCACCCACGCGCGCGCTGCTGTGCACCGGCAGGAACCGCCGGAGCGCCGCCGGCGGGACGCCTGGCCGCCGGAGCCCCCTCCAGCGCGCGCCGCCGCCCGTCAGAACCACGCCGGCCGTCCGCTCCGTCCTCCTTTTCCGTTGTCGCACGAAGGTGAGAAGCTATCCCCTTTCATTTTCGCAAGAGTTCCCATGGCCTGGACTTGAAACAAAAAAAAAAAAGAAATAAAACAGAAGATGAAAGAGGAGAAGAGACAGAGGGTTAGAGAGGGGGCAACCCTATTAAAGTTTTGAGAGGAAGTGACAGAAGTAGTAGCCCTATTAAAGAAAGAATAAAGAGATAAGAAGAAAGAGAACAGGTTTTATTAAAGAAGAAAGAGGGTTATAAGAGGAATGTTATTATTAAATAATGCTGAGTTTTAACCATGTTGTTGTTACCCTATAGTCAAAGTTAGTAAGTGGAGTAAGTAGACCTATTTATTAACATGTTAACCTTGTAATTAGTTTAGTATAGTTAATTAATAGGTTGTTAGTGTTAAATTTTAATGTTAATTTGTTCGTACTATCTAATTTTAACATGTTAGTATTAATAAAGATGTAGGGTAGTTAACAGATATGATAAAGGGAAGAGAGAAAAAGTTAATTAAATTGTTATGGGTATGTGGTAGTGTAATGTTAACCATAGCATCTTAAACCCCATGTTATGGTTGTGATTAGCTTAGTGAGGTTAATTAGTAGAGTGTTGTGTTAATTAACTAATGTTGTAGAGTCAACAAGTAAGAATTGACTAATAATGTTAGGGTAATATTAAAAATCTGCATAAAATAAAGTGTACCCTGTTAATATAACACCATATAAACACCACCCTAGCCTGAGACCCCAATAACATTAGACGAGCCCACTTTAAGGAATAACTTGATATTTTGATTACTTCACAGAAATCTAATTCGTTAACTTGTTTAACCAAAACAGAGAACCAGCAGTACCGACACGTAATACCCGTCGAGACGAACCCACGACAACCGATATCACCGAAAACAGGCAAGTGATACTTGCCAGTAATTATTTAGGCCGTGTTTTAGGCCAAGTTGTAAAATTGTGTAAAAGAGACTAGGCGGTGAAATGATAGTCGCCTAGACGCCCTATTTGATCTAGTTTGACAACGAAACTAGATCCGACACTTTTTACCTGTTTCCATTCATGCTGCCATGTCACGTTACTTTCAATTAACTGTTCATTACATGTCATGCATCAAATTGTTCTATCGTGATTGCGTAGCACACGCTACAATAATTGTAACTATTGAGGCTAGGCACCTGCTTTGCGGGCACAACCCTATGCCAATAACACTTCCTGGCTCGTGATCCAGAAGCGAGCACAGTGATGTTGGGAAACCAACGCTCGATACACGTGGAGGGGTAGGGTTAAGCGATCACTTGAGCGTAGAAGCGTGCCCGTACAGCCACTTCAGCCAAAAGGCGTAAACCCTGTGCACATCGTGAATACAAGTTAATCGTGAAATCGTGAAATCGTGAAATAGTGATTTGTAGCTTTCTGCTACGACGTGCTTAATTATTTTCATCCTGTTAATTTAATTGTTGCACTCTTTTAATGTCATGCCATATCATCATTGTAGAACTGCTAGTTGCATTATTTTATTTGTATCCTTGCACAAAAGTTCTCCGCTTCCCTTGGGAGACTTTTGCTGACATGTGCCCTTTTCTCTTTGGGTGACACATGTCAGGATTTGAGACAGAGCAGGTTGTTGAGGACGAGCAGTTCGTTGACGCTGAGTTCGAGGTCCCTGTAGAGACCGAGTTTGAGGACACGGGTGACCAGTCCTAGACTCGTTTGGAGTCTCCCCTTAGTTGTTATCTTTCCTTAGTTGCTGTTAGGTTTCGGTGCGTAGCACCTATCTCTCTTTGTTTTGTATGGCCATGCTTTAGGCCTATTGTTCAGACTCGTACTTTTGTGACTATTCTGTGATGTAATATTTATTGGATGTTGTTGGTGGATATTTTTCTTATCTGCTTTATTATTGTTGTTGTTTCGTCGCAATGCAAGGACCTGCTACCTTTCGAAATTTTTACAGACGCTTATCAGACTGCAGCTTCACAGCTCCACGTCTGAGCGGACCTCCTCACGTCTCGCCTTCCATATTAGGGAAGCGGGGCGTGACAGGTTTTAGTGGTGGCCCATGCATGTCCTCTCTTTGCATCTGCGAAATATCGAAACAACAATGATGATAACAACATCCATTTAAATATTCATAACAATCGAGTCATGATTAAGTCTAACCTGAACATTTCCTTGTCTTAGATGGCCGGTAGACGCATCACCCGAGGAGCTGGTAGTGGATCTGGAGCTGGTGGTGGAGCAGGACATGGTGAGGATGCTGATAGAGAACCCACCACGAGGGAGATGATGAGGATGATGCAGCAGATGATGCACGTTCAACAGGGCATGCTTCAGAATGCCCCTCGCTTCGAGCCAGGAGCGAAGCAATTTCGGGAGCTGGGCCCGTCATATTTTACTGGGTCAGAAGGATCATTAGCTGCAGATGAATGGATGAAGAACACAGAGGATAACCTGCTTCTCTCGAAGGTTAACCCGGCTGGATGGGTTGACTTAGTGAAGAAGCAACTGAAGGACAATGCCCGCAGTTGGTGGGAGTCAGAAGAGCAGCTGTTGGCGAAGCCTATCCCCTGGGCCACTTTTAAGACAAGATTTAATGATGAGTATTTCCCTCGAGCTGCCAAGAGGGAGCTGATGCAGCAGTTTATCAATCTGAAGCAAGGGAATCTGACGGTGGACCAGTACCACCAAGAGTTCATGAAACTGAGTCGCGTTGCGCCGAAGATGGTAGAGACTGATGAGGATCGAGCTCAGAAATTCTTACAAGGTTTATCTTTGGAGCTGCAGAGTCTGATTTCCTCTTCGGACTTAGACTCCTACCAGAAGTTGCTGATAGCTGCCAAGAGGCAGGAGCTGATTGCCAATCAGAAGAGAGGACAATATTCAGGTGCTGGGAAGAGGCCTATGGAGCAGGCTAGAGCTGTGGTTAGGCCTGGGTTCAAGCCTAATCAGTCCGTGCAGTTTAAGAGGCCAGGTGGGCCTACTCCGAAGTTGTGCCATTTTTGTGGCAAGGCTGGTCATGTGAAGGAGCAGTGTAGGAGATTCTTGGGCCAGTGCTTAGTTTGTGGTGACGCCACGCATGCATTGAAGGACTGTCCGAGAACTAAGCAACTGTGGAAGGCACCAGATGGAGTTCAGCAGCAGAGAGCTCCAGTGGCTGCTGGACGTGGAGCGCCTCTCACTCCCCAGAAGCAGGCTTTCCAGCAGGCTGTTCAGCCTAAGAGGCAAGCCTTCACGATGACTGCAGTGGAGGCAGAGACTGAGGACGGAGTTATTGCTGGTAACTTCTATACTAGTTTTCCTTATTCATGCATTATATTTGATTAGTTATATCCATGTTAATTTAGTTGCATATTACCCTTAGGTGTCATCTTAGTTTCATCTCACCCGGCCTTGACCCTGTTCGATTCTGGAGCTTCCATGTGCATCCTATCTCGGAAGTTCGTAGTCGAACACTCAATACCCACATATACACTTCCCAAGTGTTGGAACATTACAACTGGGAATGGTGTAGTGAAGGTTGCACTGGGATGTAGACCGTGCCCGTTGGTGATTAGTGGACACGAACTATATGCTAATTTCATCGTCCACGACCTATCCAACTTTGATGCTATTCTTGGCATTGATTGGTTAGGAGCTTTTTATGCCACGATTGACTGTCACCGGAAGAAAGTGGTGTTCGAAATTCCTGACCATCCAGTGTTCGAATTTGTCGGCGGAGAGTGTTCGCTTGGACCTGTCAAGTTCCGAGCCCAGCCTTACCGATTGACCGTTGCATCTATGATTGCTGAGCCAGAGAAGCCTGCAGTAGTGAGAGACTTCGAAGACGTCTTCCCTGAAGACATTTCTGGACTGCCGCCCGATCGAGCGTTGGAGTTCGGCATCGATCTTATGCCAGGAGCTCAACCAATTTCGAAGGCGCCGTACCGTATGGCTCCTGCAGAATTAGAAGAGTTAAGAAAGCAGTTGGATGAACTACTACAGAAGGGTTTCATTCATCCCAGCGTATCTCCCTGGGGTGCACCCGTCTTGCTGGTAAAGAAGAAAGATGGCTCGAGGAGAATGTGCATCGATTATCGGGAGTTGAATCAGATCACCGTGAAGAACAAGTACCCGCTGCCTCGCATTGATGATATCTTCGATCAGCTTGGTGGATCGAGGGTATTTTCGAAGTTAGATCTCCGGAGCGGATACCATCAAGTCAGAGTCAAAAAGGAAGATGTGCTCAAGACCGCTTTTCGGACTAAGTACGGGCATTACGAGTTCGTTGTCATGCCGTTCGGTGTGACGAACGCTCCTGCTGTGTTCATGAATCTCATGAACCTTATCTTTTACGACTTCCTTGACAAGTTCGTGGTGATTTTCATAGACGATATCCTGGTGTACTCGAAGAGCGAGGAGGAGCATGCAGAGCATCTGAAGATAGTGTTGAAGACGCTCCGTCACCATAGACTGTATGCCAAGTACAACAAATGCGAATTCTGGCTAGATAGAATTGCATTTCTTGGGCATGTTGTCACGCCCCGCTGCCTAAAATAGGGAGGGTCGGCGTGACAAGCCGCGGTATTAGAGTACCAAGCGCTAAAGTACACACCAAAGTCACGCAGGCCACTGCAAACGCTGAGGAAACACAGGCAGTAAAGTACAGACTGAACGATTAACAGAACAGTACAGCTCCAACACAGAAAGATAGTACAAGACACTACAACACAGGCAGTAAGGTAAAATACGACGAACAGAACATCCAAGAGTCACAGAGCACCGCTACTACATGGCCAGTACTGCACAAGTCCACTGTACAACCCCAACAGCAAAAGCTCCCACAAAAGTACAACTCAACCCTACGGGGTACAGAGGGAACAGGGGTACAACACTACGTTCATCACACACACACAACCCAAACCTACACCACGCGACCCACACTGACCATAACACTACGGACCCTGCTGAGACGAGCTGCCCTCCGGGGTCTCCACTCCCGGGCCCGCCGCCAGAGAACCAGTGCCTGGACCTGTAGGGGGGAGGACACGTCACAGCGTGCCCAGTAGGAACTCCACAAGTCTACTACTCTAATCATAGTGCACAACAAGGAATCACAACAAAGGAAAAGGCATCACATTCCAGAGTTACTGTTTTTTTCTTTATAGGTTAGTTTTCATGCATGAATTCGAAACCTCAGTAACGGGTCAGACATCGGGGACTGGACCTCACCCGGTAAGGTGGGTGGAATGCTACGACTTCCCGAGACAAGCTCTTACGAAAGAAGCCGTTCACCAACACAACCAACTCAACCACAACCGCACCAACTCCCCGCCGCTGAGGGCTCGTCAGGAGTGGTCCACAAGCCAGCAGTCCATCCCCGCATGTCCACTCATTACCTTGGTTTCCCCCAACCCTCCTAGGGTCCTCACCCACTTCGAGTGGAACAAGATATCCCTAGGTTATCTTTTAGCTAATCATTAATCCTAGGGTATTGAGCATGTAAAATGACGTATGTAAATGATGTCCAAATTCATTCTTTTCATCAAGATATTCACAACAAACTAGCATGCTCCATAAGACATGTATCATAACCTCATTGATCATATACAATTCCTCGTGGGTAATACATGTCACACAATTAACATGCCATTTTCCAAGTTTCTTCATTCTTAAGTTCATTCAGGCAATTTAACAAACATATAATGAGCGCCACATAAATGAAGAGAATCATGTCACCAATTTTTGTAACAAATAGCATAACTAATCTTACATACATGCATCAACATCATTCATGCATTTGGAGTGAAAAATTAGCAATATCACACAAGTCCAATTTCACCCAACACCCTTCAACATACTGAAATTGCATAAACAGATAGAAAAACAGCATTTTTAACCCATGTATTTTGAGAATTTGACAAATCTCAAAGAATGAAAGTTGGAGATATTATAGTTTTGAGTTCACCCATAAAATTTCAGACAAAAATATGAAGTATTGGATTTATAGTGAATTATTTGGTAAAGGGTGTCAAAACTGTTCTGCAGACAGATTTCTATGTCTGTGTTCAAAGCCAATTTTGGGCATAATATAGCCAGAATTTCGACATAAGAGTCGCGATGGACTTTGAGAAAAATTTATTATCTTTCTAACAAGACCAAAATCAACAAATTCCAAGATGTGTGCAGGTAGTGGTGCTTAGTTTACTGAAATGTGTACAGCTTGACAGAATTCCTGGCATGTTGCACAATTCGAATTTTTACCCTAATTTCCAGTTCGAATCAGAAAACGTGATGAACATGAAAGTTTCTCATAACTACGAGATAAATATCATATAAAATTTTCAGAGTATTCCTAATAGCCAATTAATCCCAGAACTCAGCTAAAGTTTCAGCAAATTTCAGGCATGCATCAAGATTCCTAGTTCTACAACATTCTTCCCAAAATTTCAGAGAAAACTCATACATATAAGATGCTTTCCATCATTTATAATTAGAGTAGGAGAGTGAAGAGTTCCCACCTCTTTGGAGCTTCAAGAATGGTTGATGGTTTGAGTAGTAGCCCTCTCCTTCTCCTTCTCCTTCTCCTCTTCCTATTCTTCTTCTTCTTCTTCTTCTTTCTTCTCTTCCTTTTTCTTTTCCCTTTTTTTTCCTAGCTATTTTCAGCCATGGGCTGAAAATAATGGAGAGAGGGGGAGAGAAAGGGACCTAGGAGAGGGGAGAGGGGTGGGGGGTTATGGTGTAGGGTGAGGGGAGAGATGGGGGGGGGTTAGGTGTACTAGGTATGACAACTTAGTGCCATACTCTATTTTTCTTTTCATTTTTTTTTTCTTTCTTTTTTTTTTCAAAATTAGCCATCCAAATGCTTAATTTTATTACAAGTTTGCCATTGCAAATATCTCATTTCCCTTTTTCACAATAACCCTTCACTTTAAGAAATTTGACTTAAACCCAATCTTACAATGATACCCTCATTTGGGTATAAATGAAAAATCGAGGGGCAATTTGCAAATCTCTCCATTCCCCGGGATTGGTGTGCACATGTACGAGAAACTTGGATGAATTTAACGATTACTTAGTATTTGCACACTAGGGTTGTTACACCCTACCCTCCTTAGAAAAATTTCCGTCCTCGGAAATTTAACAAAATCAGGAGAGCAGTCATTTATATACAATACCCAACAACTGCAGAAAATATAAGATACAACAGTCATTGCTCAAACAGGTACGGGTATTTCTCTTGCATCTCATCTACTCGCTCCCAAGTTGACTCTCCCGGAGACTCTTGCTGCCACATGACCCGCACCAAGTCAATGGTCTTCTTCTTCAACGTCTTCTGCCTCCGGTCCAAGATAGCCACTGGTTGCTGCTCATATGTGAGATCCGACCGTACTTCTATCTCTGAAAAATCTACAACATGTTTGGGATCTCCCACATATCTTCTGAGTTGAGACACATGGAAGACATTATGCACACCTTCGAGTGTCGGTGGCAATGTTAGCCGATACGCAACTTCACCGACCTTAGCGGAAATCTCGAACGGACCAATGTACCTAGGACTCAGCTTCCCACGTTTGCCAAATCGGATGGTCCCACGAACCGGTGAAATCCTTAGGAACACGTAATCCCCTGGCTGAAATTCCAAGGGTCTCCGCTTTGTATCAGCCCAGTGCTTATAACGGTCCTGCGCGATGCGCAGATTCTCTCTGACTGTCCGCACCACATCTGTTGTTGCCGCCACCAAGTCTGGTCCTAAAAACTCCCTGTCTCCAACGTCATCCCAACTTAAAGGAGACCTACACTGCCTTCCATACAGAGCTGCGAAGGGAGCCATGCCAATACTTGCTTGATAACTGTTATTGTATGCGAACTCGACTAGATGCAGATGGTCCTCCCACGAACCCTTGAAATCAAGCATACACGCTCGCAACATATCTTCAAGAATCTGAATGGTTCTTTCCGACTGTCCATCAGTCTGAGGATGATATGAAGTGCTGAAATTCAAACGCGTCCCCAAACTAGCCTGCAAACTCTTCCAGAAATGTGAGGTGAATCTGCTATCCCTATCGGATACTATACTCACTGGGACTCCATGCAGTCTCACGATCTCTTCCATGTATCTCTTAGCCAGATTCTCTGTTGACTGTCCAACTCGGAACGGAATAAAATGTGCTGACTTGGTCAATCGATCTATGATGACCCAAATCGCATCATTGCCCCTAGGAGTCCGAGGTAACCCAGTCACAAAGTCCATGGTTACATGCTCCCACTTCCATTCTGGAATGGGGAGAGGCTGCAACAATCCTGCAGTTCTCTGGTGCTCAGCCTTCACCTGCTGGCAAACCAAGCAGGACGCCACACTCCTGGCTACACTCTTCTTCATTCCTGACCACCAATAATACTGCTTCAAATCTCGGTACATTTTGGTCCCTCCAGGATGGATAGAATATGGGGAACTATGCGCCTCCTTCAATAGTTCTTCCTGAATCTCGCCACTTGGCACACAAACCCGGTTCCCAAATCTCAACGACCCATCTTCGTGAATGCGAAAATCGGTACGAAGTTTAGCCTCCACTTGCTCTCGGATCCTCTTCAACTTGGCATCCCCTGATTGAGCTGCCTTAATCCTGTTCACCAAATCAGACTGGATCTGCAGCCCCCTCATAACAGTTTTCTCTCCTGGGAGTACAACTTCTACTCTCATCTGTCGGATTGCCCACCGAAGTTGTGGTTGAGAGGTTAGCTTCATTATGGCGGGTAATCTACTAAGAGCATCTGGCACCACGTTCACCTTCCCAGGATGGTATAGCAGATCAACGTCATACTCAGCCATTAATTCCAACCATCGTCGTTGTCTCATATTAAGCTCCTTCTGAGTGAACACATACTTTAGACTCTTATGGTCAGTGTATATCTTCACGTGTTCACCTAGCAAGAAATGTCTCCACAATTTCAAAGCCAGAATCACTGCTGCCAATTCCAGGTCATGAGTGGGATAGTTCAGTTCATGCTCCTTCAACAATCTGGAAGCATATGCCACCACTCGCCCGTGTTGATGAAGGACACAGCCTAGTCCTCTGCCAGACGCGTCACAGAAAACTTCAAATCCACCCGAACGGTCAGGGATAGTTAAGATAGGAGCAGTGGTCAACCGACGCTTCAGCTCTTCGAACGCTCGCTGGCATTCTTCCGACCAGACATACGCAACATCCTTCTTCGTCAAATGAGTCAAAGGCGAGGCAATCTTCGAGAAATCCTTAATGAACTTCCGATAGTACCCAGCCAACCCCAAAAAGCTTCGAATCTCTGTGACTGTCTGAGGTATAGGCCAACTTTCTACTGCGGCAACCTTCTCAGGATCAACAGACACTCCGTCTCCAGAGACTATGTGTCCAAGAAACGCAACCTTGGTCAACCAAAATTGACACTTGCTGAACTTAGCGTACAATCGGTGCTGCCTGAGGGTATTCAAAACCATCCGCAGATGCTCAGCATGTTCATCCTCATTCTTCGAGTAAACCAGGATGTCATCGATAAATACCACCACAAACTTATCTAAATACTCGAAGAAGATCTGATTCATCAGCCTCATGAAAGTAGCTGGGGCATTCGTCACTCCAAAAGGCATCACCAGAAACTCATATTGACCGTATCGAGTACGGAATGCGGTTTTCGGAACATCAGATTCCCGCACCTTCACTTGGTGATACCCACTTCGCAAATCTAGCTTCGAATACACCCGGGATCCACCAAGCTGATCAAAAATATCATCAATCCGGGGAAGAGGGTACTTATCCCTCACCGTCACCTTATTCAATTCCCGATAATCAATGCACATCCTCCGAGATCCATCCTTCTTGTTCACAAGCAACACTGGCGCTCCCCACGGTGACACACTTTGGCGAATCAATCCCCTATCTGATAAATCGGTCAACTGATTGCGGAGCTCAGCTAACTCTGATGGGGCCATACGGTATGGAGCCTTCGCTATCGGTTGAGCGCCTGGAATCAGATCGATAGTAAACTCCAGGGACCTATCTGGGGGTAATCCAAAGATGTCATCTGGAAAGATGTCAGGAAATTCTTCAACAACCCTTGGTAATACGGGCTCTACTTCCATGTCCAAATACTCCACGACCGTAGCTCGAAACTTCAAGGGCTCAAGCTCGCTACTACCATCCCAAAACTCAAACTCTGGATGGTCAGGGATCCGAAAAACTACCCTCCTTAGTCTACAATCTATGTTAGCATAGAACATTCCCAACCAATCCATTCCAAACACTGCCTCATAGTCGGGTAACTCAATCACCAAAAAGTCTGCATACAACTCTCGTCCCCCGATCTCAACAGGACAGTTCCGTATCCCAGAGACACTACAAATAACCCCATTTCCGGTGTGAACATTCCAACTAGCAGCAAAGGTGTCAACTACTATGGAGTGTTGCGTCACAAACTTCTTCGACAGAAAACAATGTGACGCTCCAGTGTCAAACAAGGACATAGCAGGGTAGGAGGCTACTCTAACGATACCTAAGTATCACAACAATAAAACTCAGCCAACTAGCTAAATAGAATAACTAAGGCTCAAATCTAATAGACTGCATAGGGGCAAGATTCATACCGGTGATCACTCGACTAGCACCCTCCGAAGTCTCTACTGGGGTCATGGTGTACTGCTGCCGCCTCGGTGGAGGAACTGCCCCCTGGTTCCCTCGTCGCTGCTGGGGAGGTGGAGGGGGTCCTCTCGGTGCAGACGGTCTCGATCCTGACGGTGCCGGAAGGGCAAGCCGCTGTGGCGGTGGTGGAAGAGGTCTCTGCTGTGTAGGCCGGACAGCTGCTGACGCCGGCGGCACCGGGGCATGACCCGACTGTGGGCAAAATCTGCTGATGTGTCCCGGCTCTCCACATGTATAACACCTGGCATTCGTAACTCGGCAGTCTCTCTGCACATGCCCTGGCTTCCCGCATCTGTAGCATGAAGGTCCCTTCTGTGCCGGAGGTGGAGCCCCCGGTCGCTTGAATGTCACCCGCTGAACTGGGCCAGGCACAGTCCTCTGCTGAGCAGCCGGTCGCCTGTCACTGGCTGGTGGCCTCCCCACACTCCGTAGGTGGGTCTCATGCTGTCTGGCAGCCCGCAGTACGGCCTCCTGAGTCAATAACTCCTGAGTAGACATGGCTGCCCGAAACTCTACGTCTAGTCCCTTGCGGAATCGCCTGGCTCTGATGGCATCTGTCGCTACAAGCTCTGGCGCGTACTTGCTCAGCAACGAGAACTCTGCATCATACTCATCCACCGTCCTCCCATCCTGAGTCAAATGCTCAAATCTCTGCCTCAACTCGTCCTTCGCTGCCTCTGGAAGGAACTTGGCCTCAAACAACTCCCGAAAGGTCTCCCAAGCAATGTTCCCCTTCAGTCGCCTCTCCTGAGCCTCCCACCAGTCTCTAGCTTGATGGGTCAACTGGCGCCTCACCAACTCTACCCAACCGTCTCGGGGATACCGACACATCGTCAAATCATCCTCAGTGTGCCGCAGCCACTCATCTGCCTCGAGGCTACTCTCCCTGCCCGAGAAGTATCGCGGACGCAGTGTCCTGAACTCCTTGTAGCTCGGCGGCTTCGGCGCCATTGCCCTCTCCTCCATCTGACCCATGTGCTCTAAAATGCCCATCAGGACCTTAGCCATCAGGGCTGACTCTGAGGTCCTGTCACCCGAAGACTGCACATCACCGGCTGGGCCAATCCTACCATCAGATGTTCCGGTTCCGCCGGAACTCCCGTTCCCACCTTCCATCTGCAGGCGAGAAACAGAACAAATGCATTAGCGTCGTGTACTGAAATTTTGGAGCCTTACATGTGTTCCCTTTACGCGTATCGCAGTGGGCGCGGACCTGCATGGGCCACCACAAAACCTGTCACGCCCCGCTGCCTAAAATAGGGAGGGTCGGCGTGACAAGCCGCGGTATTAGAGTACCAAGCGCTAAAGTACACACCAAAGTCACGCAGGCCACTGCAAACGCTGAGGAAACACAGGCAGTAAAGTACAGACTGAACGATTAACAGAACAGTACAGCTCCAACACAGAAAGATAGTACAAGACACTACAACACAGGCAGTAAGGTAAAATACGACGAACAGAACATCCAAGAGTCACAGAGCACCGCTACTACATGGCCAGTACTGCACAAGTCCACTGTACAACCCCAACAGCAAAAGCTCCCACAAAAGTACAACTCAACCCTACGGGGTACAGAGGGAACAGGGGTACAACACTACGTTCATCACACACACACAACCCAAACCTACACCACGCGACCCACACTGACCATAACACTACGGACCCTGCTGAGACGAGCTGCCCTCCGGGGTCTCCACTCCCGGGCCCGCCGCCAGAGAACCAGTGCCTGGACCTGTAGGGGGGAGGACACGTCACAGCGTGCCCAGTAGGAACTCCACAAGTCTACTACTCTAATCATAGTGCACAACAAGGAATCACAACAAAGGAAAAGGCATCACATTCCAGAGTTACTGTTTTTTTCTTTATAGGTTAGTTTTCATGCATGAATTCGAAACCTCAGTAACGGGTCAGACATCGGGGACTGGACCTCACCCGGTAAGGTGGGTGGAATGCTACGACTTCCCGAGACAAGCTCTTACGAAAGAAGCCGTTCACCAACACAACCAACTCAACCACAACCGCACCAACTCCCCGCCGCTGAGGGCTCGTCAGGAGTGGTCCACAAGCCAGCAGTCCATCCCCGCATGTCCACTCATTACCTTGGTTTCCCCCAACCCTCCTAGGGTCCTCACCCACTTCGAGTGGAACAAGATATCCCTAGGTTATCTTTTAGCTAATCATTAATCCTAGGGTATTGAGCATGTAAAATGACGTATGTAAATGATGTCCAAATTCATTCTTTTCATCAAGATATTCACAACAAACTAGCATGCTCCATAAGACATGTATCATAACCTCATTGATCATATACAATTCCTCGTGGGTAATACATGTCACACAATTAACATGCCATTTTCCAAGTTTCTTCATTCTTAAGTTCATTCAGGCAATTTAACAAACATATAATGAGCGCCACATAAATGAAGAGAATCATGTCACCAATTTTTGTAACAAATAGCATAACTAATCTTACATACATGCATCAACATCATTCATGCATTTGGAGTGAAAAATTAGCAATATCACACAAGTCCAATTTCACCCAACACCCTTCAACATACTGAAATTGCATAAACAGATAGAAAAACAGCATTTTTAACCCATGTATTTTGAGAATTTGACAAATCTCAAAGAATGAAAGTTGGAGATATTATAGTTTTGAGTTCACCCATAAAATTTCAGACAAAAATATGAAGTATTGGATTTATAGTGAATTATTTGGTAAAGGGTGTCAAAACTGTTCTGCAGACAGATTTCTATGTCTGTGTTCAAAGCCAATTTTGGGCATAATATAGCCAGAATTTCGACATAAGAGTCGCGATGGACTTTGAGAAAAATTTATTATCTTTCTAACAAGACCAAAATCAACAAATTCCAAGATGTGTGCAGGTAGTGGTGCTTAGTTTACTGAAATGTGTACAGCTTGACAGAATTCCTGGCATGTTGCACAATTCGAATTTTTACCCTAATTTCCAGTTCGAATCAGAAAACGTGATGAACATGAAAGTTTCTCATAACTACGAGATAAATATCATATAAAATTTTCAGAGTATTCCTAATAGCCAATTAATCCCAGAACTCAGCTAAAGTTTCAGCAAATTTCAGGCATGCATCAAGATTCCTAGTTCTACAACATTCTTCCCAAAATTTCAGAGAAAACTCATACATATAAGATGCTTTCCATCATTTATAATTAGAGTAGGAGAGTGAAGAGTTCCCACCTCTTTGGAGCTTCAAGAATGGTTGATGGTTTGAGTAGTAGCCCTCTCCTTCTCCTTCTCCTTCTCCTCTTCCTATTCTTCTTCTTCTTCTTCTTCTTTCTTCTCTTCCTTTTTCTTTTCCCTTTTTTTTCCTAGCTATTTTCAGCCATGGGCTGAAAATAATGGAGAGAGGGGGAGAGAAAGGGACCTAGGAGAGGGGAGAGGGGTGGGGGGTTATGGTGTAGGGTGAGGGGAGAGATGGGGGGGGGGGTTAGGTGTACTAGGTATGACAACTTAGTGCCATACTCTATTTTTCTTTTCATTTTTTTTTTCTTTCTTTTTTTTTTTCAAAATTAGCCATCCAAATGCTTGATTTTATTACAAGTTTGCCATTGCAAATATCTCATTTCCCTTTTTCACAATAACCCTTCACTTTAAGAAATTTGACTTAAACCCAATCTTACAATGATACCCTCATTTGGGTATAAATGAAAAATCGAGGGGCAATTTGCAAATCTCTCCATTCCCCGGGATTGGTGTGCACATGTACGAGAAACTTGGATGAATTTAACGATTACTTAGTATTTGCACACTAGGGTTGTTACACATGTAGTATCGGGAGCTGGTATCTCAGTGGATCCGGAGAAGGTCAAAGCAGTTAGTGAATGGCATACACCTCGATCGGCATCGGACATCAGGAGTTTCCTTGGATTGGCTGGATACTACCGCAGATTTATCAAGGATTTCTCGAAGATAGCTGAGCCGATGACAAGATTGACAAGGAAGGATGTTAAGTTCAGTTGGTCAGACTCGTGTGAGCAAGCCTTTTCTACCTTGAAGGAGAGGCTGACATCTGCACCAGTTTTAGCTATTCCAGACAGAAGCGGAGGCTTCGAGATTTTCTGCGACGCATCAGGCAAAGGACTTGGATGCGTTCTACACCAACACAATCATGTGGTCGCATATGCTTCGCGACAATTGAAGGTCCATGAGAAGAATTATCCGACCCACGATTTGGAGCTAGCCGCCGTCATCTTTGCTTTGAAGATTTGGCGACATTTCTTACTGAGTGAGAAAGTGAAAATCTTCACCGATCACAAAAGTTTGAAATATATATTCACCCAGAAGGAACTAAATATGAGACAGCGTAGATGGATGGAATTGATGGCAGACTACGACATCGATCTTCAGTATCATCCAGGGAAGGTAAATGTCGTACCAGATGCCTTGAGTCGACTGCCCGAAGTGATGATTATCACCGCTCAGTGGAGATTGCAGCAGGACATACGAAGGATGAATGTTGAAGTTGTACTACCGGGAGTCACATCGTCGTTGATGAACATGCAGATTCAGTCGACGATTGTAGATCGAATCAAAACTGCTCAAGATGGAGATGCTAAGTTGAAGAAGATCAGAGAACAAGTCGAAGCAGGACTTCGGACAGATTTTCTGATTCACGCGGATGGATCTTTGAGATATGGTAGTAGGATCTGCGTACCTGCCGGAGATATCAGAGAGGAGTTGATGAATGAGGCTCACAGTTCGCCTTATTCTATTCACCCTGGAGGTACTAAGATGTACAAAGATCTTCGACAGAATTTCTGGTGGCATGGGATGAAAAGAAGTGTGGCACGGAGCGTTGCCAAGTGCCTCGTGTGTCAGCAAGTGAAAGCTGAACATCATCGCATTGCCGGATTACTACAACCTCTGCCGATTCCCGAGTGGAAGTGGCAGCACATCACGATGGACTTCGTGACTGGCTTACCTCGGAGCACCAAGCAGAACGACGCGATCTGGGTCATCGTGGATCGATTGACCAAGTCCGCGCACTTTATACCTTTCCGAGTTGGGCAGTCCACGGAGATATTAGCAAGGAAGTATATGGAGGTAATGACCTAACTCATGCCTTAATAATTTCCTTCTAGTACTAGTCGTAATGCGAATTATTTCGTGTAGGAGATCGTGCGCTTGCATGGAGTCCCTGTGAGCATTGTATCAGATCGTGATACGAGATTCACATCTCAGTTCTGGAAGAGTCTGCAGACCAATCTGGGTACCAGTCTGAAGTTCAGTACTGCGTATCACCCGCAGACGGATGGACAGTCGGAGCGCACTATTCAGATATTGGAGGATATGCTGAGAGCATGCATGTTGGATCTCAAGGGTTCATGGGAGGATCACCTGCACCTGGTGGAGTTTTCCTACAACAACAGCTACCAGGCGAGCATTGGCATGGCGCCTTTTGCTGCTCTCTACGGGAGGAAATGTCGATCGCCACTGAGTTGGGATGACGTAGGTGATAGAGAGCTCTTGGGGCCAGAGATGATTGTGGAAGCAGTTGATGTTGTGCGAGATATCAGGGACAAGCTTCGGATCGCTCAGGACCGTTATAAGCATTGGGCTGATGCTAAACGGCGTCCTCTGGAGTTTCAGCCAGGAGATCATGTGTTCCTGAAGATCTCACCAAATCGAGGAGTGATTCGATTTGGAAAGAGAGGCAAGCTTAGTCCGAGATTTATTGGACCTTTCGATGTGCTGGAGCGAGTTGGAGAGGTAGCATATCGCTTAGCTTTGCCACCGTCCTTGGTGGGAGTGCATGACGTCTTTCATGTGTCCCAGCTCCGTCGTTATATCAGCGACCCTTCTCATGCTGTGGATTACTCAGAGATCACAGTTCGACCAGATCTGACGTACGAACAGCAACCGGTGGTGATCTTAGATCGACGTCAAAAAGTTTTCAGGAACAAGACTGTTGATCTAGTCAGGGTGATGTGGCGTCGCGACTCGCCAGGAGAGTCAACCTGGGAGCGGGAAGATGGGATACGAGAGCGTTATCCATATTTGTTCCCTACTCGTTAGTTGATGAGAATTCCGAGGACGGAATTTTTCCTAAGGTGTGTAGAATGTAACGGCCGGTATTTTTCTAGGCGTATTATTATTGTATGTTCGTATTTCCATCCGGATATTTTTGTGCGCGATTTCTTTTGTGCATCGACGCGGGCGCGTCTTTCTCCTTATATATATTTTTTTCATGGCGGTTAATAAATTTTTAACAATAATTAATTACACTAACTAATTACCCTAATTAAAATATCCCAAATCAAATATTGATTAAACCTTAATCCTAATTAAATCACTAATTAAAACCCATTGATTCCACCTCCTTCTGTTGGTGAGATCCAACATAAAAATTTAATCTCTCCCCACAACCAGCTCATCCCTCCATCAATTTGTCTCCCCACTGTTATTATAACAGTATCACCATCGTCAACGTCTCTCCCTGCAACCTCCTTCCTCCTGCAAAACAAATCCACACAGACAAAAAATCAACCAGCAAACGTTCCTCTCCCCTGCAAAAAATTCTCCAAGCCAGATTCAACAAATCAAAGCCAAAACCCAAATCAAAAACAAACCCATCAGATTCTTCCCCAAATTCTCATCACCAATCAAACTCTTATTCAAACCCCAAAACTGATTTTTGAAATCAAAAGCCTAGATTAGAGGAGATCTGAAACTTCAGACTCATTACAACAACAAATCAAAATCAGATCTCTTCATCTTCCTTCCCTTCAAACAACTCACACCCAAGCACCCAACGCCGTGGAAGCCGCCGGAGCGCCGCCCGCAGCCACCCACGCGCGCGCTGCTGTGCACCGGCAGGAACCGCCGGAGCGCCGCCGGCGGGACGCCTGGCCGCCGGAGCCCCCTCCAGCGCGCGCCGCCGCCCGTCAGAACCACGCCGGCCGTCCGCTCCGTCCTCCTTTTCCGTTGTCGCACGAAGGTGAGAAGCTATCCCCTTTCATTTTCGCAAGAGTTCCCATGGCCTGGACTTGAAACAAAAAAAAAAAAGAAATAAAACAGAAGATGAAAGAGGAGAAGAGACAGAGGGTTAGAGAGGGGGCAACCCTATTAAAGTTTTGAGAGGAAGTGACAGAAGTAGTAGCCCTATTAAAGAAAGAATAAAGAGATAAGAAGAAAGAGAACAGGTTTTATTAAAGAAGAAAGAGGGTTATAAGAGGAATGTTATTATTAAATAATGCTGAGTTTTAACCATGTTGTTGTTACCCTATAGTCAAAGTTAGTAAGTGGAGTAAGTAGACCTATTTATTAACATGTTAACCTTGTAATTAGTTTAGTATAGTTAATTAATAGGTTGTTAGTGTTAAATTTTAATGTTAATTTGTTCGTACTATCTAATTTTAACATGTTAGTATTAATAAAGATGTAGGGTAGTTAACAGATATGATAAAGGGAAGAGAGAAAAAGTTAATTAAATTGTTATGGGTATGTGGTAGTGTAATGTTAACCATAGCATCTTAAACCCCATGTTATGGTTGTGATTAGCTTAGTGAGGTTAATTAGTAGAGTGTTGTGTTAATTAACTAATGTTGTAGAGTCAACAAGTAAGAATTGACTAATAATGTTAGGGTAATATTAAAAATCTGCATAAAATAAAGTGTACCCTGTTAATATAACACCATATAAACACCACCCTAGCCTGAGACCCCAATAACATTAGACGAGCCCACTTTAAGGAATAACTTGATATTTTGATTACTTCACAGAAATCTAATTCGTTAACTTGTTTAACCAAAACAGAGAACCAGCAGTACCGACACGTAATACCCGTCGAGACGAACCCACGACAACCGATATCACCGAAAACAGGCAAGTGATACTTGCCAGTAATTATTTAGGCCGTGTTTTAGGCCAAGTTGTAAAATTGTGTAAAAGAGACTAGGCGGTGAAATGATAGTCGCCTAGACGCCCTATTTGATCTAGTTTGACAACGAAACTAGATCCGACACTTTTTACCTGTTTCCATTCATGCTGCCATGTCACGTTACTTTCAATTAACTGTTCATTACATGTCATGCATCAAATTGTTCTATCGTGATTGCGTAGCACACGCTACAATAATTGTAACTATTGAGGCTAGGCACCTGCTTTGCGGGCACAACCCTATGCCAATAACACTTCCTGGCTCGTGATCCAGAAGCGAGCACAGTGATGTTGGGAAACCAACGCTCGATACACGTGGAGGGGTAGGGTTAAGCGATCACTTGAGCGTAGAAGCGTGCCCGTACAGCCACTTCAGCCAAAAGGCGTAAACCCTGTGCACATCGTGAATACAAGTTAATCGTGAAATCGTGAAATCGTGAAATAGTGATTTGTAGCTTTCTGCTACGACGTGCTTAATTATTTTCATCCTGTTAATTTAATTGTTGCACTCTTTTAATGTCATGCCATATCATCATTGTAGAACTGCTAGTTGCATTATTTTATTTGTATCCTTGCACAAAAGTTCTCCGCTTCCCTTGGGAGACTTTTGCTGACATGTGCCCTTTTCTCTTTGGGTGACACATGTCAGGATTTGAGACAGAGCAGGTTGTTGAGGACGAGCAGTTCGTTGACGCTGAGTTCGAGGTCCCTGTAGAGACCGAGTTTGAGGACACGGGTGACCAGTCCTAGACTCGTTTGGAGTCTCCCCTTAGTTGTTATCTTTCCTTAGTTGCTGTTAGGTTTCGGTGCGTAGCACCTATCTCTCTTTGTTTTGTATGGCCATGCTTTAGGCCTATTGTTCAGACTCGTACTTTTGTGACTATTCTGTGATGTAATATTTATTGGATGTTGTTGGTGGATATTTTTCTTATCTGCTTTATTATTGTTGTTGTTTCGTCGCAATGCAAGGACCTGCTACCTTTCGAAATTTTTACAGACGCTTATCAGACTGCAGCTTCACAGCTCCACGTCTGAGCGGACCTCCTCACGTCTCGCCTTCCATATTAGGGAAGCGGGGCGTGACAAGAGAGGTAGTTTGAGAGAGGGGGGTGTTTAGTTTGCGGGCTTGAGAGAAAAACGCAAAAGAGATGCTTAGCCTGGGTTGAGCTGATAGGGCAGGGTTTATTATATAGAGTATAAAATATCAATTGACATATGCAATAAGTTAGGGTTGTTAGATCTGAATAAATTCAGATCCAACCAACCATTACGGTCGGTGACATGGGGTGGGGTTAGGGTAGTGATTAGGGGTAGATCTAGGATTGGGGGGGTAAAAGTAATTAGTTAAAGATAGTTAGTAAAGGTGAAAAAGTCATTAGTGAAAGTAATTAGCAAAAGCGGAGTAATACAAGCCCGTTTTCGCATACAACTCCGAAAAATTACGAAAACATACCCACGGGATCGTATCGTCGCAAGGATCGCGAATACAAGATCCATTTCGGGGTTTGAGCTACGTAGATACTAGTTTTAGGCCAAAACGTTTAGAAAGCGGGTTTGCGGGTTATAGGTTGATTTAATATCGCAAAATTACGAAAATAATGTGGGGATCCCTAAATGATCATATGATGCTACTGTAGAAGTTTGAAAATGTTTTGATGATGTTTGTATAGAAAATAAATTCATTAGGACAAAACAGTAATAATTGAAAATGTATTTTTATCAAAATGTTTTAGAGGTATTTGATGAAATCCAAACTTATTGAAATACTCCATCACTAGTCTAATGCTTCAAAATATTTTTATAAGAAATATTTGAAATCAGTTTTAATATAAAACTCCTTACTAACCATTACAAAACACCTTTTAAAATGAAATTACGTTAAATACTTAATTTAAATGTATTGGAAAAATACAGGCCGTTACAAGATCTCTCTACTAGTGGAATCGTCTCGGATTGGATTGCTGGATGTAGGTTGTTTACAACCGAACCAGGGTAAATTCTCTTGTGTTTGCGATTTATTTATTTGTTGTTGTGATTCGTTTGCTACTTTCTATTGCAAGGTCATTTGAAAATTTTGTTGGGTCTTTGGGATTAGATTTTTGCTAGCTCTATATTCCTGATCAGTTTATTATGGTTGGTTTCCGCATTGATCCCAATGCCCTTTGGATTTCACCCCAACATCCTTGCCATCTTAGGATCCCAACACAATGGACTTTCCAATCGGTCTATTGGGTCATTCAAGAGCTTGGCCCAAGTTTCTGCCATTAATTCTTGATAGGGAGAAGGAGGAAGTGGAGCTCGGACCACATATTCACATTGGTGCAGAAATATGGGAGACATTAAGAAGCTTTCTGAAGCGCTTCAAGTCAGAAAGGCTAAATGTCGAGAGTTGCATGACGAGTTGACCATCGATGCACTCAATAAGGCGGTTTGATGTGAAGAGTAGAGAAAATACCTGCATCGTAAGTCGATCCGTTACTTGGATCAGCTCCTTACCAGAGCAGAGCGGCACATGATGTTAGAGGACGTGCTTGCTAGAAGAGCTCTCAGGGATACTCTGGTTATACAAGACGATCTAAAAGAGCTATTAGTGATACTCTAGCCAGAAGGGATCACATGGATATTCTCGTTCATCCTTGAAATGCATAGCAATTGCATAGACATTTTTAGTAAAAAACAAGCAAACCAAGCAAACCATTGTGTTATTCTTTTTTCGGTTTCTCTGTTATATCCTGTCGAGATAATAACTTCAAGAAAGCATTACCAAAAAGACCATAAACAGCTGGGTAGAAGAGCCCCCAGGGATATTCTCGTCCATAATTGGAATGCAGAGCATCTACGGAGGTATTTCTAGTAAAAATAAGTAAAGTGTGCAAACCCTTATGTTATTCTTTTTTCGGTTTCTCTGTTACATCCTACCAAGCTAATATCTTCAAGAGAGCATTAACGAGAAGACCATGAATGGCTTCTCCCAGTTTACTTTCTCTAAAGTCTACAGGTCTACAGATCAGCATGGATACCTCAAAAACCCTCGCGGGCTAATCCGCTATACGATCGGGGCCACACCCTCGTGGGCCGATCTAGCAATACGATCGAGTATAACTCTCAAGACCTTGAAGGTTGATCGTCTATACGATTGGAAGCTACTCCCTCGCGGGCCGTTCTAACTTTACGATCGAGGATAACTATCAGAAGACCTCATCGGCTGATCTAAATATACGATCGGTGACTGCTTGAAGACCTTGCGGGCTGATCTGGCTATACGATCGGGGGCCACTCCCTCACAAGCCAATCTAGCTATATGATCAGGGACTCTCAGAAGACCTCACAGGCTGATTTGGCTATACGATCGGAGGCAGCCGCTCTCGTGGGCCGATCTAACTATGCGATTTGGGATCACTCTCAGTTGACCTCGCCTCGACTACCGACATCTAGTTAATGCATGCCACATCACTCTACCTCTGCCGTTGTAGCGGTTGAGCTTGGGAGATGGTGGCCATTGATACAACAATATTATCCTGGCCCAACAGCCCAAAGGCCGGCCATTTCTCCATGTAAGACGACAGCTCAGCTAATCGTTCGACTTCTTCATTTAAATCGTCAACTCATAATGAAGACATTTAATGATTGACCGTTAAGCCCGTCATCAATGGCGACAGATCAAGCAATAAAGCGACTTAAAGGATGGGATGTTATCCTCTAACGTCCCTCAAAAGCAAAGCCTATAAATAGCATTTCAGACGGGAGAGTGGTGGCTGTCTCTACATTCTGTGACAACACCCGAGAGCCAAATAGTCAGGTACTCCTATTCCAAGCTCTGCTCTAACCTAAATTTCTATATTTCCTCCATAGTTTGGCACGATAACTACCGCTTGATCTCCCAACAAGTCGACCATAGTTACCACGACTCCTTTGAGTCACCATCTGACTTAAGTAGCAGTGGAGATTAGGTTGGACCCAAGATATGACCCTCCCTAACGAGCTTTTCGTGTTGCAGGAAGTTGATGGTAGCCTGGAGTTAGCTATTGAGGCCCATTCAGACCGAGTTTAGATCGCCCAGTGCACAGTCATCTGCCAATAGCTCGGATTGAGGTCCTCTTCAATCCAGGGCTAGCTCGTCCAGTGCACAGTGTCGACGTCGTCCAACGCCAGTTACTTACTGTAACCAAACCATCATTCAACACTGTTGAGTGTGAGAAAACACCCGTGAAGAGCTTGAACGTTAGAGGTGGCACTTCGGATAACTGGACGGCGTCCCAACCACCTTGTAGTTTGTGTCGTGTAGGGTCCTCGACAGACCTTAGACCTAATTCTCTACCGACGCGGACCCCTGTCTAGCTATCTTGTTCCACTGTATCTGTCCGCATCAAATCAGCATAGCCATAAAGCCAACTCATCAACTAGGCATGTTACTTGGGCCATGTGACTATCCCACACTCGGCTGTTCCGCATTAGATCTTCTGATCTTAATAAATGAACATCATGTAATGGAAAATTTCACATTTCATCCTCTGCGCCTGCATAATTTTCATTAACAGCAGGGGATTGATTCAAACGCAGCGGTCTTTAGAACATCCGGCTGCCAAGCAGACAACAGTGGAATATGCAACACAAGCATGCATGTGCTCCATTTCAATGCACATGTGGCCAATTCAGAAACAAGGATGAGATATGCAGCGAACTTTTAAGAGTGAAAGGATGATGCTTTCATTATTTTTAAATATCAATTGTAACAATAGTTGAAGCTCAGTAAGAAACTTAGTCACCCATCTAAAATACAATCTATAACATGCATTCGACACAAAAAATGATTTCCAATGAAAAGGTGACACCAAAACCATACCTACATAAGTCCGCATACAACTCCACCCTTAAGCCATCGCCTTTGTTGTCAATCCGAAGCCAAACGGGAACAAGGGGTCATAGTGCTTGTCACCAACATTCATGGGCAACTGATCCACTAACTTGAACCAGGTTCGAGCTAGTTTGCCAGTGAATCCATAGTCGCCGAAGAGGGCATCCGCGACCCCTTGGCCTTCTGATCCCGGCAGCCAGGCAGCAACAATAGCATCCATCGACGAGAGGTAAGGCTTGATCACAAGAGGCCTGCCTGATACAAGAACGACGACACACTTGACATGCCCGCAGACAGTCTTGATTGTGCTCGGAGCAGGATCGGGAAGTGTAAGGTTTTGGCTGTCTCCTGCAGTTTCAGCATAGGGATGTTCTCCAACTACGACAATGGCATAAGAGAAACCGCCGTTCTTGACAAAGCTGGAGTCAGGGTTCTCAGAATAGACAACGTTTGTTGCAGGGTCTACAGTGGATTTGATTGCACTGAGGATTGTAGTTCCTGCATGGAAAATGTGGTGGTTGGTTAATTGATCGTATATACCAAGTTTTTCATGATGACTAGAAACTCAGATAGACAGTAGACACGCTGAATGCAAATATTATGCAAATGAATGAACAGACATCACATAACTGAATCTTTTGGAATATTGGGAAGACAAACCAGATTTGCCTTTGTTTTCCAAAATTAGAGTTCCAAAATTTAAAGAAATTGTTGCATATCTAAACGTTAATTTGAACGGGTGAGATGTATGGATGCTAGTTCAAACATAATTACAAAAATGACTTTCCCATTCCTCTAATTCTCAGAAGTTTTGAAAGCCAGGGTGAAGCCAACGCAATTGGTGTCAAGTGCAAACATTGTTCGTTAAGTTATTCTATAGATGTAAGTGATTAATTCATGATCAACTTAGTTCACGGAATAGGTACCAGTGACACACTTGTGTGCTTGCCTCTAATATATGTGAATAAAGTGTAACCAAAGTACAAAATAGCAGTGTAACCAACGGTTGCTAGCTATAACTCTGATGCCAGCTCAATTGAAATGTGGGTACAATTTGAAGAAAAGCGACGCAAGTGATCTTTGACAATCTCATAGAGATTGTCTAACATGCAGCTGCAGTGACACTTAAGAAGAGGATTTTGGCGGATGGTTGTCACATAATAATATATATGTAAATATAATTTCACATTAATAATTAAGATTCATGTAGATCAGGTGGCACCAGATCTAATAGATCAGGTGTCAAGACACAAAAAGGTGGGCCACACAGCAGGTACAAGCCCATATGAGGCTTGTACTTTCCAGCTTTATGTGTCCTGACACCTAATCTATTAAATCAGGTGTCACCTTTTCTACATTATTCTCTTAATAATATATATGGTTCCATCCTTGTGCTCACGTTTTTTCTCCTGTTGGTTTGGTTTGTCTCCTCAAGTTCCTTAGTAGCTTGCGAAAACGAGACTAACAAACTTAAGCAAATGCTACATCATGGCAGAATGACGAGTAAAAAAAAGGAAGAGTAAAAGTCTTGATTAATCACCGAATGTGATGTTTCCACCATCTCCTTGCCACGCAATTGTCCATCCACCACACTGATAACCTATGTTATCTGCATGACTTCCCGCAACCAGAATTTTTGGAGCCTTCTTAGGGACAGGCAGCAATGGCTGATCAGGATTTTTTCCATTTTTCAGAAGCACAAGTGACTTTCTCACAGCCTCTCTAGCCAATTCCCTGTGTTCCTGTTAAAGCCAATAAATAGTAAGGAGCGTAAGCATTTCCTCAATTTACCACTAATTGGCATATTTTATAAATTATCATTAAGCTGAGTATATGTCAGAGAGACAGAAACCTTCTTTCCCAACTGATCAGCCAAGCTAAGATCAGCCATAGGGTTCTCAAAAAGCCCCATGACAAACTTGACGCGCAGAATCCTTTTAACTGCATCGTCAATTCTGCTCATAGGGACAATCTTCTTCTTAACTAGAGCGGTGAGATCGTCTATGAACCTTGTATAATTGTTGGGAACCATGACCTACAATGCACAACAACATAGCTGATTCAGGGAAACTGCAGTATTTCGTACTAAAAAGCTGTAACAAGTTGGCAGCAAATAACTATATCTTCTAGTTTGCAATCACCAAAGCACTAGGTGTGTTCCATACGTTTTAGGTCATTCAAACAGTGAAATACTTTAAATACGGTTTTAAGCATTGAAGCATAATACAGTAAGTACATTTCAGTGGAAAGAGAAGAAAGATCTAAGTACACTAGAAATAGAACACGAGATTCAGAAAAGTAAACAGTTTAATAAGACAGAGGCTATGTACTGCTCACAGATCAGGTGTCGATGCAGCTGTAAAATTAAGTGCTCAAGAACTACTGACCATATCTATTCCAGCATTTACTGCTGCTTGGACCGAGTATGTATAATTTGCATCTGGTGGACTAGTGATCCTATCAAGGCCTTCCCAATCTGAGATGACAAAGCCCTGAAAAAGTCATTACCATACATTTAGTAATAGTATAGATTATTGAAACAGCAATGAAATTTCAGTGACAGAAGATCTTTTATAATGTGCATTGCATAAGTCGCCTACCCGAAACTTGAGAGTGTTTTTGAGGAAGTCAGTGAGAAGAGGGTGATTGGCGTGCATTTTTACTCCATTCCAACTTGAATAGGATGCCATGATAGTGGATACACCCTTGATGATGGAGTTGTAGTACGCTGGCATGTGGATGCTAAGAAGTCCATGTCGACTGATAATGGTGTTGTTCTCATTTATTCCTTTATTCGTACCACCGTCACCAACAAAATGCTTGGCACATGCTGCAATTTTGTTCCTATCCAACCATAAAATTGGAGATATGGGAGAGGGAGAGGGAGAGAGTGTGAGAGATGAAATGGCATTTTACAAAATGGTGATGTTAGGAACTGGAAACTGAACTGAGTTCTTTGTCTACATAAATTTCTTTCAACTATTAGTTTGAATTCCAAACTTGACCTAACAACCATGAATTTCCAGAACACATCACATTTGTTTAAAGTGCATCCACTGTTAAACTACAAAAATCAACTATACTGCTTTTCCAATCCAATAATTACCATAGATTTTACACAGCTAGATGTAGATTGACAACACTTTAGCCCCTTGGAAAACTCAAGAATAATATCTAAAAGGCAATATGTTAACAAACCACTCCCTATTCTTTTTATTTATATTCCATTTTCAAATAAGATGTCCACATAGTACCTAACTGAGAAGTTAAAGTGCTGACTAAATAAAAAAGCTTGGAGTAAGTTAGAAAAACAACAGGACATTCTATAAAGAATCATACATACTTTCCAGCCACATATGGTACTCCCTTGGTAGAATTGGCTGGAATCTCTCCTTGTAATCCCGATATAATTTCTGTCATTGCCTGGACAATCGTGGGGTCTTCACTGTAGCTTTCATAGCAGCGACCCCACCTCGGATCTCTGCATACCTGAGTTGGCTTAATGGAATCAGAAACTCATCATGTTTTTATTTTCAATCAATGATGTTCAAGTTTGGACATAAAGGAACAACACAGCAATCTGTTGGTGCATTTGCTTACCGCAATACATGGAGCAAAAGCATATTGGATGCCTGTTGCCCTGACTTCAAGAGCAGTCGCAGCACCGATCTTCTTCACTAGTTCAGGATCTCTGGCAGATTGAGACAACTCCACGTAAGACCATGGTAAACTAGATGCTTGTAGAAATATAATTCACATGCCACTCTGACAGACATTCACATTCCAATATTCACATGGTAAACATATTATAGGCAACTAAGGGACAATTAGAGCTGTGAGTATACTTGACAATTTGAAGGCAATTAGTTAAAACATGAGGTCAGATGTCCAAATTGTACAAATAGCTACTCGGTAAAACCTCAAGAAAAATTTGCTGCAGCTGCAAGTTACACAGAGCAACTCCCAGTAGAGGTATTTTCCATCTGTCAGGAGTTTCTCATGTCTGCTATTTCATGCTTATGTGATTCAACGAATCACCTAATACAATGAAATAGCAAATAGAAAACAATGGAAAGAAGTATTACACTAAAAAATAGCGCACAGGTTAGAGGCATTTTATGTACAAGTAGCATTTTGATCAAGCCATAAGCAATTGAGGACTTGCCTGGTAACTCCAAGCCCAACATTATGCGGGAAAATTGTTGCCTTGTAAACATTGTTGTTTCCATGAACTGCATCAATCCCATATATCATTGGAATACCAAGACGCGTCGAAAGACTTCCCTTCTGGAATTCATTTACCATATCCACCCAATCCTCAGGAGTAGCCTGAGAGCGTGGTACGCTTCCCCCGCCACTCAGCACACTTCCTGTTCAGTTTAAGTGTGTTGTGTTGTATTTAAATCGCTCTCCTTTTCGTTTATTACATGCATGTTCAATGAAGAGTTAGATGATAAAAAACATTACCTATGAAGTAATCTTTCATTACTTGAGCGCTTGCAACCCCTCGTTCAATCTGAGCCATCTGCCCAATCTTTTCAGCAAGGGTCATCCGTTTCATCAAATCATTGATACGAAAGCCTAGTGGTTGCTTTGGGTCTTTGTACTTGAGATACGTTGCTTCAATAAATGATGCCGATAATAGTAGGACCATAAGGCCTATCAGATTCAATCTAGTTCTTGCCATGTTCCTGAACCAACCGCAAATGCCATCAGAATTTTGTGTAATTTAAGTCGTAAACAAGCTTTCATAAATAGGACAGAACAATAAGCAAATTCTAGGAAACTCCTATAATCAGCTTTTGTTGTTCTCCAATGGTTCCTACACGATCTCTTCCTTAAAAACTAAATAAACAAATAAATAAATTTTAAAAAAGCAAGCTTTTTTTGGCAAATTGCACTTTACTCTTTGGATCAAGCTCTGTGCATCCAAAAAGATCAAAAAGAATCAATAATTTGCTTCTCTCTACAATAATACCGAAACTCAGTCATAAAACAACACGGGGAAAAAAAAAATCAAATAGTACAACCCAACAAATTCGGAGGAACATAGAAGACATCAAAACAGAACAGGGTTAAAAAAAGAGCAAGGCAAAAGGACCTCAAAAGCCGTAAAAATGACAACTTTAAGCCGGTAACAGTCACAAATGCAACATTATGATGCTTCAAATCAAGTATATAATTGCTCATACGAACATGAACATCGACATTTTAGATTCTCAAATTGGCAGTAAAAAACATACCTTTCTCAACGAACGAACTTTAAAAAACTTGAAATTTAGCAAAAGAAGCTGACAGTATACAACATCTCAAACACAGACATTGATCCGATCAATCCACTTCAGGAAGAGTTCAAGCAATCAAAATTACTTGACAAAATATGGGGGGAGAGAGAGAGAGAGAGAGAACCTTAAAGAATCGAAATCAACTTCGCTCTCTGTACTTGTGGTGAGAACAGGGAAAGGGGAGGAGACGGTATTTATCGGGAGCTACAGGGGAAAAACTATTCTTAGGTTAAATAAAATAATCAATCTTTACGTAAGTAATCAAAGTATCACACCGAAAAAAGTGCGTACCGTTAAAGGAAATATCCGATTTTGAGCAGAGTTTTCCGTCGGCGTCTGTGGTTAAATCGTGTGATAAGGACCAAATTTGACTCCTGGATTGTGATTTGTTACGTTTTTGTCAATTTTTTCAAGTGTGGGTAGTGTGATCTCTAATGATTGATTGCTTTCCTTTTTGTTCTTTTAAAAAAAGGAAAACGTTGGGGCAGGATCTCATTATCCGTTTCTTTCTTTATCGGGCAGCAATTTTTGTAACAGCTAACTGTAACTCTTTTTAAGGGACGTCTCTTGTGACCGATGACGTGGCAATACCTTGTTGGTTAGAAGGTTGTGGAGAGAATGATAGGTTCTGTGTTAACTATTCACAACGGTGATCTTTGAGTATAACAGTTATGTTGGTTTGTTCCGCACAGTGTAATGTTTACGCATTACATGAAGATGTCGTTTGTGTGTTTCTTGGGGTTGCTATACGCACACACCGTTTTAGTGCACACACATGCATAGGGGTGGCAAAAGGGTCGGGTGGGTTCGGGTTCGGGTTCGGGTCGGGTCAGATTTGACCCGACCCGGATAGGAGTAAACCCTAACCCGACCCGAATTGAATCCGGGTCGGGTTCGGGTGACCCGGAAAATTTTCGGGTCGGATTCGGGTTAACCCGTCGGGTTAAGATTTGACTTACACACTACTGCTCATTTTTCGATATCCAGCTAAGAGCCACCTGCAATTTATTAAATGTTGCATAATTTCCAGTAGCTCGTCGCTTAAACCGCACTGATGACAGCAAGAAAGTATAATTAACGTTACCATTTTATTAACGAAAGTAATAAAATTAACAAAAAAGTTGTATGTAAAGGGAATTGAATCCAAGACCTCTTAAAGAAGAGGACAACAATTCAAATCGTATAAGCACAACTCTCATTGCAACTGTGTATTGAAGTCATTATATAAATTTTTATATAGAGAGAGAAAGTAAACCGGGTCGAATTCGGGTCATCCGGGTTGACATGCCAAACCCATACCCGACCCGGATTTTATCCGGGTCGGGTCGGGTCAACCCGTTTCCTACTTGAACCGGATAGGCCCCTACCCATACCCGGTTAAGGATGCCGGGTTTGGGTCGGGTCGGGTCGGGTCGGGCTCATTTTGACACCCCTACACATGTATTTATTTACAAATTGACCGTTCAACTGTAACTTTGTTTGTTTTTTAAGAGAATAATGTAGAAAAGGTGTCATCTAATCTATTAGATCAGATGCCAAGACACAAAAAGTGAAAAGTACAAGTCCCACATGGGGTTGTACTTTCTGTGTGGCACGTCCTTTTGTGTCTTGCACCAGATCTATTAGATCAGGTGCCATCTGATCTACATGATTCTCTTTTTTAAAATTCTAGTTTTACCCTTCACACAAGCAACAATCATCATTGTAGATACTGTTTCTAGACTGGGCCCTGCTAGCAAGGGGACCCGGTCAAGTTCGTAAAAGGGGGACCGTCCTGAAGCTCTCCTCGTCATCAGGGATCTTCTGACTCTGGCCCAAGAGGTCAGGCTAACTTGGCATTCACACAGCCGTACAAGGATGACCACCTAAGGTCGTCTCCCCATGCGCTCCAAGGACGACTTCGCTACCCGAGGTCGGCCCTTCTATCAGCTCGCCTCCACAGGACAGCCTCCACGAGGTCAACTCCTAGGCAGGGGCCCCTACACAAAGACGACAGTGTTACCCGAGGTCGACCTCTCAAGCTTTCACCAAGTCAGAATTGCTACATAAGGTCAGCACAATCATACAGTGATGACCTCACCACCTGAGGTCGGCCTTCTCGGTCTCATGGTCCAAGCACCTACTTGCATGGCTATGTCAGCCCACTCCACGTGGCACAATCTGAGGCGGACAAGCCGCCCCTTTGTATATGCTGTTAGCAACAGGCATTCGACGCCCACGCAACGTGGCAATAATTACCTACCTCATCTGCAGACGCGGCCCTCTACACCCTGCCATATCTGTGCACTCGCCCACCAGGCAGGATCAGCCCAAGCAACCACTACGACATGACCCCGGGCATTTGGGCCGCACCCTCTCCGGGTCGTTATCAACGGATCCATCCAATGGGTACGGACAGCTGGCTTTATCAGAGGGATGCGCGCTCTGCTTTGCCAGATGGGCGTGTGGCCAGCTTATCAGGGGAGCAGTGTCACGCCCTGGTCACCCTACTACTCAAGGGATGGATTTTTTTTCCACATCCCAAGACAAAGGGGATGGCCGCCTGACCGGGCGCGGTATGTTGAGAATTGGTGTTTCATACCAATCTTATTTTGATGATGATCACAACATTATGTTGTTGCTAATGAATCTCATGTTTTAGTCTCTCAGTTTATTTCAAGGATATCTTTCTTGGAGACTAATCACTTGGTGTAAGGATGGACATCATGTGAAGAAGAGCCAAAGTTTGGACACAAGGAGTGCCAAAGCTTGGAGATTGTCACGCCCCGCTTCCCTAATATGGAAGGCGAGACGTGAGGAGGTCCGCTCAGACGTGGAGCTGTGAAGCTGCAGTCTGATAAGCGTCTGTAAAATTTTCGAAAAGTAGCAGGTCCTTGCATTGCGACGAAACAACAACAATAATAAAGCAGATAAGAAAATATCCACCAACAACATCCAACAAATATTACATCACAGAATAGTCACAAAAGTACGAGTCTGAACAAAAGGCCTAAAGCATGGCCATACAAAACAAAGAGAGATAGGTGCTACGCACCGAAACCTAACAACAACTAAAGAAAGGCAACAACTAAGGGGAGACTCCAAACGAGTCTAGGACTGGTCGCCCGTGTCCTCAAACTCGGTCTCTACAGGGACCTCGAACTCAGTGTCAACGAACTGCTCGTCCTCAGCAACCTGCTCTGTCTCAGATCCTGACATGTGACACCCAAAGAGAAAAGGGCACATGTCAGCAAAAGTCTCCCAAGGGAAGCGGAGAACTTTTGTGCAAGGATACAAATAAAATAATGCAACTAGCAGTTCTACAATGATGATATGGCATGACATTAAAAGAGTGCAACAATTAAATTAACAGGATGAAAATAATTAAGCACGTCGTAGCAGAAAGCTACAAATCACTATTTCACGATTTCACGATTTCACGATTAACTTGTATTCACGATGTGCACAGGGTTTACGCCTTTTGGCTGAAGTGGCTGTACGGGCACACTTCTACGCTCAAGTGATCGCTTAACCCTACCCCTCCACGTGTATCGAGCGTTGGTTTCCCAACAACACTGTGCTCGCTTCTGGATCACGAGCCAGGAAGTGTTATTGGCATAGGGTTGTGCCCGCAAAGCAGGTGCCTAGCCTCAATAGTAATAACATTTGTAGCGTGTGCTACTCAATCACGAAGAACATTAAATGCATGCAATGACATGGCAATGAGCAGATAAATTGCGTACCGTTAATTGAATTTAGACATGGCATGACAGCATGAATGGAAACATGTAAAAAGTGTCGGATCTAGTTTCGTTGTCAAACTAGATCAAATAGGGCGTCTAGGCGACTATCATTTCACCGCCTAGTCTCTTTTACACAATTTTACAAATTGGCCTAAAACACGGCCTAAATAATTACTGGCAAGTATCACTTGCCTGTTTCAGGTGGTATCGGTTGTTGTGGGTTCGTCTGAACGGGTACTACGTGTTGGTACTTCTGGTTCTCTGTTTTGGTTAAACAATTCACTGAATTAGATTTCTTTGTGATTAAACATAATATTGAAATAATCCCTAAAACTGGTTCTCTGGCTAGGGTGATGTTCATACGGTGTTAAAATAACATGATACGCCTCATTCCAATTTTATTATCCGAACATTACTTAATAGTTAATAACATGCTGGAATTAAATTAACAATAACGAGCTAATGACAAATTATTAATAACTTAACTTACGCTAATTACAGTACTAATCTGATTTCTTGGCTTAACACGGTGTTAATAGGTCTACCAACCAGCTTTTGACTACAGGTAATAAGTTAACATGTTATAACTTATTTTATTTCTTAACACTTATTTACTAGATATTTATCATGCTGAAATTAAAAGACAGTAACATAGAAATCTATCGCTAACAACCTATTACCACTTAACCTAATATTAGTTAATGATGGGTTTAATCGCCATGTTAACATTACATGATCAACTTTATATTAATAAGCCTATCTACGGTACACCTACTTCTCATATTAGAACCCTTTCTCTCTTTACATCATTTTTTAACTCCTCATTTACTCCTAAGCCCTAAGGCTGTGCATTCTTTAATTTCTTATTGATTTAATACCCCTCTGCCATAAAAATATCTTTCCTCTTAATAATTTCCTCTTCTTATATTAATAAATAATAAACCAAACCAACACCACTTAATCATTATTTAATAAAGGCCAAAGCCAAAGCCAAAGCCAAAGCCCCCTTTATTACTCTGTCACCTTCTCTGTTGTCTTCATTTCTTAGCCTTTCTCTTTTTTTTTTTTGGTTTACAACGTTGCTGGCAAGGAGAAGCATCGATGGCTCTTGCAAAAATAAAAGAAGAGAGCTCACCACGCGCGACGACGGAGGGAGGGGCTGAGGGGCTCACGGCTGGGCGGCGCGCGCTGGCGCTTCTCCGGCGCAGGCGGCGCTCCGGATGCGGGCGGCGGCGGCGGCACGGGTTCCGGCGGCGGCGGCGGCTCCAGCTGCGACGGCGGCCGGCTCCGGCTCTCGCTGGCGGCGCGCGCTGGCGTTTCCGGCGGCGTACGTGCGGATTCCGGCAGCGGCTAGGGCGCGGGGAGAGGGTGGAGGCCGGCTAGGGGAGAGGGAGGTGAGAGGAAGGAAGAAGGAGAAGGAAGAAGAGGGTTTGGATCTGAAGGATTTTTTTTTTTGTTTGAATCTGTTTTGATGCTGAAATTATTTTTAGATCTGTGTTTTTCCTCTTCTTGATCCTGATTTCAAAATCGTTTGGGATTGTATTTGGTTGTGGCTGATTTTGATTCTTGGGGACTGATTAAGTTTGGAATGTTGGCTGAAAGCTGATTTTGGGGAGATTTGTTTTGGAAAACTGGTTGTTTGAGGAATTGGGTTTGTGTTGCTGGTTGATCTTGATGATTGTGGAGAATGGTGGCTGAAGGGGTGATGATGGTGGTGTTGTAAATTTGTTTGGAGGGATTCGTCGCAGGAGATTAGTTTTGCAGGAAGAATGAAAAGATGACTGTTGGCGTTTCCTCTGCTATTGTTGGGTTACTGTTATAATAACAGTAGGGAGCAGCATGAATAAGGTAGATGGAGGTGGGGGAAGATTCAATTCAATGTCGGATCTGAACCACCCCAAACGGTGGAATCAATGGGTTTAATTAATTAGCAACTTAATTCGGATTAAATTTTAATTAATATTGATTTGGGATAATCTAATTAGGGTTAAACTTAATCAATATTTGATTATGAATATTTTAATTAGGGTAATTAATTACTCGTGCCATGATAAGAATAAAACATCCGAGATGCGCTCGCGTCGACGCACAAAATAACTCGCACACCAAAAATATCCGGATGGAAATACAGACATACAATAATAATACGCCTAGAAAAATACCGGCCGTTACATTCTACCCACCTTAAGAAAATTACGTCCTCGGAATTCTTATCCACTAAAGAGTAGGGAACAAATATGGGTAACGCTCCCGTATCTCATCTTCCCGCTCCCAGGTTGACTCTCCTGGCGAGTCGCGATGCCACATCACCCTGACTAGATCAACAGTCTTGGTCCTGAAAACTTTCTGACGTCGATCTAAGATCTCCACCGGTTGCTGTTCGTACGTCAGATCTGGTCGAACTGTGATCTCTGAGTAGTCTACAGCATGAGAAGGGTCGCTGATATAACGACGGAGCTGGGACACATGAAAGACGTCATGCACTCCCGCCAAGGACGGTGGCAAAGCTAAGCGATATGCTACCTCTCCAACTCGCTCCAGCACATCGAAAGGTCCAATAAATCTCGGACTAAGCTTGCCTCTCTTTCCAAATCGAATCACTCCTCGATTTGGTGAGATCTTCAGAAACACATGATCTCCTGGCTGAAACTCCAAAGGACGTCGTTTAGCATCAGCCCAATGCTTATAACGGTCCTGGGCGATCCGAAGCTTGTCCCTGATGTCTCGCACAACATCAACTGCTTCTACTATCATCTCTGGCCCCAAGAGCTCTCTATCACCTACGTCATCCCAACTCAGTGGCGATCGACATTTTCTCCCGTAGAGAGCAGCAAAAGGCGCCATGCCAATGCTCGCCTGGTAGCTGTTGTTGTAGGAAAACTCCACCAGGTGCAGGTGATCCTCCCACGAACCCTTGAGATCCAACATGCAAGCTCGCAACATATCTTCCAAGATCTGAATAGTGCGCTCCGACTGTCCATCTGTCTGCGGGTGATACGCAGTACTGAACTTCAGACTGGTACCCAGATTGGTCTGCAGACTCTTCCAGAACTGAGATGTGAATCTCGTATCACGATCTGATACAATGCTCACAGGGACTCCATGCAAGCGCACGATCTCCTACACGACATAATTCACATTACGACTAGTACTAGAAGGAAATTATTAAGGTATGAGTTAGGTCATTACCTCCATATACTTCCTTGCTAATATCTCCGTGGATTGCCCAACTCGGAAAGGTATAAAGTGCGCGGACTTGGTCAATCGATCAACGATGACCCATATCGCGTCGTTCTGCTTGGTGCTCCGAGGTAAGCCAGTCACGAAGTCCATCGTGATGTGCTGCCACTTCCACTCCGGAATCGGCAGAGGTTGCAATAGTCCAGCAATGCGATGATGTTCAGCTTTCACTTGCTGACACACGAGGCACTTGGCAACACTCCGTGCCACACTTCTTTTCATCCCATGCCACCAGAAATTCTGTCGAAGATCTTTGTACATCTTAGTACCTCCAGGGTGAATAGAATAAGGCGAACTGTGAGCCTCATTCATCAACTCCTCTCTGATATCTCCTGCAGGTACGCAGATCCTGCTACCATATCTCAAAGATCCATCCGCGTGAATCAGAAAATCTGTCCGAAGTCCTGCTTCGACTTGCTCTCTGATCTTCTTCAACTTAGCATCTCCAGCTTGAGCAATCTTGATTCGATCCACAATCGTCGACTGAATCTGCATGTTCATCAATGTCGATGTGACTCCAGGTAGTACAACTTCAACATTCATCCTTCGTATGTCCTGCCGCAATCTCCACTGAGCGGTGAGAATCATCACTTCGGGCAGTCGACTCAAGGCATCTGGTACGACATTTACCTTCCCTGGATGATACTGAAGATCGATGTCGTAGTCTGCCATCAATTCCAACCATCTACGCTGTCTCATATTTAGTTCCTTCTGGGTGAATATATATTTCAAACTTTTGTGATCGGTGAAGATTTTCACTTTCTCACTCAGTAAGAAATGTCGCCAAATCTTCAAAGCAAAGATGACGGCGGCTAGCTCCAAATCGTGGGTCGGATAATTCTTCTCATGGACCTTCAATTGTCGCGAAGCATATGCGACCACATGATTGTGCTGGTGTAGAACGCATCCAAGTCCCTTGCCTGATGCGTCACAGAAAATCTCGAAGCCTCCGCTTCTGTCCGGAATAGCTAAGACTGGTGCAGTAGTCAGTCTCTCCTTCAAAGTAGAAAAAGCTTGCTCACAAGAGTCTGACCAATTGAACTTAACATCCTTCCTAGTCAATTTCGTCATTGGCTCAGCTATCCTTGAGAAATCCTTGATGAATCTGCGGTAGTATCCAGCCAATCCAAGAAAACTTCTGATGTCCGATGCCGATCGAGGTGCATGCCATTCACTGACTGCTTTGACCTTTTCCGGATCCACTGAGATACCAGCTCCCGATACTACATGCCCAAGAAATGCAATTCTATCTAGCCAGAATTCGCATTTGCTGTACTTGGCATACAGTCTATGGTGACGGAGCGTCTCCAACACTACCTTCAGATGCTCTGCATGCTCTTCCTCGCTCTTCGAGTACACCAAGATGTCGTCTATAAAAATCACCACGAACTTGTCAAGGAATTCGTAAAAGATAAGGTTCATGAGATTCATGAACACAGCAGGAGCGTTGGTCACACCGAACGGCATGACAACGAACTCATAATGCCCGTACTTAGTCCGAAAAGCGGTCTTGAGTACATCTTCCTTCTTGACTCTGACTTGATGGTATCCGCTCCGGAGATCCAACTTCGAAAATACTCTCGATCCACCGAGCTGATCGAAGATATCATCAATACGGGGCAGCGGGTACTTGTTCTTCACTGTGATCTGATTCAACTCTCGATAATCAATACACATTCTCCTCGAGCCATCTTTCTTCTTCACTAGCAAGACGGGTGCACCCCATGGAGATACGCTGGGATGAATGAAACCCTTCTGTAGTAGTTCATCCAACTGCTTTCTCAACTCTTCTAGTTCTGCAGGAGCCATACGGTACGGCGCCTTCGAAATCGGTTGCGCTCCTGGCATAAGATCGATGCCGAACTCCAATGCTCGATCGGGCGGCAGTCCAGAAATGTCTTCAGGGAAGACGTCTTCGAAATCTCTCACTACTGCAGGCTTCTCTGGCTCAGCAATCATAGATGCAACAGTCAAACTGTAAGGCTGGGCTCGGAACTTGACAGGTCCAAGCGAACGTCCTCCGCCGACAAATTCGAACACTGGATGGTCAGGAATTTCGAACACCACTTTCTTCCGGTGACAGTCAATCGTGGCATAAAAAGCTCCTAACCAATCAATGCCAAGAATAGCATCAAAGTTGGATAGGTCGTGGACGATGAAATTAGCATACAGTTCGTGTCCACTAATCACCAACGGGCACGGTCTACATCCCAGTGCAACCTTCACTACACCATTCCCAGTTGTAATGTTCCAACACTTGGGAAGTGTATATGTGGGTATCGAGTGTTCGACTACGAACTTCCGAGATAGGATGCACATGGAAGCTCCAGAATCGAACAGGGTCAAGGCCGGGTGAGATGAAACTAAGATGACACCTAAGGGTAATATGCAACTAAATTAACATGGATATAACTAATCAAATATAATGGATAAATAAGGAAGACTAGTATAGAAGTTACCAGCAATAACTCCGTCCTCAGTCTCTGCCTCCACTGCAGTCATCGTGAAGGCTTGCCTCTTAGGCTGAACAGCCTGCTGGAAAGCCTGCTTCTGGGGAATGAGAGGCGCTCCACGTCCAGCAGCCACTGGAGCTCTCTGCTGCTGAACTCCATCTGGTGCTTTCCACAGTTGCTTAGTTCTCGGACAGTCCTTCAATGCATGCGTAGCGTCACCACAAACTAAGCACTGGCCCAAGAATCTCCTACACTGCTCCTTCACATGACCAGCCTTGCCACAAAAATGGCACAACTTCGGAGTAGGCCCACCTGGCCTCTTAAACTGCACGGACTGATTAGGCTTGAACCCAGGCCTAACCACAGCTCTGGCCTGCTCCATAGGCCTCTTTCCAGCACCTGAATACTGTCCTCTCCTCTGATTGGCAATCAGCTCCTGCCTCTTGGCAGCTATCAACAACTTCTGGTAAGAATCCAAGTCCGAAGAGGAAATCAGACTCTGCAGCTCCAAAGATAAGCCTTGTAAGAATTTCTGAGCTCGATCCTCAGCAGTCTCCACCATCTTCGGTGCAAAGCGACTCAGTCTCATGAACTCTTGGTGGTACTGGTCCACCGTCAGATTCCCTTGCTTCAGATTGATAAACTGCTGCATCAGCTCCCTCTTGGCAGCTCGAGGGAAATACTCATCATTAAATCTCGCCTTGAAAGTGGCCCAGGGGATAGGCTTCGCCAACATCTGCTCTTCTGACTCCCACCAACTGCGGGCATTGTCCTTCAGTTGCTTCTTCACTAAGTCAACCCATCCAGCCGGGTTAACCTTCGAGAGAAGCAGGTTATCCTCTGTGTTCTTCATCCATTCATCTGCAGCTAATGATCCTTCTGACCCAGTAAAATATGACGGGCCCAGCTCCCGAAATTGCTTCGCTCCTGGCTCGAAGCGAGGGGCATTCTGTAGCATGCCCTGCTGAACCTGCATCATCTGATGCATCATCCTCATCATCTCAGCCGTGGTGGGTTCTCTATCAGCATCCGCAACACGTCCTGTTCCACCACCAGCTCCAGGTCCACTACCAGCTCCTCGGGTAATGCGTCTACCGGCCATCTAAGACAAGAAAATGCTCAGATTAGACTTAATCATGACTCGAATGTTATGAATATTTAATGGATGTTGTTATCATTATTGTTGTTCCGATATTTCGCTGATGTAAAGAGAGTGACCTGCATGGGCCACCACTAAAACCTGTCACGCCCCGCTTCCCTAATATGGAAGGCGAGACGTGAGGAGGTCCGCTCAGACGTGGAGCTGTGAAGCTGCAGTCTGATAAGAGTCTGTAAAAATTTCGAAAGGTAGCAGGTCCTTGCATTGCGACGAAACAACAACAATAATAAAGCAGATAAGAAAAATATCCACCAACAACATCCAACAAATATTACATCACAGAATAGTCACAAAAGTACGAGTCTGAACAATAGGCCTAAAGCATGGCCATACAAAACAAAGAGAGGTAGGTGCTACGCACCGAAACCTAACAGCAACTAAGGAAAGATAACAACTAAGGGGAGACTCCAAACGAGTCTAGGACTGGTCGCCCGTGTCCTCAAACTCGGTCTCTACAGGGACCTCGAACTCAGTGTCAACGAACTGCTCGTCCTCAGCAACCTGCTCTGTCTCAGATCCTGACATGTGACACCCAAAGAGAAAAGGGCACATGTCAGCAAAAGTCTCCCAAGGGAAACGGAGAACTTTTGTGCAAGGATACAAATAAAATAATGCAACTAGCAGTTCTACAATGATGATATGGCATGACATTAAAAGAGTGCAACAATTAAATTAACAGGATGAAAATAATTAAGCACGTCGTAGCAGAAAGCTACAAATCACTATTTCACGATTTCACGATTTCACGATTAACTTGTATTCACGATGTGCACAGGGTTTACGCCTTTTTGCTGAAGTGGCTGTACGGGCACACTTCTACGCTCAAGTGATCGCTTAACCCTACCCCTCCACGTGTATCGAGCGTTGGTTTCCCAACAACACTGTGCTCGCTTCTGGATCACGAGCCAGGAAGTGTTATTGGCATAGGGTTGTACCCGCAAAGCAGGTGCCTAGCCTCAATAGTAATAACATTTGTAGCGTGTGCTACTCAATCACGAAGAACATTAAATGCATGCAATGACATGGCAATGAGCAGATAAATTGCGTACCGTTAATTGAATTTAGACATGGCATGACAGCATGAATGAAAGCAGGTAAAGTGTCGGATCTAGTTTCGTTGTCAAACTAGATCAAATAGGGCGTCTAGGCGACTATCATTTCACCGCCTAGTCTCTTTTACACAATCTTACAAATTGGCCTAAAACACGGCCTAAATAATTACTGGCAAGTATCACTTGCCTGTTTCCGGTGGTATCGGTTGTTGTGGGTTTGTCTGAACGGGTACTACGTGTTGGTACTTCTGGTTCTCTGTTTTGGTTAAACAATTCACTGAATTAGATTTCTTTGTGATTAAACATAATATTGAAATAATCCCTAAAACTGGTTCTCTGGCTAGGGTGATGTTCATACGGTGTTAAAATAACATGATACGCCTCATTCCAATTTTATTATCCGAACATTACTTAATAGTTAATAACATGCTGGAATTAAATTAACAATAACGAGCTAATGACAAATTATTAATAACTTAACTTACGCTAATTACAGTACTAATCTGATTTCTTGGCTTAACACGGTGTTAATAGGTCTACCAACCAGCTTTTGACTACGAGGTAATAAGTTAACATGTTATAACTTATTTTATTTCTTAACACTTATTTACTAGATATTTATCATGCTGAAATTAAAAGACAGTAACATAGAAATCTATCGCTAACAACCTATTACCACTTAACCTAATATTAGTTAATGATGGGTTTAATCGCCATGTTAACATTACATGATCAACTTTATATTAATAAGCCTATCTACGGTACACCTACTTCTCATATTAGAACCCTTTCTCTCTTTACATCATTTTTTTAACTCCTCATTTACTCCTAAGCCCTAAGGCTGTGCATTCTTTAATTTCTTATTGATTTAATACCCCTCTGCCATAAAAATATCTTTCCTCTTAATAATTTCCTCTTCTTATATTAATAAACAATAAACCAAACCAACACCACTTAATCATTATTTAATAAAGGCCAAAGCCAAAGCCCCCTTTATTACTCTGTCACCTTCTCTGTTGTCTTCATTTCTTAGCCTTTCTCTTTTTTTTTTGGTTTACAACGTTGCTGGCAAGGAGAAGCATTTATGGCTCTTGCAAAAATAAAAGAAGAGAGCTCACCACGCGCGACGACGGAGGGAGGGGCTGAGGGGCTCACGGCTGGGCGGCGCGCGCTGGCGCTTCTCCGGCGCAGGCGGCGCTCCGGATGCGGGCGGCGGCGGCGGCACGGGTTCCGGCGGCGGCGGCGGCTCCAGCTGCGACGGCGGCCGGCTCCGGCTCTCGCTGGCGGCTCTCGCTGGCGTTTCCGGCGGCGTACGTGCGGATTCCGGCAGCGGCTAGGGCGCGGGGAGAGGGTGGAGGCCGGCTAGGGGAGAGGGAGGTGAGAGGAAGGAAGAAGGAGAAGGAAGAAGAGGGTTTGGATCTGAAGGATTTTTTTTTTGTTTGAATCTGTTTTGATGCTGAAATTATTTTTAGATCTGTGTTTTTCCTCTTCTTGATCCTGATTTCAAAATCGTTTGGGATTGTATTTGGTGTGTGGCTGATTTTGATTCTTGGGGACTGATTAAGTTTGGAATGTTGGCTGAAAGCTGATTTTGGGGAGATTTGTTTTGGAAAACTGGTTGTTTGAGGAATTGGGTTTGTGTTGCTGGTTGATCTTGATGATTGTGGAGAATGGTGGCTGAAGGGGTGATGATGGTGGTGTTGTAAATTTGTTTGGAGGGATTCGTCGCAGGAGATTAGTTTTGCAGGAAGAATGAAAAGATGACTGTTGGCGTTTCCTCTGCTATTGTTGGGTTACTGTTATAATAACAGTAGGGAGCAGCATGAATAAGGTAGATGGAGGTGGGGGAAGATTCAATTCAATGTCGGATCTGAACCACCCCAAACGGTGGAATCAATGGGTTTAATTAATTAGCAACTTAATTCGGATTAAATTTTAATTAATATTGATTTGGGATAATCTAATTAGGGTTAAACTTAATCAATATTTGATTATGAATATTTTAATTAGGGTAATTAATTACTCGTGCCATGATAAGAATAAAACATCCGAGATGCGCTCGCGTCGACGCACAAAATAACTCGCACACCAAAAATATCCGGATGGAAATACAGACATACAATAATAATACGCCTAGAAAAATACCGGCCGTTACAGAGATGATGGAGAGCAATCAAGGCATGAAGATTGAAGACTTAGACTCTTTTGAAAGCATTGTAAACCATGTAATTTACTTTATTGCTTTCTCTCTCTTTTGAGTCTAGGGTTGATGTAATGCCTTGCTAGATGGTTTACTCATTCATGCACATGCATTTAACCATCTTAGTGAACCTCACGATTATCATAGAATCCAACCCAATAGGTTCACTCTTTCTGTCAGTCGCCTGTTGAGGGAAACACAGTCGACTGGGTGATTTCCAGTCGCCTGTAGATCCTTCTACAGTCGCCTGATACGCACTGCTCAAGTCAACATTTCTATTGACTCACACTTGAACTTTACGCACAGTGGTCTGTCAATCAGTTCCCAGTCGCCTGTATATTTACAGTCGCCTAAGATTTGGTCAACAGTCACCTGTCTAGCATAAGTGCAATCTCTGCATCTCTCTGTCTTCTCTCCATACTTTACAGTAGTCGACTGATGTAGAATGTACAGTCGCCTGACTATTTGGCAGTCGACTGTAGTATTAACATCAGTCGCATGTGCGAAGAATTAGAGAAAGAGTGCAGCTCTCTGTTTCGAACCATCCCCTGCAGCAGTCGTCTGCTGAAGGATTTACAGGCGCCTGCCCTGTTTGTCAGTCGACTGTATTGACTTCGTCAGTCGACTGTCCTGGCTCAGATTATAGCCGTTGGATATTTTCTAGCCGTTGATCAGTCGACTGTCTTATGATCATCAGTCGACTGTTCCTGTCGTTTTCACCCAGTTTCTAGCCGTTGCAGATTTATTTTTCTGGCTGTTTCTTTGGGTTTTTGGGCTTGATATAGGTTTCCTATATATATGAGTGTGCTGCCATTCTTGAGAACTCTTGACAACATTTGATAAACTCTTGACTCTATAGAAAATCTCAAGAGATCATTAAGCCACTCTCAAGCTCCCTCATTTCTCTCTATTGAGCATTCATCTTTCTTCATGCATTGAAGTCCAGCTCAAGGGAAATCATCCAAGTGCTCTCAAGCATATTCCAATACTTGGAGATCCTCTTTCATGCCTTGCATTCATTCATGAGTAAGCATCTCAAGGCATAGGTAAGAGTATTTACTTTACAAGGTGTAAATTGCTTTCCTATTTCTCTTTGTGGGATTAGGACTTTCTCTCTTTGTGGGAGTTTCTCTCTTTGTGGGAGGTTGTCTCTTTGTGGGACTTAGGATACTCTCTTTGTGGGAGTAACTCTCTTTGTGGGAGTTTAGTGTCCTAGTGTAGGACTAACCCTAATTCTCTGAGTGGCAGTTGGTTATTTTCTGTGTGGGAATCTTGATCCTTGTGTAGGATTGGTTGGGTCCTTGTGTAGGGCATAAATCCTCTTTGTGAGGTATCTCTTTGTGGGATTTGTATTCACTTCTCTGTGTGGGAATATATAGTGAATATTGGTGTGGCTGGATGTACCCAAGTTTGGGGAACCAGGGTAAAACTTTGTGTTTGCGTTTGGATTGATTGTGCCATTTAATTCCTCTTGCATTTATAATTCCGCATTTGCAAGTTAAATTTTATTTGGTCAATTTTATTGCCATTACACTATTCACTCCCCATCTAGTGTGTGTTGTTAGTATTGAAAGGGTTAGACGATCCCTACAATTGGTATTAGAGCGAGGTTATAGCATACTGCAACAATGGCATTCAACCCTACTTCCACGCCTCATGAAGAAGGACTCTCTACCGTTCGACCCCCGCTCTTCAACGGAACCAACTATCCGAGTTGGAAGATCAGGATGATGGTCTACTTAAAGAGTCACGACCTTTGGGACATAACGGAGTCACCCTTCGAGGAGCCTTCTACTCCCGCGGCCTTGAGAACTAAAGTGGAGAAGGACTTGATCAAAGTCAATGCTAGGGCTATGTGTGTTCTCCACTGTGCCCTCACTCCGGAAGAGTTTGATCACATCTCCATGTGCAAATCGGCCAACAGCATTTGGCATACTTTGGAGATCTCTCATGAAGTGCTACTTCAACATAAGGAAGAGACTCAGTCAACCAAGCCCGAGAAGAAAAAGGGCATTGCTCTTCATGGTGAGAAGGAGTCTTTCAAGTGGAAAAAGCAGTTCCAACAAGAAGCTCCAAGTGAAGATGAAGAAGTTCTTAGTGACGATGATTACATTGAGCTTGCCAAGCAATTCAAGAATTTCAAGGCATTCCTCAAGGAAAATCAAGGTATGTTTTCTTCAAAGTTGGTTTCACAGTCTAACAAGTTGGTTTGTTTCAACTGCAGTGAAATAGGTCATGTGGCTACCGAATGCCCTTCCAAACCCAATATAAATTCCTATAAGGGTAAAGAGAAGAAACATTGGAAAGACAAGTCCGAGGTCAAGAACCAAAAGCAGGGACTTAGTGGCACATTTGATGATTCCGATGGGGACACTTCTAATGATGAAGAAGAGGATGACAAGGAGCACGATCAAAGGTGTTTCGTTGCCTTTGATGATTCCTCATCAACTTCATCGAACTCTAGCGATGAAGAGATAGAGACATGGCGCAACTCCAAAGAAGAAAGTTGTTTTATGGCTAATGGAGAAGAATCTTCATCAAGCTCAAACGAGGAGGATAGTGATGAAGAAGCCGAGGAGGAAAAACCATCCTATGAGGAGCTTGAATACCGCCTAAATGTGGCCTCCAATTTGGCTAGTAAGTGCATCAATTCTTATGATAATATGAAAGCTAAACTTGATAATGCTATGAGTAGGATGCATGAGTTAGAATCTGCAAGTGTAATTCATGATGAAAGGCATGTTTATGACACTTGTGAGAGAGACGCACTTCTCTCTCAAGTTAAGGAATTGAGCATTTCTAATGAAAATCTCATTGCTCAAAACCTTAGCTTAGATGCTCACATTCAACAACTTACGTTGAAATGTGAAGAGGAATCCCGGAAGCTCATAAGCTTTGTGTATTCTAGGGATTCACTCCACGATTTGTTGGAAAAACAACATCCGGCAAATCATAGAGGAGGTTTGGGTTATGTTCAAAATATGGTTCCCAAACCCACCTCTAATTCTTCCTTTGGTGCAAATTCAAGAAATATTGCTAAAGCACCTAAGAAGAATCACCATGCTCTCTTGTACAACAATAACACTCACAAGAAGCATGTAGATCACAAGGTGATGAGGAAGAATGAAGAATCTTCATTTTTTGCTAAGAAGCAAAATCCTCATTCTTTGCATGCTAAGAAACTTGTTTCTACACCTAAGCATGCCACATCCTTCCCTCTTGCTAAGGCAAAACCTTTGCCTAGGAATTCCTTGAGATTATGGATTCCCACTAAGGCTAGTGTGTAAGAGAGAGATAGTTACATCAACTCTCTAGTTAGGGATGTGATCACCTCATGTGGTTATGTTAGGAAATCAAACTCCTCTGGGGTTTGGTTACCTAATGTTTAGGTTCCTCACACATTTGCATATTGCATGGGTATTATGCTTCTATGTTTATTTTATGCATACCCATTGATTGTGTGTGTTTCATGATTTTGAAAATATTTTTCAAATTTATTTCTTTTCATGAAAATTGGGAACTTGGGGTTCATTGACATACATGCATGATCCATGTGTATGTCAATAGGGGAGTTAATATAATGTATGTTTAAATTATTTTAAGAACATATGTTAACTCTCATTTCGGAGGTTTTTTGTTTTGAGATCATTATTTATATTTGGTTATTTTGGGTCTCAAACCAAACCTCTTGTTTATTGCCAACTTGTTTCATATCTCATTTTTTTGGCAATATTCGTGTGTATCTCTGAAGCTTGATTTCTTCATATCTATTGCTTTGATACACTTAAGGCACATGGCTCCAATAATTAATTGGTATTAGATCCTAGAAGTCAAAAGTTGACCATTTCTATGATCTAGGGGGAGCATGGGATAGTGAATTGATACCCACTAAATTTTATATTTGGTATCATACAAATCTTTCTTTTCTTGCATATTGTCACATCTTGGTTAAGATGTTAAAGGGGGATGTTTTTAATGTCCACCTTTTTGACGATGTCAAGGGGGAGAGATATATGCATTATGTGATCATATCTATAGGGGGAGAGATATATACATATGCATATGGGGAGAGATATCTCTATGGGGAAGAGATATATGGGATTAGATAAACCATTCTTGTTTGCATGATTATATTCTTTGCAATTAGTTTATGTAATCCATGCCCATTATAGGTCACCATGTTGTTATTGGTTTATGAGTATTTACCTTTGTGTAGCTCATTATTTAATTGGTGCATATAAGTAGGGGGAGATCATTAGCTTTATGCTTTAATTCTTTATGATTTACATAATGTGTCATCATCAAAAAGGGGGAGATTGTTGAGTATTGGTGTTTCATACCAATCTTATTTTGATGATGATCACAACATTATGTTGTTGCTAATGAATCTCATGTTTTAGTCTCTCAGTTTATTTCAAGGATATCTTTCTTGGAGACTAATCACTTGGTGTAAGGATGGACATCATGTGAAGAAGAGCCAAAGTTTGGACTCAAGGAGTGCCAAAGCTTGGAGATGATGGAGAGCAATCAAGGCATGAAGATTGAAGACTTAGACTCTTTTGAAAGCATTGTAAACCATGTAATTTACTTTATTGCTTTCTCTCTCTTTTGAGTCTAGGGTTGATGTAATGCCTTGCTAGATGGTTTACTCATTCATGCACATGCATTTAACCATCTTAATGAACCTCAGGATTATCATAGAATCCAACCCAATAGGTTCACTCTTTCTGTCAGTCGCCTGTTGAGGGAAACACTGTCGACTGGGTGATTTCCAGTCGCATGTAGATCCTTCTACAGTCGCCTGATAAGCACTGCTTAAGTCAACATTTCTATTGACTCACACTTAAGCTTTACGCACAGTCGTCTGTCAATCAGTTCCCAGTCGCATGTATATTTACAGTCGCCTGAGATTTGGTCAACAGTCACCTGTCTAGCGTAAGTGCAATCTCTGCATCTCTCTGTCTTCTCTCCATACTTTGACAGTCGCCTGACTATTTGACAGTCGCCTGTAGTATTAACATCAGTCGCCTGTGCGAAGAATTGGAGAAAGAGTGCAGCTCTCTGTTTCGAACCATCCCCTGCAGTAGTCGTCTGCTGAAGGATTTACAGGCGCCTGTCCTGTTTGTCAGTCGACTGTATTGACTTCGTCAGTCGACTGTCCTGGCTCAGATTATAGCCGTTGGATATTTTCTAGTCGTTGATCAATCGACTGTCTTATGATCATCAGTCGACTGTTCATGTCGTTTTCACCCAGTTTCTAGCCGTTGCAGATTTGTTTTTCTGGCTGTTTCTTTGGGTTTTTGGGCTTGATATAGGTTTCCTATATATATGAGTGTGCTGCCATTCTTGAGAACTCTTGATAACATTTGATAAACTCTTGACTCTATAGAAAATCTCAAAAGATTATTAAGCCACTCTCAAGCTCCCTCATTTCCCTCTATTGAGCATTCATCTTTCTTCATGCATTGAAGTCCAGCTCAAGGGAAATCATCCAAGTGCTCTCAAGCATATTCCAACACTTGGAGATCCTCTTCCATGCCTTGCATTCATTCATGAGTAAGCATCTCAAGGCATAGGTAAGAGTATTTACTTTACAAGGTGTAAATTGCTTTCCTATTTCTCTTTGTGGGATTAGGACTTTCTCTCTTTGTGGGAGTTTCTCTCTTTGTGGGAGGTTGTCTCTTTGTGGGACTTAGGATACTCTCTTTGTGGGAGCAACTCTCTTTGTGGGAGTTTAGTGTCCTAGTGTAGGACTAACCCTAATTCTCTGAGTGGGAGTTAGTTATTCTCTGTGTGGGAATCTTGATCCTTGTGTAGGATTGGTTGGGTCCTTGTGTAGGGCAGAAATCCTCTTTGTGAGGTATCTCTTTGTGGGATTTGTATTCACTTCTCTGTGTGGGAATATATAGTGAATATTGGTGTGGCTGGATGTACCCAAGTTTGGGGAACCAGTGTAAAACTTTGTGTTTGCGTTTGGATTGATTGTGCCATTTAATTCCTCTTGCATTTATAATTCCGCATTTGCAAGTTAAATTTTATTTGGTCAATTTTATTGCCATTACACTATTCACCCCCCTCTAGTGTGTGTTGTTAGTATTGCAAGGGTTAGACGATCCCTACACGGTATTGCACTAAGCGTAAAGAATAAACAAACAGCATGCCACTACTCACATTGGAACAACACAGAACAGTACATCAGAAAAGTAAAGGTACAGTTCAACAACGACATCAGCACAAAACAGAAGTACTTCAACTACTACTGCAGAAAAGGAAAGTCACAACCACATCACCGATACAGTCACTACTACAAGCACGCAGAGTCCACTGACTGACATACGTACAACTGCACCTGACCGGAAGTACAACAAAACAGAACTACAACACTGGCCACAAGAGTGGCAACAACAACTACAACCTCATCTCTCACCAAAGCCACGTACACCCACATCCTTACTACGAGGAACACTCTCAAACAAACTAGAAAGACTATAAGCAACTGGCAGGGTCCGGCTCCAAGCGTTGCTCCTGGGTACCTGCTCCCAAAACCACGGGGAGGGGACACATCAAAGCGTGACCAGTAGAGAAACTCAAACACACTAAGGAACTACCACACACAACATATCATAGCAATAAGTGATTTCATTATTATCTTCTAGTTTAATGATTATGTGAAGTTTGGAAATATCGTGTACGAGACTCGAATACGAGGACCATACTTGTCCCGAAGTGGGGATGACAAAGGCACCCGCCAGTGGTACTACGCACTGTGTGAAACTTAACGGGGCCTTCCACTCCAATCGACAGGACATGGGTCTCAACAACTCTACTGAAGCTCAACACACGATTCGTGTAGCAACGGCCACGACTCCTAAGTAACAGGTCATGTCCTCGTACTGTCACCCCTACACAGTATTTCCCCCAAACCCGTCTAGGGTACCGTACCCACTCTGTGTGGTCGGAACACCTCTAGCATCATCATTCAACTTCCCTAGGGTCTAGTTGCTTCATCTCATCATTCACATTTGAACAAACCAATGTGACTATTATATTACCAATTTGCCACAATTCCAACAACAACAACAAATGCCACTTTCAATGTAGAACAGGGAGCAACTAACACCTAGGGTTTAATTAATCTTGATTATCATGTGATATGAGAGCAAATATAATACTTTCAATCATCAATGCATCAGATATATATCAGAAAATGCAAATAACTCATCGCCCCATCTTAAGGCAGAATCTGTTTTCAGCAAAACATCAACATAGTAGCAACTTTTTCTCCAAGATATTGCATTGGACATCAAAAAATATATCAAAGGAGGTTGTAGTCCCATAAGTCTACTTTCCAACATTTCAAACGTCACACAAAAATTCCAAGAAATGAATTTACTATGAATTTAATGCAACATGTGTTTCTGGAGATTTCGGACAGGAAAACATGAGCTGAAAGATCAGTGTTTTAAAAATACTAAAAGGTTGAATTTAAAAATCTGGTAGTTGACTAAAACTTAGATGGGTTTGTTAGCTTTAAAATGACAGTAAAATCACTGAAAATGATCCAGTGGTTTGAAGGATACGACTATTTGTATAAGATGTGTCTGAGCAGTCTAAAAACAGACCAGTTTGAAAGATAGAATTTTTATAAATATTTCGAGTGAAAACTGATTCTTGTCCAAAGCATGAAAGTTAGAGTAGACAAGTAGTAGCAAGCCCTGAGAAATTTTCAAAAGGTTTTGTTCAGCCAATTGAGATAAAATCCTCATGAAAAATCTGGACAGAGTCACCTCTGCATGGGGGAGTTCTGTCCTGTTTTATAAATTGATCTAAAAATCAAAACTTAAAAATTACTGAACAAAAAAAATCATCCAGAGGCAAAAGGACATCATCTTGAGACCATATAACAAAAACCCAAGCCAACAATCAAGAAAAACACCATCTTGCACAATATTGTAAACATGAATGACCATTTGAAGCAATCCAAGCAATATTGCAACATGCATCTTCAACAAACAAGCAAGAGAAGTGGGGGACCTAGCATGAATCTACCCTCCCCCCCAAGGGTGCTGAGAAACTCTACCTTGAGAGTTCAAGTGCTTGAGGTACTCCTAGGATGAAGCTCCAAGTCCCTCCTTCAAGGTTCAAGGTCTAGGTTCCCTTCTAGGTTCAATCCTCTAACATGCAAGCAAGGCCACCTCTTCTTCTTCTCCACCTCTCCTCTCCTCCACCTCAGGTCCCTCTCTCCCTTCTCTCAGGTTGTAGCCACGAAATTGAGGAGAAAATGGTGAAAAAGAATGAGAAAAATGAGATGTAAAGGCATGTTATACAAATAGATTCAAATGTGGGCATTTTGGTAATTGCACCCACTCCACTTAAGACATGGACCAACCAAGGGCTACCACACACCCCCACTAACCCCCACTTACATCCTCCAAAAGACCCAAGTACCCCCACTTGGCATTTTTGCATGAAACCCCCTCCTTTTTGCCTTTTTGTGAATGTACCCAAAATTGGATAAAATGAAAATGTGAGGGGTATTATTGCAAAACTCTCCAACCCCCAATGGCCACCTTGCATAGGTGTCACTAGGGTCCCATTTACGTCTCAAGATGGTCATGATAGCCACGAGACACCTTTCCAAGCATGCATCCCAATGCGTGGGGGTCAATCTCGATACATGCATGCATGATTTGAAGGACGATGGTGTTCAAGGTTAAATTCCATCTTCTAAATACTCATGGTGAGTCCACTTATCATGCTCGTGGTGGTGATGTATACATGTGTCCATGCACAAAGTGTGCACGTGACTGAGCACAAGTGTGCATGAAAATGACTAGTCAGTCAATCAACGTACTCGGTCCGATTAGTTTACACCGTTTTCACATACTTCACCCTATTCTCCACACCACCTCTCATGCTACCACCCAAGCATCGCTTTACACACTACGACCATTGCTAGATGCACACATACTCTAGGCACGCTTCCCAATGCACGGGGAACCTAATGTGCTCAATAATCCACAAATCGAGTCCATCACTCCATAATTTCTATACTCTCATCCCCACTTCACCATACGTGCCCATGGGCTATAACCCTACGCCGTAGAATCGACTACGGAGGGTTACTATCAGCTACGACAGGCATGACCCAAATCCTGGTAACCCTGCCTGTAACCCCATAGACAGCTGGCATGTCGGTTACAAAGGAGAGTGGGGGTCCATCTGACGTGGCATGCCCATTCCCCGATCCTATAAAGCCGTATGTGCGCCCCGGCATAAGGTATCTTAAAATCTCTAGGTATCCTAGCCTTTTCTATCTCTATTCCCCATCTAAAACCCCTAAAGATGGCTACATCTAGCCGACGCTCCCTCCTTCAACTGCTTGACACTAACTTAAGCATCGGAGGCGAATCGGATGGCCACCACTCCTCCTGTTCCTCTGACACATTTTCTATCTGTTTTCAAGCAGTGTCACATGATCTTTTGTCTCTGGACGGTGAAACCATCCAATTCAGGCTCTCCTTTTACATGAATACTTGTCTAAGTGGTCAGATCTTAACCCAACGAGATTCTAGGCATCAACAGTTAGGGCTAGATGAAGGGCCGTGTGACAACCGTCCTCGCAAATCCTCTCAACCAGCAATCTTTGGCATTCCCGTCGTCTGTCAACTTTGATGATTTCCACATTTTTCCCGTCCTTCCCAGAATTATGGTGAAGGGCAGAAAGGTCATGACAGGCAAACCCAACGGAGCGGCTAAAAGCTCTTTCAAGAGATGGTTCTCGACATGCTACAAACGAGGTTCAATGCCCAGGCGATTTTCAACCATGGCACGCTGTAACGACTGGTTTTCATGTATTTTGGATTATCTATATTATATATATGTTTTAAATGGATTTTCTCCTTATGTGTGGTTTTCGTCCCCGTAGCTTTCGTTTTCATTCGTTTCGTCGTGATTTTCTAGCTTCTTCCTTAGAATCGTTGATCTTGGAGTAAGTCACTCATGACGAACTTCAAATCGCTCATATTTTAGAGTTAGAGTGATCTTAGATGCCGTAGGAATCTTTCCGAAGCTTCGCGCTTCAATTCGGCACTTATCGTGCACGTTAGTTGGTTCAAGAAGGGGAACCAACCGACTAGATTGAGATCTAGTCGGTCGGCAACTCTACTCAAACCGACTAGTTCATTGAATCAATTGTACAGGAGTTACTGTTTACTCTTAGTCGGTCTAAGAACAACCACCGACCGACTAGATGTGAAACTAGTCGGTCAGAACTTGCTCTCAGACCGACTAGTCCCTTTGATAAATTTCACCTGAGTTACTGTTTATCGTTAGTCGGTCTAAGAACATCTTTCGACCGACTAGATGTCAAACTAGTCAGTCAGCCATCGTTCTTTAACCGACTAATTCATTGACCATTTTGACGACCTGAGTTACTGTTTGCTTTTAGTCGGTCACAGTTGGTCGATCGATCGACTAATTGTTAAACTAGTCGGTCAACAACCCTTCTTTGACCGACTAATCAACCCAGAAACCCTAATTTTTGGGCAGCCGCCGGCTGTGCCTATTTAAACCCCCCAAACGTTTTTCTTTCTTCCTTCATTTCTGCTGAGCCTCCTTCTTCCCCAAATCATCATCCACCTTCCCATAGCCTTCCTCCTTCATCAAGAGCCCCTCTCCCTCTCCATTTAGGCCGGCCATCACCTCTAGGTCGTCGGAAAACCCCCAAAACCCCCAAAACCCCCCAAAATCTCATTTTCTCCAGATTTTCTCATCCATTCCAGATCTGAACCATAGGTTCCCCGGATCGTTTCTTCCGTTGCCGTGCTTGCTCGGTATTGATCTTCCGCTTCTATACGGTAGGATTCGATCCTTTGATATTCTCATAACACACCTTGTGATTTTATTGAAACCCTAATAATGAGCTAGGTTGGATGTTTTTCTAATGTTGTTTTGCCATGGCAGCGATCTCATCTCCGTAGTTAACATTTTGTGGCATGCCTCGTAGATCGTCATCCTCGGTGCTAGGCAAGTGAAACTTGCCACTTAGGGTTTTTAGACCATGTCTTAGGCCATTTGCTTGTTGTAGCGTAAAAAGAGACTAGACAGTGAAATGATAGCTGCCTAGACGCCTATTTGATCTAGTTTGATAACGAAACTAGATCCGTCACCTCAATTGATCTAGCTTGACAACGAAGCTAGGTCCAACCCTTTTTAACTTGTTGTTCATGCATATTAAACTGCCATGTTTAATTCCTTACCTGTATGCCTTACTACATGCCATGATATCCATGCTGAATGTCGCATTCGTATCACACACTACCATACTTGTGTTTCCTGGCTCGTGTTCCAGAAGCGGGCTACGTGAGTTGGTTGATAGCCAATGCCCGATCTACTTGTTTCTGTTGGATATGGAAGACGTTTGTACACCCTTGTGGGGGATGTACGAGGGAATACGGACCTCGAACGTCGCGCACACGAAGTCATGTGCAAAGGGAATCTGTTCCCTTGCGGAGAGGATCTCTGTATGAGCGGGAAAGTCGCATTATATATGCATAAGTGCATGCGACATATGGCTAATAAAGGGGGAATATCTTAAGCTTATGTTGTACCATGCATATGGTACAACTTAAGCTTATATTGTGCCATGTATCATGGTACACCTTAATTAAGTTGTTCCAAAGGAACAACTTACCCTAAAATAACTACCTTGGGGGCTATAAATAAGACCCAAGGGTAGCCATTTTCCTTACACATTTGCATGAAATTCATGCATGCATCTTCTTCATAGCGAAGCTCTGCAGAAATAATTCCTCTCCCTCCTTCCAAGTTCTTAATCTAAAATAGAGATTTAGATTGTGGATTAGTAGCCTTACTCCGTTCGTGAGAAGACTCGATCCGTCGTGGCGAATCCGAAGGCAAAGTTCCGAGACTATCGTTCCGCATACGCAAGCGTAAGTCTCCACTTTAATTATCGATCCTAACTTTGTTTTGGACAGGGTCCTTCATTGGTATCAGAGCCATATGGGTTCGCCCCGGTCAATCCACCGCCCCGTCGAAACTACGAACGAGTCGTTGTCTTTTTCACGAATGGGTCTCCTACTATTACGGATATAGTAGGAACGCTTCGTGACGGAGAGAACGCAGCGGTTGTTCTTTTCACGTTAGGGTCTCCTATCATTACGGATATGGTAGGAACTCTCCGTGACGGGAAGAACCGACCGTTCACGTAGTACGTTAGTCATTTTTGGCACACGGCCATTAGGCAATAACTAACTTCATCGACGAACGGGTGCTTCATCGAGGAAGATGATGGAAGTTATTTCCATCGGGTAAAAGGAAAATTTGGTGCATGTGCACCATGGCCAAATGGGCTATGAAGGCCATGCATCCCCTCTCCACATGCGGAGGGGGTTGGCTACGGCCAATAACCACCGGCGACCACCCCATCAAGGGGGAGGAATGAGTGCGGCAACCCCATTCAAAGGGGATGGCCGGCCATGGCCAAAGGGGCCATGACCGGCCAACGCCGAATGGCCTTGGCCATGGCCGGCCATGGCCAAGCCATGACCGGCCATGGCCAGTCCGGCAGTGGCCGGCCAAGGCCAGGCCGGCAGTGGCCGGCCTTGGCCAAGGGCCTGCCGGCCAGGCCGGCCCTGGCAGAGGCCAGGGCCGGCCCTGGCCGGCCTGCCGGCCCTGGCAGAGGCCAGGGCCGGCGCCCTGGCCACTGCCAGGGCCAGGCCGGCCCTGGCAGAGGCCAGGGCCTGGCCGAGGCCAGGGCAGGAGCCCTGGCCCCGGCCAGCGGCCTGCCGGCCCTGGCAGAGGCCAGGGCCGGCGCCCTGGCCTCAGGCCAGGGCCTGGCCGAGGCCAGGGCAGGAGCCCTGGCCCCGGCCAGTGGCCTGGCCGGCAGGCCCTGGCAGTGGCCAGGGCCTGGCTGGCAGGCCCTGGCAGAGGCCAGGGCCTGGCCGGCCCTGGCCGAGGGGGCCAGGCCCCCCTGGCCGGCCAGGGCAGAGGCCCTGGCCAAGCCCGGGTCATGGCAGAGGCCACGACCGGGAGAGGTTGCAGTTCAAATATTGGTCGACCAATTTTATGTTTTTGGTCGACCAATCTGGAAGAAGGTCTGGGTCGACTGCAAATTTGTCAACTAACCCATACAGGGTGACAAAGGGCATTGGTCAAACTCGAATGTGTCGATTAGCCCATACGGGGCTAACCACAGTGCCGACTAGTTCATACGGAACTAACGTTTTAATGAAGTTTTCATTGGGCTCTACTCCTTGAAGATTAGCCATAGTGCTCTACTTCATGCGAGATTAGCCATGTCATTGTGCTCTACTCTACGGAGATTAGCCAATGTACTTGTGACGTTGTGCTCTACTCTACGGAGACTAGCCAACGTGCTTTCAAATTTTTTGAAAAAGATGTTTTTCAAATAGGTTATGTCCCGTCCTTAAATCGGGATAGCGCAATTTAGAATTCCAAGTCCTACCACGATCCGGCCATGGTTATCTAACCCATGTCTCGTGGCTTGGCAATTGTTGCGTTAAAATTCTTTGCGCTAATTCTCACCTATTCTATTTTGAAAGATAAGTTTTTCAAAGTGATTTTCCGCTGCTAATACCATACGGGTATTATTTCTGATTTCTTTTTACTTAAGATAAGTAAGAGGGATACTTTGAAAGTTACTTCTAGATGGTAGTTGGGAACGTAGTGAACTTCTCGATTCTAGAGTAACATTTCAACGCATCCAAGGAACTTATCAAGTGTTTAAAGAATCGAAACTTTATGCATGGAATTTTGATCGTGTTTTTCATTCTCTTTGCAGTTTTTTGAATCGAAAATGTCTACCGCTTCTAAGAATATTGTCGCAGAGCTTAACAAAGGTGAAAAGCTCAACGGCGACAATTATAAACTTTGGTCAATAAAGATCCAATATGTTTTGGAGGAGCAAGATGTGCTCGAAACACTCCAAAACATAATGGTAGAACCTGAGTTGGGCAATACGGCCCAACACAAGAGGGACCGGGAAGCTTATGACACTTGGACTCGAAAGAACAAAATAGCACGTATTACGCTACTGTCCGCGATGGACAATGACATAATGCGCCTATTTCGGGAATTCGACCTAGCTAAAGACATATGGTCTGAGCTAGAGATAAAGTTTGGTGGAACTTCGGTTACCAAACTCCGCTCCTTGAATATTCAATTTGATTCGTACAAGATGCGGTGAGATCATTCTATGAAAAAGCATCTCCGCCACATGGCGAATCTTATATCTGAATTAAAGGATGCGGGTGTTACGCTGTCTGACGAACAGCAGATCCAAGCGGTCATTCGTTCACTCCCAGATAGCTGGGATAATATGAAAATGCATCTCACTCATAATGAATGCATTAAAACTTTAAGCGATGTTTCGAAACACCTCGAACTCGAGGAAGAGCGGATTCAAGCCGCAAAACCAAGTGCAGAAGTGCACGTGGCCGCTAGTTCCTCACATGGGGGAAATAAGCGGAAGAATAAACGCTTAAGGTTTGTGAACGAACGTAAGCAAGAACCGGAGACCTCAAAGAAGACAAAGAACAAAAAGTGGCAAAAGAATGTGCACTCAAAGAAGAAAAACTTGAAGAAGATCAAGTGCTTTAAGTGCAACAAGTACGGTCACTTCGCCCGTACATGTACGGATGGAAGTGATAAGGTAACTTGTAGGACTAGTTACATATGTGTTTCTAGTTCCATCTTTCTTGCTGAATCTAACTATTTTTGGTTGATTGATTCAGGGGCCACAGACCACGTAGCGAAGGACAGAAGGTTCTTCGTAGAGTATCGAAAGATAACTCAAGGAACAAAGTGGATATACGTCGGCAACAACACACGTGTTGAAGTCAAAGGCGTCGGAACATGCAAGCTAGTTCTCGACAACGGCCGGACTTTGTTATTGCACGACGTCCTCTTTGCTCCAGATATTAGAAGGAATATCGTTTCCGTGGTCATGTTAATGTCTTTAGATTATGAGTGGAGGTTCTATAAACAATATGTTGACCTTGTTTGTAATAATTCTTTGATTGGTTCTGGTAATGTTTGTAATGGATTAATTGTTTTAAATACAATGAATGATGTTGCTTCTTCCATTAATGAAAGTTTTCATTTGACAAATGCTTCTAACTCTGAGTCTGAAATCATTTGTTGGCATGCAAGACTTGATCATATTGGACCAACAAGAATGGATAGACTTGCCAAAAGTGGCTTGCTATCTAATGTTTCAAAAGTTGAAATGTCAACTTGCGAACATTGTCTTGTAGGGAAAACTTGTCGCAAGCCGTTTGGAACTGGCACAAGGGCCGAAGTTCCATTACAGCTTATCCATTCGGACATTTGCGGTCCAATGAATGTTAAGACAAGACACGGGAAGTCCTATTTCATCACATTCATTGATGACTTCACCCGTTTCAGACATATCTATTTGATATCCCACAAAAGTGAAGCTTTGGCTTGCTTTAAAAACTATATGAGTTTAGTGGAGAATCAATTAGATCGCAAGATTAAGGTTTTGCGAACCGATAGGGGCGGTGAATATCAATCAATAAGTTTTAAGGAACTTTGTGATGAAAAAGGCATAGTACATCAGGTAACTATGCCTTACACTCCGCAACAAAACGGTGTTGCGGAAAGAAGAAATAGGACATTGATGGAAATGGTCCGTTCAATGATGTCTCAGGCAAATTTGCCTATCACCTTTTGGGGTGACGCATTATTAACGGCGGCATTCATCTTAAACCGTGTACCCTCGAAGTCGGTAAGTTCTACTCCTTATGAGTTGTGGAACAATAGAACTCCAGACTTAAGCATTCTAAAACCTTGGGGTTGTGCATCTTACGCACATTTATCCTCTCACAAATATGGCAAACTTGGGCCACGTGGGAGGAAGTGTATCTTCATCCGATACGCTGAAAACTCCAAAGGATATGTTTTCGTCGGTCAAGAGGACAATGGAGGTCTTATAGAATTCGAATCGAGGGATGTTGTCTTCTTGGAAAATGAGTTTCCAAGACAGGGTGAGATAAGTCAAGACTTATCCTTGTTTGAGACTTGGGATAAAAAAGGATCGGAACGTTCGAGTGGGAGAATTCTTGGTGAAGAATAAAATACGTTTCAAACTTCACCAATGAATGATACGAACGATACCAATCCTATTCCGAGTGGGAGTGATGTTATTCCAAGTGGGAGTGATGTCATTCCAAGTGGGAGTGATCAAACTTAAACAAGACGTAGTAATCGGACGAGGCTAACACCTCTGAGATTTGAGGATGAATTTCCTCAAACATTCATGACATTACTACAAGATGATGACGAACCTGCAAATTTCAAACAGGCCGTCACATGCCCTGCTAAAGATAAATGGATAGCGGCAATGGAAGAAGAACTTCAATCCATGAAAACAAACCAAGTCTGGGACTTGGTTAATTTACCTAAAGGACGTAGAGCCATTGGGAACAAGTGGGTTCTCAAAATCAAGCATAAGGCTGATGGCTCCATCGAGAAATATAAAGCTCGCCTTGTTGCGAAAGGTTTCACGCAACAGGAAGGAATAGACTACGAAGAGACTTTCTCTCCTGTCGTGCGTTTTACCTCGATTCGCTTAATTCTGGCAATGGTGGCTTGTTTGGACCTCGAATTACATCAGATGGATGTAAAGACTGCCTTTCTTAACGGAGAACTAGATGAGGAGATCTACATGGAACAACCAAACGGGTTCGTACAAGAAGAAAACAAACATAAGGTTTGTAAACTTCGTAAATCCATATATGGTCTTAAACAATCCTCAAGGCAGTGGTATATGCGCTTTCAAGAAGTTGTTTTGTCGTATGGATTCTCCATGCTCGACGAAGACAATTGCGTATATATTAAGAGGATTAAAAACAAGTATATAATTATGTCTCTTTATGTAGATGACATACTTATAGCCGGAAATGATAAGCGTCTTATATTGGATATCAAAGCTTGGCTTTCATCCGTCTTTGAGATGAAAGACATGGGTGAAGCTGCATATATCCTTGGGGTTAAGATCTCAAGGAATCGTTCCAAGAAACTTCTTTCTCTCTCTCAAGAGACATATATAAAGAAAGTTTTAGAACGGTTTAATATGCAGGACTGCAAGCCAATTGATACTCCAATAAGCAAAGGCGAGGGTCTATGTTTGGAGATGTGTCCCAAAGATCCAAAAGAAAAGAAAGCTATGGAAAAAGTTCCATACTCCAGTGCTGTCGGAAGTCTGATGTACGCCATGATGTGTACTAGACCCGACATTTGCTATGCTGTTGGTATGGTAAGCCGTTACCAATCCAACCCAGGGCAGGCACACTGGAAAGCGGTGAAGAGGATATTAAGATACCTCAAAGGGACTGCGGACTATGCGTTATGCTATCAAGGCAATACCTTGAGACTCGAAGGCTATACCGATGCTGATTGGGCGGGTGATCTCGACGAGCGAAGATCTACCTCGGGCTTTGTTTTCTTACTCAGGAATGGTGCAATATCCTGGAGCAGCAAGAAACAAACCTGCATCGCTCTATCAACCATGGAAGCCGAGTTCGTAGCATTCAGCATGGCGGTCCAAGAAGCTGTTTGGCTTAGGAAATTCTTAGACAGGCTGACGAATGCCTCTGACTCGAGCATTGTTCCTATATACAGTGATAGTCAAGCTTCGATTGCCTATGTCAAAGATCCTAAATTTCATTGTAAGACCAAACACATTGACATTCGATTCAAGTTTGCGAAGGATTATGATAAACGGAAGGAAGTAGACATAGGATACATATCCACGCATGAGATGATAGCGGATCCCCTTACTAAGGCGATCCCCAGAGATGTGTTTTTCAAACACTTATCATCTATGGGAATGCGTAGGTGCTGAGCTGTATCATGTAATATTTCCCATGTCTATAGAAGATCAAAATTTAATTTGCATACAAAGTTTCTTACAAATGATTTTATATACATTTGTGTTTAAGTCTCAGCTATTTTTTGTGTGTATGTCGGACAGATTAAGGTTGGCTCTCTCACATGAGCAACCGCCTTATCTTATCAGATGGATAAGATAGAGATGAGACTAGTTTAAAGTCAAAATCATTAGACAAATGATTTAGAGTCATGACTTAAACAAGATAGTCGAATAAAAGATCTGCATCATACGGATGCTTACAAAAGATCTGAGATCTGTATCACAAGGATATAAAGATCTCATTGGATTTTTTAAATCCTATCTGTCTTATGCAGGATGAGAGTCCGTGAATATTTCACGAGTAGTAAAGGGACTCAAAAAGATAGGCACTGTGGTGTCTGATCTTTTCATCCGTACAACATCATTAAGACATACTCTCCCTGGGAAAGGAGTGATGTTGTAATACGTGTTCATACCACGTATGCATTTCGACCACTGAGTTAGTAGCAATAGTGTTTGCTATTATGTGAGACTCAAAGGCCATATGGGTCTTAAATCTTACCCTCAAGGACTCCAATTGGTTCCTTTAGATTTGACGAGATGATCGCTATCTTAGCGTGTTACTAATGGGCTATGGTAATTCGGCTCGGCGGGGCACGTTAGAAAAGCGAATCAAGTCAAGATCAGAAGGTTCACAAGAAGAGGAAGATTGATTTCATATTCGCATTTGGACTTTAATGATTCAAAGCTGGCCAGCCAATTGTAATCCAGATGGGATTCAATTGTTGAATATAAAGTACAAGAAATGTGAAGAAATAATCTAGGGTAAAGCATGCGTTGAACTACTCAACTTTGCACCTTCGAGGTCGTTGTGTATCTCTAACAAGTGCACAACAACAGACTCTATGCGCATGACGGACGCACGGTCTATTTCTCGGTATGATAGATGAAAGAACTAAGGGAAAGACGTTCTCTTACAATCCCCTCAAGTGTGAGTGGGAGATGTTGGATATGGAAGACGTTTGTACACCCTTGTGGGGGATGTACGAGGGAATACGGACCTCGAACGTCGCGCACACGAAGTCATGTGCAAAGGGAATCTGTTCCCTTGCGGAGAGGATCTCTGTATGAGCGGGAAAGTCGCATTATATATGCATAAGTGCATGCGACATATGGCTAATAAAGGGGGAATATCTTAAGCTTATGTTGTACCATGCATATGGTACAACTTAAGCTTATATTGTGTCATGTATCATGGTACACCTTAATTAAGTTGTTCCAAAGGAACAACTTACCCTAAAATAACTACCTTGTGGGGCTATAAATAAGACCCAAGGGTAGCCATTTTCCTTACACATTTGCATGAAATTCATGCATGCATCTTCTTCATAGCGAAGCTCTGCAGAAATAATTCCTCTCCCTCCTTCCAAGTTCTTAATCTAAAATAGAGATTTAGATTGTGGATTAGTAGCCTTACTCCGTTCGTGAGAAGACTCGATCCGTCGTGGCGAATCCGAAGGCAAAGTTCCGAGACTATCGTTCCGCATACGCAAGCGTAAGTCTCCACTTTAATTATCGATCCTAACTTTGTTTTGGACAGGGTCCTTCAGTTTCCGGCTAGGCACCAGCGATGCAGGAATAACCCTACGCCATACGTGTTAAATACACTTCATGGCTCGTGTTCCAGAAGCGAGCATTCCGTGTTCAGGGTAATGCCCTGGCTCTATATACGTGTTAAGCACATTTCCTGGCTCGTGTTCCAGAAGCGAGCATTCCGTGTTCGGGGTAATGCCCTGGCTCGATACACGTGGAGGGGTAGAGATAAACGGTCACTTGAGCTTAGGAGTTGGCCCGATCAGCCACTCTAGCCAACATGCGGAATCTCTGTGCACAACTTGCTTACTTGACGTGAACTACTTGACTTGTACTTGTCCGTGTTTATACTTGTAAAACTTGTCATCCATGCTATACTTGTTACTTGCACCCTACCTTGGTTGTCACTTCCATTTTGTACTTGCCATGCTGAGCATCATACTATAACTGCTAGGTTGTTAGTTTCCTTTCCTTTCAGTTTCCTTGCCCAAGTCTTTTAGACTTGCTGACATGTGCCCCTTTACTCTTTTGGGTGACACATGTTAGATCCCGAGCCAGAGTTCGTTGTTGGGGACGTGGTGTTAGCTAACGCTGAGTCAGGACCCGTGTTTGCTGTGGAGGAGTACGTGGACACTGGGGACCAGTCCGAGTGTCTTCGTTGAGCTTTCCCTTTCGTTTTAGACTACTGTTGTTGTCGGTGCGCAGCACCTATACTTTGTTACGTTTGTCCTCGCTGGCCTTGTTCTGGGCCTTTAGACTCTTTCTTTTAGCCTGGTGGCTTTTCTGGATGTTGAACTTAATTTTAATGTTGGACAAATTCTGAGATTTGAGATTTTATTTCTGTCTCTCCTTGTGTTATTATTGTTGTTCCGTTTGTGGTTACAGGGACCTGCTTATGTTTTATTGACGCTTATCGGGTTTGGGGCTTCACAGCTCCACTCCCGTGCAGACCTTTTTCACGTCTCGCCTCCATTTTAGGGAAGCGAGGCGTGACAGGTTTTGTTGGTGGCCCATGCAGGTCTCTCTTTCTGTAACTGCGAATATCGGAATAACGATAATAATATTAGGATGTCCAATAAACTAAGTTCGACATCCGAGTCATTAAGCTTTGAGTCTAATTTTGGTCCATTTCTATGGCACTAGATGGCTAGAAGACGTCAGACCCGAGCTGGTGGTGGATCGGCTCTGAAGGCTTGCTATTTCTGCGGCAAGGCCGGGCACGTCAAGGAGCAGTGCAGAAGATTTCTAGGTCAGTGTTTGGTTTGTGGTGGTGCTACTCATTCGGAGAAGGATTGTCGGCATGCAAATCAACTGCGGAAGGCGTCGGATAGAGTTCCGCAGCAGCAAGCACCGGAAGCTGGGCCGAGTCGAAAGGTATGCCATCATTGTGGCAAGATTGGTCATAAGAAGGAACTGTGCAGGCGGAAGCTGGGCCAGTGCTTGATTTGTGGCGCCGCAGCGCATACCTTAAAGGACTGTCCGGGAGCTAGGCATCTGGGGAGAGCGCTAGTCGGAGCTCAACTACGAAAAGCACCCGTAGCTGTTAGACGTGGGGCAGCCCTTGTTCCACAGAAGCAGGCTTTTCGGCAGGCTTTTCCGCTGAGGAGGCAGGTTTCCCTGATGACTGTAGTTGAGGCTGAGACTGTGGACGAAGTTATTACAGGTAACCCTCAGTCTAGTTGCCTTCTTCCTTTTGACAGTCTTGTTTGTTAGAATATGTTTGGTTGCTTGAATATGTTACGTTTGCTAGAATAGAGTTTGATTGCTAGGCTGGCTGTTAGGTGTGATTTGGGTTTGCACGTTTCTGGCACGAGTCCTCTTGACTCTGGTGCATCAATGTGCATTATATCCCGGAGCTTCGTGTAGAAGCAATTCTTGACGACTACCCCCCCCCCCCCTCTTCTTAAATATTTAATTCCTCCACATTCGATCGAGTTAAAATCCTTTCGTAGATTTTGAAGTCTATTGGTTGAAATTTTTAATCTCGTAGCTTTTGTTAACCAATATTTCTCGTATTTTGGTTTTAAAAACTTTACTACATTAATTTTGATTACTTTAGAATATCTTCCAAGATAAATAGAACTTCGATTATTTTCATATATCAGTCCTAAGTTCATTGAACTCGTACTTTAAGATCTTGTATAAATCAGTATTTGGCAAATCCGGGTCCCTCTTAAAAAAAGTATTTTAAATATTATTTATTTGGAATTTCTCTTCAGTTTTAAACCTTGGAGGCATTTAGCATGGGCTTAAATTTTCACACTATAGTTGATCGGATTTCATTCTTTGAATTTCGAAATTTTTCCGAAATATTATATCAAGCTGCTGCCGTATAATATTTTCGAACCTCTCCGTTGCAAATCTTGAATTTTCTGAAGGTATCTTTTCAACTTCCTTTTTCCTAAGTTTAAATTCGTTCGAAATTTTAATATTTATATATTTATACTTCATGCTCCTTCATTGACTTAAAGATCTCTAAAACTTTTGTCGAAATTTGGAATGCTAACCCATTGAATTTTGCCAGCCTATACCTTCCGTACCCATGAAAACACCTTGTCCCTTCTTATATAAATTTTATTCTGAACCGTACTTTTATCTTGCCCAATTCGATTTGTAATTTCCCTTTCTTATTTATGCCATACACATGACTCATCGCGTTTCCTTTAATATACTTTTCAAGTCACATATGATTTCAGCTTCCAACAAGCCTAAGTTGTGCTCGTCGTTTCCCCTATTTCAAATTATTGTGGAATTACTATTTCGTAACCATTTTCTGATCTGGATCTTCCATAATTTGGTTTTAAAGCTTATTACGAATTTTGATAAACCTAATACTAAGTTTTCCGTTCACCATACGTGCCTTTAGAATAATTTCTAAACTAAATTGAATTTCAAATATTTTTATATATCCGTACTAAGCTCGTTAGCTCGTATGTTAAGAGCTTTGTGTAAAACGATTTCTTTTTGGCGAATCCTGGTTACTTTAAAAGTAGTTTCAATATTGATTATTTAAGTTTTCTGGGCTTAAAGACTTTGAAAGTATTTAACATGAGTTAGAATTCTTTAATTAATTTAATTTCATTTCAAAACTTTTGCCAACATTATTAAATTACTGCCGTATAATATTTTCTAAAACTACGTCCTTAATATTCGTGTGGATGATTCACTTTTAAAATAGCTTTCGATAAACCAATAAACCGTTTTCTCTTACGATGTATATTTCACTTAAACTCGTCTCGAACAACGTGTTTTGTCGATCTCCAAATATTTTTATACAACGAGGACTCCAACTTTTGAAGTACAACAGTTTCCAATTTCCCCGTATTTTAGCTTATGTTACTTACACTATTTTATTTCTGTATCCTATATAAGTATCGCTACACCTCCCTTTCCTCTACCTAAACATTCACAAGTGGGTCGCTGTTCCTAACCAAGCTGTCTCCTTGTATTCGTCATATCTGAACTCGTGTTTATCGATCCTTCCATCGTCACGCTTTCGACCTAGGTTTTCCTCTATTGCTTAGGCTTTAGTGCCCGTCTATGTCTGTGTCAACCCTAATTTGTTAAATAGGCCTTGGACCCTTGTGATGCTGTCGTGGTGCTTGTACCTAAGTTGTGTATGTGGGCTTGAATGAGTGTACTCCCCTGCAGTATAAAATGATTGCCTATTGTTTGATATATATCTACTCAGAGTTATTCATGATGTTGAATCTGTATGTCTGTTAGTATTTATTGATAAATGTTGGGTTATTTAATGAGACGTATGTAGTCGGAGATGCTTATAATGCTCGAAATAATGTGTTGGTAAGCTATGTGTTGATAGGGGCAATAATAATAGGTATACGTATAGTTAAGCGAGTAGGCCTATTATATGACCTGTGTGCTTGTGCATGTGAGTACGTACTCGTACGTAGATACGTATTGTGCTTAGACGTAAGTAGTTATGGATTGCTGCATGAATTATAGGTAATATACATATGGTAATAGGATTATAATTTTGATTGGTATTGCTTGCTTTTACGGGATGTCGTATGCGTGTATACCCCGAAGTATACACGACTATTGCATACCGTAACTATGTATGTGTAGATGTATTAGTATACTAATTATAAGAAGTAGGATATGGTGTGAATATATATGATACTTGTATGTGACTATACGATGAATGCATTTATTAGGGGGAGTGTGTAATTATTAGTGTGCTGGTGACTGTAATATTATTGTGGTATATAAATTGATTGAAATACGTGATATTACCTGATTAAATATTAAGGGTGTTTGACATTATGATATGTATATGGTTATGTTGGTAGATGTGTATGCATTAGAATAGTATTGATATATGTATGGACACTGTGTTATGTATATAGAATATTCTGCTATGATTTTGAGTCTCACTCAAGCTTGAGTGAGTATACTCTATGTACATTGGTGTATTTGTCTGTGATTGGTGTGAGGTGTTGGATGATGTATGTATAATGTTTGGATTGTTTGTGTCCGGTTGTGTTACGCACATGATTGTGGGTCACTAAACCAGTATATAATTATAGGTGTTGGTCATGTGGTATAGTTATTTATTAGGGGGCTTGCCTGCGTGAATATATATATGTGTGCTAGCTAAAACTAAGTGTGTTTATGGGCTGAGTATATATTGGTATATATGAATGAAATAGTAGCGTGTGTGAGTGTGCACCATGCACGGGTAAGTAAGTGCTTAGTTATAAGTTTTGGTGACTATAATATGTGTGGCGTGTCGTGGGTATTATTATAGGGCCGTATGTGATGTGAAGTTATAGTGAAATATTTGCATGTATTGGAATGGCTATAAATTGTGAAATTATAATGATGGTGGAAGTATATTAAATATAATAACTTGAGTTTAGATGGTGTGGTGTGATTACGTGTGTTGACATGTTTGGTATTGGATGTATACTAGGAGATATAGGGAGTAGTGTATTCTTATTGCCTTGTTCATAGGTAGCTACCTAACGTAGAGTGTTACGATGGTATTTACTAGTGTGAACTATTTAATTGGTTGTGAGTATATGGACTATTGTTTTGTGCTAGGTAAGTAATAACTACATAAGGGATGTGTGTATATATATATATGATTGAGATACATGTATGAGTATGAATGGCTATGATAGGTATAAGAGTATGATGTGCGTGGATGATGCATGCTAGTAGTGTTAATATTTGATTACCTAGTGCGAATATAAGCACTTGTAATAACTATACCTGATTGAATGTGATATGATTAGGGTAGTTACTAGAGCAACTAGATATGTTAGAAAGTCCGAGGACGGACTTTATTCTAAGTTGGGGAGGATGTAACGACTGGTTTTCATGTATTTTGGGTTATCTATATTATATATATGTTTTAAATGGATTTTCTCCTTATGTGTGGTTTTCGTCCCCGTAGCTTTCGTTTTCATTCGTTTCGTCGTGATTTTCTAGCTTCTTCCTTAGAATCGTTGATCTTGGAGTAAGTCACTCATGACGAACTTCAAATCGCTCATATTTTAGAGTTAGAGTGATCTTAGATGCTGTAGGAATCTTTTCGAAGCTTCGCGCTTCAATTCGGCACTTATCGTGCACGTTAGTTGGTTCAAGAAAGGGAACCAACCGACTAGATTGAGATCTAGTCGGTCGGCAACTCTACTCAAACCGACTAGTTCATTGAATCAATTGTACAGGAGTTACTGTTTACTCTTAGTCGGTCTAAGAACAACCACCGACCGACTAGATGTGAAACTAGTCGGTCAGAACTTGCTCTCAGACCGACTAGTACCTTTGATAAATTTCACCTGAGTTATTGTTTATCGTTAGTCGGTCTAAGAACATCTTTCGACCGACTAGATGTCAAACTAGTCGGTCAGCCATCGTTCTTTAACCGACTAATTCATTAACCATTTTGACGACCTGAGTTACTGTTTGCTTTTAGTCGGTCACAGTTGGTCGACCGATCGACTAATTGTTAAACTAGTCGGTCAACAACCCTTCTTTGACCGACTAATCAACCCAGAAACCCTAATTTTTGGGCAGCCGCCGGCTGTGCCTATTTAAACCCCCCAAACGTTTTTCTTTCTTCCTTCATTTCTCCTGAGCCTCCTTCTTCCCCAAATCATCATCCACCTTCCCATAGCCTTCCTCCTTCATCAAGAGCCCCTCTCCCTCTCCATTTAGGCCGGCCATCACCTCTAGGTCGCCGGAAAACCCCCAAAACCCCCAAAACCCCCAAAATCTCATTTTCTCCAGATTTTCCCATCCATTCCAGATCTGAACCATAGGTTCCCCGGATCGTTTCTTCCGTTGTCGTGCTTGCTCGGCATTGATCTTCCGCTTCTATACGGTAGGATTCGATCCTTTGATATTCTCATAACACTCCTTGTGATTTTATTGAAACCCTAATAATGAGCTAGATTGGATGTTGTTCTAATGTTGTTTTGCCATGGCAGCGATCTCATCTCCGTAGTTAACATTTTGTGGCGTGCCTCGTAGATCGTCATCCTCGGTGCTAGGCAAGTGAAACTTGCCACTTAGGGTTTTTAGGCCATGTCTTAGGCCATTTGCTTGTTGTAGCGTAAAAAGAGACTAGACAGTGAAATGATAGCTGCCTAGACGCCTATTTGATCTAGTTTGACAACGAAACTAGATCCGTCACCTCAATTGATCTAGCTTGACAATGAAGCTAGGTCCAACCCTTTTTAACTTGTTGTTCATGCATATTAAACTGCCATGTTTAATTCCTTACCTGTACGCCTTACTACATGCCATGCTATCCATGTTGAATGTCGCATTCGTAGCACACGCTACCATACTTGTGTTTCCTGGCTCGTGTTCCAGAAGCGGGCTACGTGAGTTGGTTGATAGCCAATGCCCGATCTACTTGTTTCCAGCTAGGCACCTGTGTTGCAGGCATAACCCTACTCCATACGTGTTAAATACACTTCCTGGCTCGTGTTTCAGAAGCGAGCATTCCGTGTTCAGGGTAATGCGCTGGCTCGATATACGTGTTAAGCACATTTCCTGGCTCGTGTTCCAGAAGCGAGCATTCCGTGTTCGGGGTAATGCCCTGGCTCGATACACGTGGAGGGGTAGAGATAAACGGTCACTTGAGCTTAGGAGTTGGCCCGATCAGCCACTCTAGCCAACAGGCGGAATCTCTGTGCACAACTTGCTTACTTGACGTGAACTACTTGACTTGTACTTGTCCGTGTTTATACTTGTAAAACTTGCCATCCATGCTATACTTGTTACTTGCACCCTACCTTGTTTGTCACTTCCATTTTATACTTGCCATGCTGAGCATCATACTATAACTGCTAGGTTGTTAGTTTCCTTTCCTTTCAGTTTCCTTGCCCAAGTCTTTTAGACTTGCTGACATGTGCCCCTTTACTCTTTTGGGTGACACATGTTAGATCCCGAGCCAGAGTTCGTTGTTTGGGACGTGGTGTTAGCTGACGCTGAGTCAGGACCCGCGTTTGCTGTGGAGGTGTACGTGGACACTGGGGACCAGTCCTAGTGTCTTCGTTGAGCTTTCCCTTTTGTTTTAGACTACTGTTGTTGTCGGTGCGCAGCACCTATACTTTGTTTCGTTTGTCCTCGCCGGCCTTGTTCTGGGCCTTTAGACTCTTTCTTTTAGCCTGGTGGCTTTTCTGGATGTTGAACTTAATTTTAATGTTGGACAAATTCTGAGATTTGAGATTTTATTTCTGTCTCTCCTTGTGTTATTATTGTTGTACCGTTTGTGGTTACAGGGACCTGCTTATGTTTTATTGACGCTTATCGGGTTTGGGGCTTCACAGCTCCACTCCCGTGCGGACCTTTTTCACGTCTCGCCTCCATTTTAGGGAAGCGGGGCGTGACACACGCCCACATCCAATAGAGTGTGCATGGAAGAGTTGGATGGTATGGAGACATAGTTCTACCTCAGTGCCGAAGGGTCGATGAGTGACGACCAAGCTCCCCGCAGTGACAAGGGGAAAGACATCGTCAGCCGACGCACCGAAAGCCCATTTCCCATGGAAGGAACCGACCCCTGCGATCACCCGTAGTCGAAGAGAGGCGACAAGGCTGACCTCACAACGACAGTTGTGGCAAATCGGGCTATTTGGGCTCTCTCGGTGGTAGACCAAATTATCGACCTACGGCGACAGATCGATCGACTCTAGCAAGGATTCGCTGATCTTCCAAAAGACATGAGTTTCCTCTCCGATTCACCCTTCACCTCCACCATCCTCAACACCTCGTATCCACGAAAGTGCATCCCACATTCCGCAGATGATGTCCCAAGGTATACTGGTTTTGGCAACCCAGTTGAACATCCGGATACCTTTACCAAGTACATAGGAGCGATATGTCACTCTCCGGCTCTCACCTGTAGGGCCTTCCCGAGCTACCTAGATGGAGTAGTGACATCTCACATGTAGTTATAATGGTGTTGATAAAGGATGCAGTCACAAACTCGCACCTCCTATTCCATTTTAATAATTAAGTCGTTGGTCCGTAAAGTATTTGAAATGCCATCTATATACAGCCAAAATTCATAAAACAAAACCATCTTACAACATAAAATACAAACGGTCGATAAATAGCCAAAGAAAGGAAAAGGGGAGTTACTTGGCGAACATACCATTTTGCTCAGTTCGCATACTGCTTATTTACAAGTTTGTCATTTGAAATTGTTTCCTCTTTGACGTCAGCCTAGCACTCTTTGAGCATGGATCACAATCATCTTCGAGGTTATAAACCAGCTGCTTAATTCAATCAGGATTTTGAGCTTACAGTGATTTGGCTCCGATAATCCTGATGAGCTCATGAGTTGCAAAAGCGTTTGTGACATCAGAATCGGTCTCCAATCCACATCCCCCGTCAATTCTGGCTCCTCCAAAGTGCCCCATTTGTCTCCTCCTTCACATCCACGGAGTTCAACGAAGAGCTGAAAGTTGGAAGTCCAAAATCTCGGTGCATGAAAGATTGTCGCAACTCCGAATGTCACAATCATACGAGGTAGAACCTTATCTCTAGCTAAATTGCTGATCTCACACTTTGACTGCCGTGTTTGGATTGGGTACGTTGAGTAACTGCTTGACAAACAGGAAGAGAATGATCACAGTTTCTCGACGTTGTCCTAATTAAAGATACACATGCATGCCGTAGAGTAAACAAACAGTTCTCGTGTGTATGCTTCTCTCTCTAAAGCGATTGATGGAACAAGTGAATAACTTGAGTAACAAAGCCCAACTTCTCATCCTAGTCAGAGCCTATATATAAGATATGCATCATGTCATCATCCCATGATTTGTCAAATGAATCCAGGTCTAAGAGTCACGTAGGAAACAACCTGCAGTATATCAATGCAACAAGATTTTACCGATGAATGAGGGAAAAGGAAAGAAAAGTACAAACTAGAGTGTATGCCTTAAGTTACTTACGCACGGTGTAATAATTGATGAGTCATTATTTGAAAATTGCTGGGATGAGGAATTGAACATGGGCCAACTAAACCAATTTTCAAGGATTGAACATGGGCCAACTAAACCAATTTTCAGGAATTGAACATGGGCCAACTAAACCAATTTACACATTGTCTTTGATTCATCGGAAAATAGTAAATTAAGAATCTTTGCCGAGAGAGAGAGAGAGAGAGCATATGAGTCGCGGAAACACGATGACTTTTCAAGAGGACACCCACTTTGGAATTCCTAAGGACCGGAAGAAGCCGATGAATCCTATAGAGCCCAGATTTACACATTTGAGGAACGAACAAGTTTCTTTATTGGCAAAACCATATTATTAATAAAGAATATCATATCGATACATTTTCAAGCACGTTAGACCAAATCATTAGATTTTGCATATGCTCGGTTTGGTTTCATTGAAATTTCTTATGGTTATCTGTGAGGTTCAAGTGGATGACGCGTCAAAACGTAGGCCATCTTAATGCCATCGATCTCTACTCGATGACCTGTAGCAAATTAAACTCATCACTCTTTTCATTTCATGTATTTTTTTTTTTTGGGAGCTGCTCTACGCACCCACCGTTTTACTCGTGCGCACAATCGAGAAACCACTTATTTACAAGTTTCCCACTCAAATTTTCTCACCGCACACAACCATTCAAAAACGCCAAAAATGCCCCAGTTGTGTGAAGAGAGTAAATCGGCCGACCGCCGGTGGGCGGCATCACCCCGGCCTCCGCCGACCTCCCCAGCCCCGCCCCCTCTGCCGCCCCCTCCTCCGACAACCCAGCTCCACCCCCTCCGATGCCCCCTCTTCATCTTCCCTAGCCCCCTCCTCCGCCTCCCCCCACTCCTCTACCCCCTTCACCGACCTCAACAGCCCCTCCGCCAGCCCTCCTCAGACAACCAAGCACTGCCACCCATCGTCGGCCATCTTCATCTTTCCCAGCCCCCTCAGTCGCCCCTTCTCCATCCTCCGCCCCCATCCTCCGACCTCACAGCCCCTCCGTCGTCTCATCCTTCGACCTCCCTAGCCCGTCTGCCGTCCTCTTCTTCCGACAACCAAGCTCCATCCCTGACCCCCACCCCCCACCCCCCCCACAGAGCCGTCGGCGAGGGGCGAGTGGAAGACGAGGATTAAAGAGGGTAAAATTTTGAATGGCAAACTTATGAATAAGTGTTGTGCGTGCAAGTAAAACGGTGGGTGCGTGAAGCAACTCCCCTTTTTTTCTTTGGAATAATTTTGCAATGGCGTGTTTGGATCTATATAGAAAGGAAATATATGTTGAGCTAAAGATTTGTAATATTTCACTCCGTTTATAAGTTTGTTCCTCTAACCAGATGCACTTGCCGGTTAAAAATGTGATAGTTAAAATATGTAATTCATTCTAACCGCTCATGTGCTTGTTATTAGTTGCTTTAATTGCACCGGCCCGATGCCTGACCAGAGCAAAAAAAAGCCCAAGCCCGTTGGTCCGGGCTGGGCCGGGTGCCCGTGGGTCGAATCCAACGCAAATATAGCCATGTTAGAAACAGGGACGAGATACGCAGCCAATTGACGCTGCTTTTGTTATTAAATATGTATGGTTACAAACTTACAATAGTTGAAGCTCGACATGAGATTTAGTCAACCATCCAAAAATACGAACAATCTGTACCCGTGCATGACACAAAAACATTTCAAATGAACAGGTCGACATGATATCAAAACCATTCCTAGCTAGCTACATATCATCATGCGCATTTCGACCTTCAAGCCATGGCATTGTGGTCAATCCGAACCCAAACGGGAACAAGGGGTCATAGTGCTCGTCACCAACATTCATGGGCAACTGATCCACTGACCTGAACCAGGTTCGCGCAAGCTTGCCAGTGAATCCGTAGTCGCCGAAGAGAACGTCGGCGACCCCTTGGCCTTCCGATCCCGGCAGCCAGGCAGCAACGAGGGCATCCATGGACGAGAGGTAGGGCTCGATCACGAGGGGCCTGCCAGAAACGAGGACAACAACGCACTTGACATGCCCGCAGACGGTCTTGATCGTGCTCGGAGCAGGATCGGGAAGTGCGAGGTCTTGGTTGTCGCCATACTTTTCAGCGTAGGGGTATTCCCCAATTACAACAATGGCGAACGAGAAGCCGCCGTTTTCGAGGAAGCCGGAGTCGGGGTTCTCAGAATAGACAATGTCGGTCGCAGGGTCAGCAGTGGACTTGATTGCACTGAGGATCGTAGTTCCTGCGTATAAAATGAAGTCGCCGCCGGTTACACGACAGTAACTTGAGAAAAGAAAAGTGAGGAGTAAACAAATTAAAGAGTAGGTCACCGGCTGTGATGTTTCCGCTGCCTCCTTGCCATGCAACTGTCCATCCACCACACTGATAACCTAAGTTATCGGCGTGACTTCCAGCAACCAGGATCTTTGAAGCCTTCTTGGGGAGCGGCAGCAATGGCGCCTGATCAGGATTTTTCCCATTTTTCAGAAGCACGAGTGACTTTCTCACAGCCTCTCTAGCCAACTCCCTGTGTTCCTGTTCATGCCAATAAATTAATTGTAAGCAGCGTAAGCATTTCCTTAATCTATGACGTCAGAGCTAGAGACAGACACCTTCTTTCCCAATTGATCGGCCAGGCTGAGATCAGCCATGGGGTTCTCAAAAAGGCCCATGACAAACTTGACCCGTAGAATCCTTCTGACCGCGTCATCGATTCTGCTCATGGGGACGACGCCCTTCTTGACGAGAGAGGTGAGCTCGCCAATGAACCCTGTATAATTGTAGGGAACCATGATCTACAATCCGCACCGACAATAACTGATTCAGTGAGAAAAATCCAAGTTGTTTATATTACAGCGATGTAAAAATGCTAAAGAACCACTGACCACATCAATACCAGCAGTGACTGCGGTATGGACCGAGTATGTATAATTTGCGCCAGGTGGACTAGTGATCCCATCAATGCCCTGCCAATCCGAGATAAGAAAGCCCTGAAAAATTAATCAGTACCAAACACTAATTAGTGATACATAGCACAGAAACAGCAAGGAGTTTCTGCATATATATATGTGTGTCACATACCCGAAACTTGAGTGTGTTTTTGAGGAAGTCGGTGAGAAGAGCGCGATCAGCGTGCATTCTCTCTCCGTTCAAACTTCCACTGGTGACCATGATAGAGGATACCCCCTTGCTGATGGAGTCATAGTACGCTGGCATGTGGAGGCTGAAAAGCCCCTGGGGACTGATGATGGTGTTGTTCTCGTTGATCCCTTTGTATGTTCCGCCATCGCCAACAAAATGCTTGGCACAGGCTACAACTTTGTCCCTATCCAACCACATTAAGCTCGATGAGAGCGTGAGCAAGAGAGAGCGAGAGAGCGAGAGAGCGAGAGTTGTACTTACTTTCCAGCAACATATGGTACTCCTTTGGGAGAGTTGGCTGGAATCTCTCCTTGTAATCCCGAAATAATTTCTGTCATTGCCTGCACAATCCTGGGGTCTTCACTGTAGCTCTCCTCACAGCGACCCCACCTTGGATCTCTGCATACCTGGGTTGGTTCAATGGGAACAGTCACTCGTCATGCTTTAGGGCTTGCTTGGTTTGATGAAAATGAAAATGCAGTTACAAAGACTTAAAAACCCTCCAACAAATGACGTTCTTAGATTGACTGCAACAAATGCTGCAACTATTTGAAACAAATAATTAACATCCATCTCATCAAATTAACTATATATCTATTTTTTTTTTCTAGATCACCCTTCAATATTCATTCATTTTGGTGCGAGTGTTATGTCATGTCCCAATGTTAAAGTTAGCCCCTATTTAAGCCCAAAAGAACATTCTGGAATTCCAACATTTGAGCCCAAAAAGAGAACCTTGAAGGCCCATTACTTAGACCCCAAGTCCTTACTCGAAAACCTTCCCAGTCTTTCAAACAAATTATCTAGAATCTAGAGCCACTCAAAGTCCTAACAAAATATCTAAACTCTTGAACCTTCGCCTAAGCTCTATATATAAGTAGGCATGCTTAATTGCCTTATTATGTGGGTTTGTTGTTTGTTGTTTGTTGTTTGGTAAGAAATGTGTGTTGGGTTGTGAAGGCGGTCGGTGTTGAGAGGCGTGGGTGGGTGTTGAGTTGTGATGATGTAATTGTATGTGTGAGAGTTGGGAAGTGAAGGTGATGTAATTAGGTGTAGTGTGTAAGCGGGAGAAAGAGGTGTGGTGTAATTGTGTTGTGTAATTTTTAGCTCTGCATTATAAGAAAAATTATAATTTGTGGGCAACAATCTGGTATCAGAGCCAAGCGCTTTGGGACCAGATTTCTGTTGGTGCAGGGATCCTTCGCTCAAGGAACATCTGCTCGTGCACAGTCCAGGACTATGTAGCTAGTTGGTCTAGGACCAAGCTTACTTAATATTGACTGGTTCATACTAAGTCATCATGAAGGAATTCAACTCCGTAAGCATTATTAAAAAAAATTAAATGAGCGAAATTATAGCATTTGGGAGATACGCATGAAGTCCTACCTTGAAAGCCTCAATTTACTATACATTATCAAAGTGGAAGTGAACACTCCACCTGTAGAAGTAGATGCCAATACAAATAGAAAATGAAAGATCAAGTCTGGTAAAGCCATGTTTACGATCAAGACCACTATTGAAGAAGCAATGCTAGATCACATCAGGCATACCACCACACCTAAACAGTTTTGGGCTGTTTTGGCTGCTTGATTTTCTCAGAAAAATAACGCTTGCCTGAAAATGAACTTAAGTCACCAAAGCAATAGAATATGACGATAATAGATTATTTTACAAAAGTAAAATCCATTTGCTAAGAAATTTTGGAGTTAAATCCCAAATCCCAAATCTCTGAGGCAGGGATGAGAAGAGAAATAATTCATGGGTTAAGGCCTGAGTATACAAGTAGTATTACAGATACACAAGGTGGAGCTACCACACTAACTTTGGAACAATAAGAAAATACCTTAGTTGGTCAGTAAGCTTTAGCCAAACAAATGGATTGGATTTATGTGAAGTCAGAGATGCATGCCTTATTTAGCGGACGCAAATCAACAATCAAGGAGGTCGATCAACCCAAAGTTCATTCAGTTAAGAAAAAGAAAAATGTAGTGGCAGTCAAAGAGAAGCTACCAGAAAGGAGTAGCATCCAAGGGATGCTAGAAAGAAGAAGTTCCCTCAAGCAGTTATAAACACAAAACCGGTGAGTGCCTCAACTGAGGAAAGAATGGACACTTTGCCAGGGACAATTGGTTCAAAAGGAGATCAGGCCAAGGAAATGCAGCCATGACACCCACTCATAAAAACAGTGAAGAAGAATGGGACTATGGATGAGAATGGGCATGCCCAAGGCCCGATTGGGCTTCCAATGGGGCATGCCACATCATCATCCCTACCAATCCTTCACTAATTCTTCCTAGAATTAGTGAAGGATTGGTAGGGATGATGATGTGTCATGCCCCATTGGAAGCACAATCGGGCCTTGGACATGCCCATTCTCATCCCTAAATGGGACATCCTAGCCACATGTGCAACTGTTAATCTCGAAGTAGGAGCACTCTAGCTACCAAGATCCAGAGGAGGAGGATGAAGCATCAGAAGTAAATTCATGTGAAGAGAAAGTCGAAGATTCATGTGGATCATATGACGAAAATTTAGGCAATCTGGAACTAGATTAAGTAGTTTCATGCGAGGTAGATCCAAAATAAGAAGATACATCTAGAGAAGATTCTATTGAGAATGTGTTGCTGGAGGACGAACACGATGAAGTTGATTCATGTGGAAGTCTGCGTAAAGAAGCCTGTCTTGGGGAACCAGATGAAGAACTAATCGAAGAAGAAGCAGATGCAAGGAACCAGTTGAGCAAGAACTAGAGAAAGGATCGATGGAAGAAGAACCAGACGAAGATGAGCAAAGTGAGTATCCTGAGGAGGATCCTTCTTAGGACAAACCTAGTGGAGGCTCTCTCGTTAAACGATCTTGCAGCCAACACAATGATGATCTGTCCCAACCTTACTACAAAAAGAGGAATATGCCACTCGGTACAACACCTGGACCAAAAAGTATACATGAGATGTCTGTCATTCAGAACCCATCCGAAAATAAAATTATCCCTGAAACGCTGGCCATTGCAGGGAATACAGGTAGTAAACGATGAAACAAATGGGATTTAGTGGACGAAGCCACGGAGCTAACAAAAGTTAGTGGTAGCATGAATGCCGAAAAGGTGATGACTCAAGGATCAGGAAGGTCGCGAAAAAGAAGAAAAAGAAAAGGAAGAAGAAGAAGAAGACGCGGTCCAATGACAATTCCTAGATTAGTACGTTAATTTCTTAAGAAATTTTACAAATGGAAGAACAGCTTCATTTTGAGACATAATCTCGGAGTTGCTAAAATGTGAGTGAAAGAGAAATATTAAAGTTAGCCCAAATTTGAGACCAAAAAAACCTTCATAAATTCCCATATCTTAGCCCAGAAAGAAAACTTTAGAAGGCCCATTACTTGAACCCCAAGTCCTTACCATAGAACCTTCCAAGGCCTTCAACCAAATTATCTAGAATCTAGAACCTTCCAAGTCCTAAAAAATATTTCAACTCTAGAACCTTCACTTAAGGTCTATATATATGTAGGTATGCTTGCCTTCTGGGTGTGTGTTGTGTGTTAAGAAGTGTGTGTTGTGTTGTGAAGGTTGTGGGTGTTGAGGGGTGTGTGTGTTGAGTAGTGTTGATGTAATTGTGTATGTATGTGAGTTGAGAAGTGAATGTGATGTAATTAAGTGTAGTGTGCAAGCGGAAGAAACAGTTATATATGCACTGTAAGAAAAATTATTGTTGATGTGCAACACCTCACAGCTAATATAAATATTTATAGCAACTTCAAAGATAAATTCAACAAAGATTTAAAAAAAAAAGATAAACGCAACAAATTCTGCAAGAGACATGCCAAATGGTGAATTTGGACGTTATTTTCTTGCACCAAATGCTATATATGTGTGGCAATATTGCTGCATGCAAATTTGTTGTATTTTCATTGATGCAAACAAACATTCCCCTTAGATCAACGATGTTCATGTTCTGTTGGTGCGACTTGCTTACCGCGATACAAGGAGCAAAAGTATATTGGATGCCGGTTGCCCTTATTTCAAGAGCGGTTGCAGCTCCAATCCTCTTCACGAGCTCAGGATCTCTGGAAGATTGAGACATCAATTTCCAAAGTAAGTAAGACCACCGTACATATAAACATGATGCTAATCAATATTTCCAAAGTAAGCCAGGATGTGTTCGAGCCAACAGCAACTAGAGGGCTTGCCTGGTAACTCCAAGCCCGACGTTGTGAGGGAAAATAGTTGCCATGTAGGCATTGTTGTTTCCATGAACCCCATCAGTCGCATACATCATTGGAATACCAAGACGAGTCGAAAGGCTTCCCCTCTGCAATTCATTCACCATGTTCACCCAATCCTCAGGCGTAGCCTGATGCCGCGGCGCGCTCCCCCCGCCGCTCAGCACGCTTCCTGCACGCACATTTCAAGTTGATCGATCTGTATGCAATGAAAGAGTCAGTTGCGTGATATATAGGAATGCAATATTATACCTATGAAGTAGTCTTTCATGACTTGCTCGCTTGCAGCAACTCGTTCGATCTGGGCCATCTGCCCAATCTTTTCGGCGAGGGTCATCCGTTTCATCAAGTCGTTGATCCGAACGCCTAATGGCTGATTTGGGTCTTTGTACTTGGGATACTGCTTTGCCTCACTGAATGACGTCGCCGAGAAGAACAACAGCAGAAGGCCCATCAGCTGCCATCTAGAGCTTGTCATGTGTCTGATCCTCACAACTTTAGAGAGAGAGATATATATATATAACCTTAAGGAATCGAACTAACTTCTCTGTCTGGACTGGGGATAAATTACATAGTGAGGAACGGCTGCTAGCCGAGAGGGTATTTATAGGGGAGCTAAAAGGCGGATAAAAACAAAAACAAAACAAAACAGAATTTGAATCGTGTTGTTAAGTACTAAGTTGACAAGTACTTAGATTCTGATTTATTTGCGTTTTTTGTCATTATTTAGTGTGGATAGGGTGATCTCTAATGATTGGTTGTTTTCTTTTCTTTCCCTTTTTCTTTTTTCTAAAAAGAAAAATGTTTAGGGGCCGGGTCTCCCACTAGAAAGGCCTCCAAATGCATTATTTATGAATTAAATCATTACTAATCAGGCATATTAGTCATTGTCATTATCATAACATTTTTTTCACTTTTTTTCTATCTTTCTTGAGGAAGGAAATTGATCATCTCATAATTTCAGTTATGTTATCATCCTGACTATTATTAATTCTAAATTTTGCATATTTCACTTCTAAAATTACATTTGACCTTGTAATTTATTATCTCAGATGTTTCATATTATATTTCATATGAGAGAGAAGTCCACATCTAGGCGAATTATCATGCGTTTCGCACGCTACAAATTATCATGCAGTACTAAAATATAACAGTTCAAACCGATGCAAATGGGGCTTACTACAACAACGGTTTTGACCGTGGCTAATAGGAATCCGTTTGTTTCTTTTTCAGGGATTACGACCAAATGATATGGCAATGCATATCTTGTTGCAACTCCAAATATCACAAGAAACACAAAATGCAAATATTGTATCCAACTGTCATGTTGATTTGTTCGCATTTTGACTGCCATATCAAGATTGCGTCTCGTATGCACTCCCTACAAATTATAACTAACAAAACGTCCGGATAAGGATTACAGTTGCACATGCCGTGAAGTAAACAAACTGTTCTACTCTGTGTGTTCTCTCTCTCTCTCCCCCCTCAAACGTCAGTGAGAGTGGGCGAAACGAAAGCCGAGTACTGATATAATAAGGGGATGACTTGAGTAACAAAGCTGAACATATCCCATCCTAGTCAGAGCCTAGGAGATATGCCTCCTGTCTTCTTCTCATGAGTTGTCAAATTTATGAGTCCACTTCTAAGATTCACGTAAACAAATTAGCGCTTAATTATATACCTGCTACTTTTCATGTCCTGCCTTACTCTTCTATCTTTCCAACATATGGAATTCCAGCATCTAGAGTAAAGACTGAACAACGGATTAACGGGCTCCGTAGGATTCCCCGGCTTCTTCCGGCCCCATGGGAGTTAATCGTTCGGTGGCAAGAACAGGATGGGTGACCTCCTCCTGGAAAGTCATCGTGACGCGACCCACGTGTCCGCCCTCCCGCTGTGTGAGGTCGAGGGTTGTTTTCTGATTTTCGATGAATAAAAACAACAACGGGTTAACTGTTTCATTAAGCTCGTTATTTTCAGCAATTGAATCCTTTCTTCTGCACATTTTGCAGTAGGCAATTCGCTACATTAAGCATTGTAGGTGCTGAGTATCTCTTAGGCCTGCCAGCAATGGGCCTGACCCGGCCTGCCGAGTAAAGACCTATCATTGGAAATCTTCTGACCCAGCTGAGGAGGTCAGCCCGACCTGACCACACATCTATATCGAGACCTCCCCAGGGTCAGCACATTGTGTCTCAAAGCTCAAGCGCCAGCCCGCCCGGCCGGTCAAGGCCACGCCACCTAGTAGCCTCACATGACCAGCCAACGCCCTCCTGTAGGTCGCTATCACCAGACCCGTCCAAAGCATACGGAACTGGCAGCGCCGCCAGGGGAAGCGCGCGCTACCTTTTGGCAGGGAGACGCAGGGCCGGCTTTAACATGTGGCAATTATGACAGGCGCATCCCGAATTCATGTAATTGCCTGTAAAACCCTGCTGATGACTAGCAATTCTGTAACAAAAGAGAACTGGGGACCACCTAACGTGGCAGAGCTGTCTCCCGGCCCTATAAATATAGGGGAATTCCACTCCATCGGGTATGCGAATTCCTCTCACAGAAAACACGTGTACCTTCATCATCAACAAATCCTTAGCTGCGGCTACCTCTAGCCAACACCACTCCTTCATCCGCTTAAATCTAACTTAAGCATCGGAGTCTGATCGGATGCACCCTCAGCCCGGCAAAACACACATGTACGGGCTCAACCTGCTGCGAGAATACTCGTCTCCACGGCCTAGTCCAAGACCTGCGAGATCCTGTGCATCAACAAGCATAATCACATACATATGTTGTTACATACCATTCACTAATTTATGTACAGACTACAGTGGATATGTAATGTTTTCTTTTGGCATTCTTTAGTTATCGAATGCATAATTCAGTATGATTGTCAACGGATTTGCCCTCGTTGGACATGGGAGTTGGGCCGAAGCTAACCAAACTTTATAATCATATTATTAAGTTAAAGACCGATTTATATCATATTGTTGGCCCGAACGCAACAAGCAGGCAGGCAAAAAAAAATAAGAAAGAAGCGGGAGAAAGGAAGGAGACGGGACCAGCGAGATGGTGAAAGATTTGGCTGTACATGACGCTGACTTGACTCTGTATGCAAGCTTTGAAAGGCACAACGTACGAGAGGGTGGAGTGCTGGACTGTCTAAATTGCCGGATCCCATCGCTCAACTACAATGTTCGTCACCTGTAAATTTCTTGTTGGGATCGCGGTGCTACAGTTGATGAGCCAAAAATTTGGATCATCCTTCTTGTTGGGATTCCTTCCCCGGCGTAGCGGAAGCCGACCGATGGGCTGATGGTGACCCAATTAATCGATGCGTCACGGTGGTTCGGCCCGTTAGCGCGCATACGCACAGCTTCTTGATGACGGTTTCCACTAATAAGATCTAAGAGAATATATCCGACTCCTTCAATCTTCTCCAACACACGAGAGCACCAAACAACTCCAAAGCCGGAGTTCAAACTCTTATCACGAGAAGAAAACACTAAATCTCTCACAAAATATCTCTCAACCCGAAAAACAAAGATCCCAATAAAAAGATTACAAAGATATTTCCCTCACCAATGCATACATTTAATCTCCAAGACGTGTGAGTAAGAAGCTACTTGATGATGGCTCGTACACGCGCTTCTATATTTCACTCGGTGCGTTCTGGGCATAAGAACCAATAACTAGGGCAGTGGAAGCCGTATTAAGTCGTGGCCGTTTCATTTCATTAATGATCAATCGAATGGCACAGATCCAATTCCGCATCAGCTGCACAAGGAACTGTCAGACTTCTAACCCAATGAGGTCAGACGTCTGATACAATCACTGTAGAATTCCAAAGTTCTGGGAAATTACGCACACATAACATCCAGCCATCTAAAAGCATCCAGTCAGGCGTCTGATCCCCACTGAGTCGTCTGACGCTACAGAATCATACTTCTGGCGTGTCTGTCTGATACAAGTGCTTGGAACGGCAAAATCAATCAGACGGCTGACCATCAGACTTCTGATGGCAGCAGAACTCTGAGGAAGTTTTGAAGCATGAACTTCAACAATTCTAACATGAAAAAAAGGTGTAGATGAAGGCTTGGCTGTTGTTCTCCGATGGTGCCAGCATTGTGAAGACATCTTCGTTGATGGTCAATATGGACGGTAGGGAATGAACATACCCTGAGGGATTGGTAGGATTCTCGGGCGCGTTAAATGGTGCACTGTAATTTCATTTGAAAGGAAAAGTAATAGAAGTATGACCGTCATATTTTTGCCAAACGTATGGTTAAAAAAGGGGTAAAAAGCTTCTGCCCCTTTAAGCAAACTAGGCATTAGGTCAATGGAGCGTTGCTCAAGCGGCATGATCGCTTGCTTTCCTGCGAGGCCACCCGGGTTCGATCCCGGGTGGATGGCGTCACCACGTGCGCATGTTACCAGCTTTCCAAAGAATTAAAAAAAAACCTGGGCATTCGGCATATGTGATGTATGTGTGAAATTTTAGCAAATAACGGGATAATAATATCATTAAAACCAAATAACAATCACATTTGTTGGTTCCCAGTGCACCTCTCTAACACTTATGCTAGGTACACAATGGCGCACAAAACGGTCCCAATCCCGAATTCCACCTAGGCATCACATATGCATAAAACCAAACACCGCACGGGCACAAGAGAGAGTTGTCACCAACAATCAACCCCCTCAACAATCTTGCGATAGACAATGTAAGCACTCAATTATAATACAAAAGCAAGAGCAACACAAAAGAGACGGAGATTTACCCTGGTTCGGTTGCGAACAACATACATCCAGCATCCAATGCGCACAATTTCACTAATGATCAAGTAAGGCATACACCGACCCCCCCTCATCTTCTTCTTCCTCCTCCAAAATGAGAGAATAGCTCCAAGCAACAAGACCTAACCCTAGATCTCTCACCAAGCTCACACACACTCTCAACCAAGTGGAAATCCTTGATAACAAAGCCCCACAACATGTAGAGCTCCTCAAGGGACCAATCCCACACCTAGCTAGATCACTCCTTGGTAATATAGCTCCAAACTAGGAAAGCTACCCAAGAGACTCAAGATCTACAAGCTAGAGGAAGAAACAAGACAATCACCATAGATCTCACACAAGAAGAAGCTCTCTTAGCTCTCCAACAAAGCACTAGCTTTCTTCTCCTCCAGTTTCAGATCCAAGCTTTCCCAGTTTTCTCCTAAGAAAATAACAGACGCCCTTCTTCTCTTGGCTCTGGAAAAACTGAGCGCATCCTCTCTGAAAATGAAAGCCCTCTTCTTTCGGCTCTGAAAATGGGCAGCATCCCTTATTTTTCTTTTTTGGAAAACTGAGGCTCGCCTCTCTCTCTCTCTCTCTCTGTGTGTGTGTGTGTGTGTGTGTGTGTGTGTAGGCAGGCAAAAAAAGGAAGGCCCCCAAGGCCTTTAATTCCCAACAACAATTCAAAGGAGGGGGGCCCATCGAGACTGTGGACTGCACAGTCTATCTCAAAACGAATAGAAAATAGAAAATAGAGAAACGTTTCTTTTCGGTGATAGATATTAGTAGATGATATTCGAACCGTTCCGTTTTTATCCATGTCAGCATTTCTTATAAAAGAAATTATATCGGCGACCCTACCCATGACCCTACCCATTACGAACTATAATTATCGGTGCCTCCTATATATAATATTTTTATTATATTATATTATTTAATAAATTAATGATGAAATTCTTAAAAGTATATGTGTGAGACACAATCGTATAATTTGATCTATTTCAGATATCCTACTATCTCATAGTTTCTACTACGGGGATTTATAATACCTCGGGAGCTAATGAAACTATTATAGTCAAATTCAACTCTTTCAATTCCCGAGGGGTTGTCATTAATCAAGAATGAAATCCAAAAGCCCAAAAATTTGTATGCAAGATGAGCCTACAGGAGTGCCAATCAACCGAGCCACCAGGTTTGAGAATAAGGTGGGATCCCTGAATGTAGTGGCCGGTGAATCACTGACCAAAAAGCGTATTTTGGAGATATTCTTCATCGATCTAGTGACCGGTGAATCACTGATCAAAGAGCGAGCAGCCGCATATATAAAAAACAACAACATTTACAATAATAATCATCACAAGAATAATATTATGACATATGTTGGACTAGAACATAGCTTATATATATATTTTTTCGACAAACATCGAACATTCGTCACCAACTTCATCTAACTACAGGATACCGGATCCGACGACATGTCCCCCTGTTCCCATAAAGAAGAAGAGGAACAAGAAAAAGCTCTTCAATCCACCCAACCTTGAATCCGTCTTCACTCTCCACATGCTCCTCTCCTGATCCCAACTGAGTCCATGGCACACGAACTGTTGACCATAGAGTAGTTATCTTGAATTTGGGCATATCATGGATCATATCTTTAATACTATTGTGTTACCGATCTAATGCTAAGGTTGACGATGCAAATTGAACAAATATCCATACTAAAAGAAGGAAATCCTTATCAAATTAGGATTTAAAAAAACTTTAATAAGATCAATTGCTTAGTAGTAGTAATTTTTCACTTTAACAATAGGTTTTCAAAGAAATAGTAAATAATTGATCTATTTTAGCTAGCTAAATAATTTTGGTTGCAATCTTCGCTTGATATCACATATATTAAGAATGCATAAAGAATCAACAGATCTCAAAACATATGAGCCAACACTCACTAACACCAAGTCCTTATTTGTGTGTACATTCCTCTCCAACGCAAGAGAAAAATGAATCTTCTTCTAAGGAAAATAAGACCCAGAAATTGGCAGCGAATCATGACTCCGTCATTGCAAGGTCTCCAGGTACCTCTCCACAATGTCCAGTCCGCAGAGCTCCTTCACTACAGGCATCGTCGCGGGCACAGGCAAATGGACGGCCAGCGGAGAGCTCATACAACCTGTCCACGAAAACAGCTGAGCTCTTGCTGATCTGATAGCTTCTCTAGTTGCACAGTGAACCGAGGCTGCTAGAAGAAGAGGTGGCTCCCCTGAAGCTGCATGAGATAGCGGCGGTCAGTGACCTATTGAAATCTTGAGAGCAGAATTACTAATAGAACTTGAAGTGTTATAATAAACGACTTGAGCAACAGAACTACAATGATAAAAAAAGAGAATCTTCGAATTTAAAAGACCGCCTTTCAGTCTTAGATATGAGATTCCACATGGCTCGTCGCCAACATTGAATATTTTGATCTTCCTGCTATTTTCTCATAAATATTGGAATTTAAGTTCAGCCTATCTAACTCCAACTGACGTTAAACCGGGCCTAAAATTCAAGAGTATTGTTTAGATAACTTTGGATCCGTTTAACATGTATGGGACACATGTATAAAAAAACTTTGACGGTTCTGAATTTTAGTCTTTCCATAATTCTACTAAACAGAGCTTAATACAGCTACAATCTTTTGTCGTAGGAAAATGGAGGCTCTTCAGTGTATTTTCTTGCTAATGACATTGACAGTTAGCAGACCTGACTCCTTACAGCCCTGAAGCAATATTGTGAATCATGATTGTTAGTCATATATAGACTCATAATAGATTCATAATGGTTGTAATTCTGCAGTAAGACTGTTGACCGTTTCATCTTTGTATTAATAAGAAGGCAGAGAAAGCATTCTATTAATAGCTTCTGCCATGGGTATTCTTGCGAATTCCACTGTCTCACGTAGAGCATCACCACTAAAAATTGCCTCGAGATATGAGCCTGATCAACGAGCCCTTGCTGATGTGAATGAATGAACAAATGAAGGTCCACCGCAAATAAAGGACCAAAGCACTGCATCAAGGTCTACACTACCCTATCTAACATGACACGGTATCAACTACCGAGGTGGACTATAAACCAATTATTGTTGGACCATACGTTTTGAGTGATGAAACAAATCAGATTTGTGATATTGATTATCTTTGAAGTGTCTTAAATTTCAGGCCAAGACACTTAGATGTGCAGACCGAAAGCTTAACAAAACACATCTAAAGGATGATTACTCAAAGTCATTCAATACACATGGAGTTACATCCGATGAGAAGAATACTCTTGGAGTTATCAAGGATGAAGATTTCCTGTAAGTATTTTTCTTTTGTACAGATAGTCTCATTAGGAGTTCACATGATTGGTATAAATCCATAGATAATTTTAAGTTATCATAGTTTTCTAATTCCATGATAATTTCAACCTTTATAATTGTAGCACATGCTCTTTTTATCATGACGTTCGTGTCAATATGACACATGTAGCATATGTATTTTTCAGATTTTGTCGCATTTACCTGGACATGTATATGCACGCAAATTGGAAGTTATGGTGTACAATCATGGGATAATGCAAGTGACACTTAAAAGTGATAATATCATCCATATTCTACTTTCAATATATACTTATTTAAGAAAGAATGTATGGAATTAAGATAACATAAAGGCAAGGACAACCAACCACTAAAGTTGCCTCCCGCTAAGCGGCCAATGTGCCCTAAAACCGCTTAAGTGGCCCGCCTAAGTGCCTAGCCGCCGCTTTTTAAGACAATGCATAATATGGGCACCAGGGGGGTTAAGAGCAATCCTACCCACCCTAACTAACTTGTTCGTATGTGTTGGCCACACGTGTATTGGCAAGAAAGGTGGTTTGATTTAAATCCATCATCTACGGTGATGCACAAACTAATACACTAAATTCCCACACCACATAAACCCTCAAGCATGTGTTGCAATGAGGTCTACACCACCCTGTCCAGCATGTTGCAGTATCAACCACCAATATTGATTATAAACCCAATTATGAGAGTTGGTAGTGCAAATGGTGTCAGGCACCATGTAGAGATCGGAAATTACAACGATGATACCTTTAGAAGACAGAACACGCCTTTGATGATGCCCACTATTTAGTATCTCAACATTGAATACTTTCGGAATTGTGTCGACGGTTGGAATCTTGTACGACCAAGTCCCTTCGGAAACCACTAATCCATCTGAATTTGTAGTGTATTCCTCGTACATAAAGAAACCAATTCCTTGGACAAATGCACCTTCAATCTGTAGGATTATAAAGATGGCATTATGTATGGATTGACTGGAAAATCACAAGATCATATACGATAAGGATGCGAAGCAAGTCAAGCAAACAATTACAAGCTAAGATGAATAAAAGCCTACTGTTATATTGTTAATTTCTCACTTGTAGGAACTAAGAAAAACAGTATTCATGAAGGAATGTGAAGATATGATTTCGTCTTTATTACACCAATTATTAAATTGAACGTCATATCCAGATTGGAGCTCCGGGAAGATTGATAATTATTGAACTTCCGTCCACTGAAAATGTTAATGACCTTTATTCTTCATATTATAGATGCAAGATTTAACTGAAAAGGTCCAACAAACCTGTCCCAAATCCACTGCTGGGTTTAAGCTCTGTCCACAGTCATATATAAGATCAGTCCGCAAAATTGTGGTGGCTCCTGTAAGAAGATCTACTTCCACCTAAAATACCAAGCGCATGCAGATGAGATTAAAGGGAAAATTTGCTCTTACAGATGTAGATATAAAAATTTAATTCACATACCTGCAAGAGCTAAGATTAAGATATAAAGCCACAGAAGAGATAATAGGTTGGATTACAAGGGGGATTACCTCGCACACAGCAGCACCATAATTCAGATATTTCATTGAACTTAGGTCAGGGACCCAATAAGTACTCGCTGATAAATTAATCGCTTCAAGGTTTGCCTGCCAAAGAGGTGTAATGTATTAAAAAAAATTAGTCTTCAAAAGGTCTACTAATGCAAAAGAGCATGGGGTAGAGCACGAGCCATGCTCCGGTTAATTCAGAAAACCAGGCACAAACTGGCAAGGTTCCTGTAGTTTTTTCTTGGGAAACTAGTTAAAATTTAGTCTTTTAAGACTTATCAATTTGTTAACAATTTATGCTATATTGGTACTCACAATTAAGATAGCTGGTTTATGGAACTTTAATCGATGTCAACTGGTTGGATGTTTTGGCAACTCAACCTACTTAATGTGTATCATAAACGCAATTTTTTTGCAAAAAGTTATGGGAAAATTGGAACCCATTCATGTTGTAAACATATCCAAATCAACAAGAAATCAGGCGTTGAATTTAGATGTGCGATGGAAATCCATAAAATAAAAGAATCATGATAGTTGTTGAAGAAACCAGAGAGAGGTATTTTAGAGAGAGGCACAGAGAGTTTGTTTATTTCTCCACTCACTCGGATAATTACTTACGGTACTATATTGGTGTTTTTACATAAAAACATGCTTTATGTAAAACTCCAGCATAATATATTACATCTCAGCACTCATGTCAAGCTAGAACATATGTCACACATGCCCAATTTGTCATAATCGTAGTTCACTCTCACCTTTCACATATGCTTGGTAAGCATATCTGCCAGCTCATTAACTGACCCAGCATATTTTGTCTCGATTACCTTCTCATCAAAGTGTTGTCTCGTTATGTAATAGTCAATCTTGATGAGTTGTCCTCTCATGGACGATAAGGTTGCTATAAATGTATATGGCAGCTCTTTTACAGCAATACAACTGCATAGGAGTTAGTGACATAAACCCTAATTCAAAAGGTAGCTGTTGAATCTATATCAACTTAAGAATGGTGTCAATCATGGTTTTGTACTCTAAATTCTAAATTCTGTATATGACTAGACTATTGTTTCTTACTTTTTGAAGAAACAAATTACCTCAGACAAACACAATAATCAATCGTCGATCGTCGATCGTTCGTCAATTAAAAGATGAACCATCCTAATCTACATCTGAGAAGACTGTAACTCTACATGACCCCAATAAAAGTGCAGAAATCTACCTGGTGCATTCTTCAAGTATCTAAAAGACTGATATCGTAGATGTGTTGTTTTTGGATTAGACAGGAACTGGCTCCGCACACTAACTACAAAGACAATATCATGATGTGTTGTAATAAGATAGTTCAACTTGCCAGCAGTCAATCTCATGTATCATCATGGATCATGCAATTGCTCCCCTTGATCCGATAGGATCAACAGGCAAAGTGAGAGGCCTATATCACTGACATTTTTATCTCTAATAATATATTCAAAACATATTTCCGTTAGGATAAATTGACACTTTTCTTCGAGCGTGTCACCTATATCCTAAAAATATATTTGAGAGAACTAAGATCTTTTGTCTAGAACTCCAAAATAAACTACTTCAACTTCTGGATACCAAAATCTGCATCTTCAATCAACATTACTAGCTAAAGAATATGTCTCCTCTGATTGGTCTGATGGAAAATGAAGTGATCACTTGAAGTGATCACTCTAATACCTTTTAAGAAGAAACCGTCCCATGAAATCTGCAAACCACCCAACCCAAGCCGTTGGTTATTACTTCTAACCATACAATGATTTTTTTTCAACTTGCACAATTTATCTAACTCATACTGAGTAACAAAACATGGTAATTACTCCATGTATACCTTCTCTTTAAGAATGCCGTTAATGAATGCACTGTTTACAACCAAATGATGTAAATAATAATAATGAGTGATAGTCAGAGATATCAACAAATATATCAAGGTCATCTTCATTATCAAAAACGGGTTGTTGTCACGTCCTGCTTCACAAGGCGTGGTTGTTTTTACGCAAAGCATGTCATGCAGATACCAGTGAAGACACTGTAGAAAAGCAAGAGCAAAAGATACTCATTTCATTTATATCCTACATGACGAGGATTACAGGTCTAATACATGGAAATAAAAGTACAATATCTCGTTAACACTGCTGCAAAGAAATTACAGAAAAGACTACAATAGCTATCCACACTCGACCAAGCTCAAAACTCCACAGCTTGGATAGGGAACTAAGACTCTGATACGAACCGCTTGCCGTTTGGATCAAATCAGCGATTAATTGATCAAAACAGCGATTTAAAGGTGGAAAAATGGAAAAATAGTGGAAGAACAATGAGAAATTGAGAACTTGATAAAGATTCTTCGAGACGAATCAATCTCCCAGCTTTTATTGAACGCCTAAAAGCCTAAACAGCATCAAATCGATAACTAGATTGTTCGAAGACAAATCAAGCATCAACTAACAATGACGGCTAGCCCTAATTATAAAGGAAAAACGGGGATTTACTAATTTGGTCTGACTAGACCAAAATACCCCTGATGTGACTAATACCGGCCCCCACGTCTCCTCCTGCGAGAGTAAACAATCGTGGGCTCCCCGCTAGCCGCATTCCCCGCGTGCGTGCCCGGTCTAAGCGGTGCGTCCGCATCAATACCCCCCTAATAGATCCACATTGTCCTCAAGGTGGAAGTCAGGGAACTGCTCACGTCGTAGGCCTCCCAAGTCGCATCACAATCCGGTAGACCCGCCCAATAGATCAGCACCTCCTTCCGCCGCCCGGGGCCCTGACGAACCGCCCTCACATCCACCAGCTCAAGAAGTACCTCCATGTCCTCCGTCAAGGTAGGAGGCAAAGTAGAAGACACCGTCTGATCTCTAATAGCCTTCCTCAGCTGCGACACGTGGAACACCGGATGTATCCCTGAGGACGCGGGCAACTCCAACCTGTACGCCACCTGGCCAATCCTGGCTACCACCCTGTATGGACCGAAATATCTAGCTGACAGCTTCTCATTCGGCCTCCTCGCCAGCGATCTCTGCCGGTACGGACGCAGCTTGAGATACACCATGTCTCCCACCTGAAACTGTACATCTCGACGATGCCCATCGACCCTGGCCTTCATCATCTGCTGAGCGCGTAGCAGATGCTTCTTCAGCTCCTCTAGCAAGCTATCCCTCTCCCCCATGTACTCCTCCACCTGAGACACTGGAGTCTGTCTGTCACCAAAACTAGGGCTGTTGACGAACAGAACGTTCGACGAACTACTCGTGAACAAGCTCGGTACATGTTCGTTTACGTTCGTTCAAGAAGCTTAATGAACAAGCTTGAACAGATTTTTAGAGCTCGGTTAGTAAACGAATAGAGCTTGAACATAACTGTGTTCGTTCATTTATGTTCATGAACAAGCTCGTTAAGTGTTCGTGAAAAAGCTCATTAAGTGATGTTTATGAATAAGCTCGTTAAGTGTTCGTGAACGAACATGTACCGAAAATAGTAAATTTAGACAAATACTGTATTTTTTACCATTCTTGGAATAGATGCTTGTGATGGGATTTATGAAGCTATTATGTTGGATTTATTTGTTTTTGTCCTGCAAATATTTAATCCTTTTATTTAATTGATTTAGTCATTAGCAATTATGTTTAAATATTATTATTCCTGATTAAAAAATTGACGTTCGTTTGTTTGATTGAAAATCTGTTCATGAATAAGATTGATTTTGTGTTCACGAACATGTTCACGAACAAGCTCGATAAATCTTGTTAACAAACAGAACGTTCGATTAACTACTCGTGAACAAGCTCGGTAAATGTTTGTTTACGTTCGTTTACGTTCGTTCGATAAGCTTAACGAACAAGCTTGAACAGGTTTTTAGAGCTCGGTTAGTAAACGAACAGAGCTTGAACATGGATTTTGTTCATGAACAAAACCAAGCTCCCTGTTCAAGCTCGTTCAAGCTCGTTCGTCAACAGCCCTGACCAAAACGGAGCAAGGGTGGGGGATCCCTCCCGTACAGCACTCTAAATGGCGTCGTCCCTGCCGCGGAGTGGTACGAAGTATTGTACCAGTACTCTGCCCACGCTAGCCACCTATGCCACTGACGTGGTGTCTCTGAGGCGAAGCATCGCAAGTATATCTCTATGCTGCGGTTGACCACCTCCGTCTGGCCGTCGGTCTGGGGGTGGTAGGCCGTACTCCGCTTCAGGACCGTACCCTGCACCCTGAATATCTCCCGCCAGAAACCACTCATAAAAACCTGGTCCCGGTCGGACACAATGGACCCGGGCACCCCATGTAACCGTATCACCTCCCTCGTGAAAGCGGTAGCTACCGACACTGCAGTGTATGGATGCTTCAAGGGAATAAAGTGAGCGTACTTACTCAGGCGGTCCACCACCACGAATATCACTGTGTAGCCATCGGACCGTGGTAGTCCATCAATGAAGTCCATTGTCACCTCCTCCCAAACCCTCTCCGGCAGTGCCAACGGCTGTAGTAGGCCCGCTGGAGCCATAGCCACGTACTTGTGACGTTGGCAAACGTCACAAGCTGCGACTAGGTGCGCGATCCTCTTCTTCATTCCAGGCCAATACAGCTCTCAGGCCATCCTCTGGTAGGTTTGCTGTACCCCTGAATGGCCCCCGGTCACCGAACTGTGAAACTCCTGGAAAAGGACAAGTATGAACTCTGAGCTCCGTGGTATCACCATCCTCCTCTGGTACAACAATCTGCTCCCTACTACCGAGTAACCAACCGGTCCGTCCTCGCCACTCTGCAGTCTCTCCCGGATCTGTCGTAACTCCGCATCTGCCTCTGCCTCCTGCAACATCGGCTCCCAACCCAACCACATAGGCAGTGACAATGCCCTCAAGTCGATGCCCTCCTCCCTCCGTGACAAGGCATCAGCAGCCTTGTTCTCCAACCTGGGTCTGTACTCGATGTCGAACCGGTACCCCACCAGTTTGGACAACCAGTGCTGGTGCTCCTCAGTGACCAGCCTCTGCTCCAGTAAGTACTTGAGGCTCCGCTGGTCCGTGCGGACCACGAACTCCCGCCCCAACAAGTGCGGCCGCCACTTCTGAATCGAGAAGACTATGGCCATCAGCTCCCGCTCATAGACTGATTTCAGTCGTGCTCTAGCGGTCAGCACCTGACTGAAATAAGCTATGGGTCTACCATCCTGCATGAGTACCGCTCCCAGCCCGTACCCCGAGGCATCCGTCTCGACCACGAATGATATGCTGAAATCTGGCAGGGCTAGGACCGGTGCCGTCGTCATAGCCACCTTCAAGGCCTCAAAGGCCTTGGTGGCTTCCTCCCCCCCACTTGAATCCGTCCTTCTTCAACTGCTCAGTGAGAGGCCACGCAATCGTGCTGTAACCCTTGACGAACTTCCTGTAGTAGCCCGTCAGCCCCAAAAACCCCCTCAAAGCTCGTAGCGTAGTAGGAAGTGGCCAATCTAGCATAGCTGATATCTTCGATCTGTCGGCCGCTACCCCCTCTGCCGACACTACATGGCCCAAGTACTCAATCCGCAGCTGCCCAAAGCTGCACTTCTTCCTGTTGGCGAAGAGCTGATTCGCCAACAACTCCTTGAACAATATCTCCAAGTGGCCTATGTGCTCCTCCATATCCCGGCTGTAGACCAGGATGTCGTCAAAAAATACAAGTATGAACCGCCGTATGTAAGGCTGGAACACCTTGTTCATGAGTGCCTGGAACGTCGACGGAGCATTCGTCAAGCCAAAAGGCATGACGAGAAACTCGTAATGACCCTCATGGGTACGAAAAGCGGTCTTCGGCACATCCTTTGGCCGCATCAGTATCTGGTGGTAACCCGCTCTCAAGTCGATCTTCGAAAAGACCGCTGCCCCATGTAGCTCGTCTAGCAGCTCGTCAATCACCGGAATAGGGAATTTGTCCGCGACAGTCTCCCTATTCAGCGCCCGGTAATCGACGCAAAATCTCCAACTCCCGTCTTTTTTCTTCACCAACAGCACTGGTGAAGAAAAAGGACTCACACTGGGCTGTATCACCCCCGCTTGCAGCATCTCCCGCACCAACCGCCCTATCTCGTCCTTCTGCGAATGCGGGTATCTATATGGCCGCACGCTGACCGGGGCCCATCCCCCCGTAGCACGATCGCATGCTCGTGTCCCCTCTGCGGTGGCAGCCCCTGTGGGCTCTGAAATACCTCCTGGTACTGCTCCAGTACCGGCTCCACCTCCCCGGCGGTCTCTGTCTGTTGCTCCTCCTCAGTCGACAACCCCTGGCACTCCACCAGGAAACCCTCACCCTCACCCTGCAACGCCCTAGTGATGGCCTTGAAGGCCACCACCGAAAAGCAGAGTGTAGGGTCTACGGTCAGCACCACCGTCCGGTCGCCGTCCTGGAACTCCATCCGCAGGAGCTTCCAGTTTACCTTCATCTCCCCCAACTTCTTCAACCACTGTACCCCCAGAATGACGTCCACATTCCCCAACTCCAGTGGTAAAAAGTCCTCCACTATCTGTATGCCCTGCAGCATCAGGCACACCCCCTTGCAGAGCCCAGCGCTCTCCTCCATCTTCACTGTCCCCAGCAACACTGTGAATCTCTCCAACGTGCTCAGATCCAGCCCATGGCGATCCACCAACTTCCTAGAAATGAAGTTGTGAGTCGCCCCACTATCAATAAGGACCGGCAATGCCTGCTCCGCCAACGTCCCTGATAACTTCATGGTATGATTCGGAGTGAATCCTACCACAGAGTTCAGGGAGACCTCCGACACGTCCATGTGTACACTCGCCTCCTCCTCCGCCACCTGCTCGGGCTCCAATACCTCCTCCTCATACTCCTCGTCGTCTGGTACGATCACAATCTGCAGCAACTTGCTCGCACATCGGTGACCGGGGCTGAACTTCTCGTCGCAACGGAAGCACAACCCTGCTGCACGCCTGGCCCGCATGTCCGCCTCTGTCAGTCGCCTGCCTGGTACCACCCCCGGCCTGACCTCTCCTCTAGGCGCCACTGGGACTCCTGCTGCTGGCCGTGGTGGAACTGGTGCTGCCGTGCTGCGCTGGCCCTGGGCTCCCCAAGCCCCTCTGATGCGCCTCTCCTCCGTGTGCTTCTCCTCCGCCATGTGGGCTAGACGGAGGACATCCTCCAAGTCATTGGGCCTCTGCATCCGAAGCTCTGCCCGTATCGAGGGCTTCAACCCCCTCATGAAGCTCCCGATTAACACCTGGTCAGACACCCCCCGCAACCTGCTAGCCAACATCTCAAACTTCTCCACGAAGTCCCGAACTGTCCCCTCCTGTCGCAGTGCTGACAACTGCTCATAGAAGTCCCCTCCGGACTTCTCCTGGAACCGGTCGAGAAGGTAAGAAGAGAGCTCCTCCCACGAACGAAAAGGAGAGCGGGCTGTCTTCCACCGGTACCAGGCTAGGGCCTTGTCCTCGAAATAGATCCCTATCGCACGCAGGACCTCCTCCTCTGTCAGCTGCATCACCTGGAAGTAACGCTCGGCCCGGTAAACACAGCCGTCCGGATCGGTGCCATCAAACGTCGGCATCTTCAGCTTCTTCAGCCTTCGATCCGCGTTTATGTCACCGTACTGTGCTCCAACCCCCCTAGGGATGCCTCCCTGCACCATCACACCCCCCTGCCCCACTCCGGGGCCTCCGTCGCCGCCCTCGTACAGCTCATCAGGCCATTGAGGTCGCTCCCTATCCCCGCAGGGATGTAGTTCCCCAAACAATCCGGTAGTCGGGGTGGTGCAAAAATGGGCCCTCTAGCGCCTCCGTGCTACTGAACGGGAGCTGTCCGGTCCTCCAGATGGCCCCCTGGGCCCTAAAATTGGGCCGCAGGAGCCCCAATCGTCATCCCGGGAGCCCCTCTTCCTCCGTCGGGTCTCGCCGTCGCCCCGGGGGGTTGAACAAACCCCGCCACGCCCCCAAAAGGCCTCAGTGGTCTCGCCGGGCCTCCAAAACGCGCTGCCGTACCCCCAAAAGGGGTTTCCCAGCCTTCCGCGCCCCCCAGCAGAGGCGCACCGCCTCCAGCGCCCCCCGCTGGGGGCGCCCAGCCACCTGCGCCCCCTTGCGGGGGCGTCCCGCCACCTGCGCCCCCGGATGGGGGCGCCCAGCCACCCGCGCCCCTGGAAGGGGGCGCTCCGCCACCCGCGCCCCCGCCTGGGGGCGCCCAGCCTCCCGCGCCCCCGGAAGGGGGCGCTCCGCCTCCCGCGCCCCCGGATGGTGGCGCGCTGCTGTCGGCAGGCCCTATTGGGCCTGTCGAACTTACGGCAGGCCCAGTGGGGCCCGTCGTGCTTGCCGTCTGGTCTGGGTGGGTCCCACTTCCTTCCCCCGCACACCCTAGAAGATTTGGGCAGCCGCCGCCTTGGTTTGGAAAATTTGTAGCCGCCGCTTCGACAAAAAACCCTTCCGGCCTCTTGCCTCGATCTCCTCCTACGGCCGCCGAGATGGTTTGGAGCATCGCCATCATCGTTGGGATTTGAGCAATCTCTCTCGCCGTTTTCGTCGCCTCGATCCTCATGTGTTTGAGTTCGGCTTGGATGTCCTCTTGTGTATGGGCGTGATCCTTGTTGGAGATCTCCATGGCCGTCTTCAATGATTGAATATCATCACCCATGGCTTTCTTTAATTCCTCCATCTCGCGGTTGATTTCTTCACGAAACCCTTGAAGCCGTTCTTCCGTCGCGCCGCTTCTTGTTCCTCCCGCCATTAGATCTCACCGCTCTGATACCAATTTGATACGAACCGCTTGCCGTTTGGATCAAATCAGCGATTAATTGATCAAAACAGCGATTTAAAGGTGGAAAAATGGAAAAATAGTGGAAGAACAATGAGAAATTGAGAACTTGATAAGGATTCTTCGAGACGAATCAATCTCCCAGCTTTTATTGAACGCCTAAAAGCCTAAACAGCATCAAATCGATAACTAGATTGTTCGAAGACAAATCAAGCATCAACTAACAATGACGGCTAGCCCTAATTATAAAGGAAAAACGGGGATTTACTAATTTGGTCTGACTAGACCAAAATACCCCTAATGTGACTAATACCGGCCCCCACGTCTCCTCCTGCGAGAGTAAACAATCGTGGGCTCCCCGCTAGCCGCATTCCCCGCGTGCGTGTCCGGTCCAAGCGGTGCGTCCGCATCAGACTCCTTGTATCACTGTGCCTTAGTGTATTCCTATTCATCACCTAGCGGAGACAACATGAATTGTACCACTACTCAGTAGATAGATTATACCTAAACCAAGCAACAATAATGGTGCAAAAAAGAGATAAAAAGATGAACGGATATAAATAGCACTGTGCTGAAATGTAAATGTTATGTACTGTTAACGTTAACCAATTCTAAGTTGTGACTTATAATGGAGAGCATGATGTGTGATCCGGAGACCACCTTGGACCACATGGTGCTATACTGGGCCGAGTCTAAAGGTCAACGGTGGCAGGGACTCAGAATCCGCAAACGAAAATCATTCCAACTACGGACCAAAAGCATGGCACCAATAGCTCCCGAACTCTCTTACCTATAAGTTTTCCAAATCCTAGTGAGTCAATATGTAAAGTTGGTTAGATATCAATTTGGTGTCATGTGCAATATTCATGTCGGTTAACGTTGCCTAGATGTTTAGATGTCTCTAAGTTTGCATGCCAACAGTGTGAATGTTATGTATAGTTGAAACTTCTAGGAATTGTCGGTTTAGCATTACTTCAAATCACGCAGTTAAGGGGGTCCCCGAGTAGTAAGTCAAACATCTATACATTTTACGACAACAATAAATATCATGAGGCTACTCTAGTATGAAGCCTCAAGCCATTTGACTCTAGCATCATAAATTGCAACATCCCATTAACTATGCAACTTAAAATTAATAATAAATGTTTTGATCCTTGCATGTTTAGAGAAATAATTCCACAACAAATTAATGGACAAAATGATAATGCTGACCTTGAAGAAGAACTCAACCTTGGTTGGGGAGAGAGCCAATTTAATCACCATTCAAATCAAGCTCAACAGCCCATCAAAATGAACAAAAGAATATAAATTTTTTTTAAATTTCAGGTTTAATTTAAAAGTTGTAAAGGTACTAAAATGAGTAAGGAAACATAAACAAGATTTTTTAAATAAAAAACATGGAATGAATCTTAAATAATTGAAAACTTAGTGGCTCTGCAACTGGTGCATGGAGAGTAATAGGTTATGTGATCAGATTGTAGGGACGTGCACAGTTACCAAGGAATGGACGACTGAAATTTTCCTACATCCATAACAGAAAATCCTGAAAACCCGTGAAACGAAATACCGGACTGACTCAGTCTACCCAAGGAAAAGGCTGAAGGCTTTAGTCTAATGTCAGTGGCTGTGAGCTCCAGACGAGCAAAAAAGGAACCCAAGAACTATAGTCAGAAACACATGTAACCCAAAGCCCCAAGCAAGTTCAAGGAAACGCCAAAAGCCTTCGGTCACATGGAAACAGGAAGACAACCGAACCATCCCTAAGAGGTAACCCAGGTTAATGCGTTAACACTTCACCCCGAGGCAAGATTGAAAGACAAACCCAAATCCCTGCAACCAACAACAAGGGCAACGGCGGAAGTCACCGCAAAGCCGTCGTTTGATCATGGAATCTCTCAGATAAAACCCCTTAATCATCATATCCCTTCCAAATGCCCAAAATTCGCAGCATAAATAGGGAGAAACCCATGTCACAGTTCATGCTCAAATGAGTATAAATAATTTCATCGCCCAAATAAACAAAAGTTCTTATATCATTGCATGAATATTTAAACACTAAAATCACTTTCCAGCATAAAATAAATTTCTCTAACCAAATAATACCACATATTCAAACATTATGGAAATTAACCGAAACAAACTGGAATTAAGAATAATCTACTGTGAATCGAAGCCGAAAATCATCGAAATCTCCGAACAATCTTGCCGCCTTGACGGAGCGCGGATGCGGCTTGCTCGATCGGAAGAAAGGTGGGGTGAATATCTAAGCCCGAAAAGATCACCCAAAACCGAGGAAAATCGAAACCGAACTCAGAAACTTTGTGAAGAAGAAAAAAAGACCATGTTTTGCATAAAATCGCATAAAGATGAGAAAGGAGAAGAAATAGGGGTTGGATGAGTCCGTTAGAGAGAGATCGTGGAGGTGAATCGTGACGTGATGCTCGAGTAACCGAAGAGAGACGAGCGGCGATGGTTTCGAAGCTAGTTTTTTATCGATGTCGAAGCAAAGAGGGGAAGGGACCGCTCGATTGTTGTCGAAAGAAAAGGGAGGGGTTGGTGCCTCAGTTGATTTGAGTTGTGGGCTGAGAAAAATGAAAAGAAAGATAAAAAGAAATAATGAGAGGAGATGGAAGTGGGCCGGCCCGTAGTTTTGGGCCAAGTAAATAAAGATAAGAAGAATAAGGAAAAAGAAATCAGAAATCAGAAAAATCCCACAAAAATTCTTATAGAAAATATGGCACATTACATTCTACCCACCTTACAGAAAATTACATCCTCGAAATTTCAAAGAACTATGATACATCAAAGAGATACAGTAACGTTCTCTCATCTCATACTCTCTCCCAAGTAGACTCCTCAGGCGGATCTCGATGCCACATTACCTTCACTAGATTGACCGTCTTGTTCATGAGAGCCTTCTGCTATCGGTCAATGATCTCTACATCATGTTGCTCATAAGTCAGGTCTGGTCGTACAGTAATCTCTGAGTGGTCAACCACATGTGTTGAGTCTCCCATATACCTCCGCAGTTGGGATACATGAAATGCGTTAGACACTTCTTCTAGTGATGGAGGCAGTGCAAGCTTCTACGCCACTTCTCCCACTCGCTCCAGCACATTGAAGGGCCCAATGTAGCGTGGGCTGAGTTTCCCTGCAACCAAACCGAATCAATTCTCTGTTGAAAGAGATCTTCAAAAAAAGTGATCAACCGGCTAAAATTCTAGATGTTGTTGCTTCAAATCTGCCCAATGCTTGTATATGTCATGCGCCAACTATAGCTTTTTCCTAATCATCCGTACCACATCAACCGCTTAGCTCAGATCCAATCAGTTCTCGATCACCAATATCGTTCCAACTTAATGGTGATCGATACTTCCTCATGTACAATGCTGCAAACGGTGTCATCCCAATGCTAACCGGGTAGCTATTATTATATGCAGACTCAACGATGTGTAGGTGATCGTTCCACGACCCCTTGAAGTTTAACATACATGAACATAGCATGTCCTCCAAGATCTGTATCGTGCGCTCCAATTGTCCGTCTGTCTGTAGATGATATGTCATGTTGAAACTCAAATGAGCGCCCAAGTGCTCTTGTAAACTCTTCCAGAAGTAAGGCGTAAACCGAGTATCCCTGTCTGAGACAATGCTGACAGGAATCACATGCAATCTCACGACTTCCTCCATATTCTTCTTAGCAAGTATCTCTGTCGACTGGCCTACTCTGAATGGTATGAAATATGCCGACTTGGTCAACCAGTCGACGATTACCCAAATGGCGACATTATGCTTCGTACTCTAATATAATCTAGTCATGAAGTCCATTATGATGTGATGTCATTTCCACTCGAAATGTGCAAAGGCTGTAACAATTCGGTTGTGTGATGATGACCAGCCTTCACTGTTGGCACACCGCTCTGTGCAATGCTCCTCTTCATCACATGCCACAAATAATGATGTCTCATGTCCTTGTACATCTTTGTTCCACCTGGATGAATAGAATATGGAGAACTACGAGCTTCCTCTCTAATGTCTCCAAACGGCACACAAATCATGCTGACGTATCTCAGGGACCAATCCTCATGAATCCGAAATTCCGGTCTCTGTCCAGCCAGCACCAACTCCCTGATCCTCTGCAGCTTCGCATCTCCTGACTAAGCAGTCTTGATCACGTCCACCAAAGTTCATTGTATCTGAAGATTCATCAGAGGAGGAGTCATCACTGGCAGTATCACTTATATATCCATCTCTCTGATCTCCTGCAGAAACCTCCACTGAGTCGTAAGAATCATCTCTACCGGAAGACGACACAGCACATCAGGTACAACGTTGACCTTCTTAGGATAGTTCCAAAGATCAATGTCATAGTCTGTCATAAGTTCGACCCATCGACGGTGTCACATGTTCAGCTACTTCTGTGTGAAAAGATATTTCAGACTTTTGTAGTCTGTAAACACCTTCACATGCTCCACCAACAAGAACTGCCTCTAGATCCTCAAGGCAAAAATGTCTGCACCCAACTCAAAACATGAATGGTATAGTTCTTCTCATGGGTCTTCAGTTGCCTGGATGCATGTGTCATAACTCAACCATATTGGTATAGTACACAGCCTAGACCCTTGCCGGATTTATCACAGAACACTTCAAATCTCACATCTGGTATAGAATGATCAATATTGGTACCATAGTCAATCTCCACTTCAGCTCCTCGAATGCATCGTTACAAGCCTTCGACCAAACGAACATCACATCTTTTCTGATCAATCACGTCTTAGGCTCTGCGATCTTTAAGAAGTCCTGAATGAACCTGTGATAATATCCAGCTAAAAAGCTCCGAATCTCAAGCACCGACTTAGGTATTAGCCACTTCTGAACAGATGATACTTTCTCTGAATCCACAGAAATCCCTTCTCTGGACACCACGTGGCCCAAGAAAGCCACTTTTGCCAAACTTCACATTTACTGAACTTGACATACAGTTGGTGTCGCCTTAAAGTCTCAAGAACCTTCCTAAAATGATCTGCATGCTCCTGTCTGTCCTTCGAGCACCAAGATATCATCATTGTAAACCATCACGAACTGGTACAGGCACCCATAGAAACACTTGGTTTAGGAGACTCAAGAATACCGCCGGTGCATTTGTTAAACCAAACAGCACCATTAAGAATTCAGTGTCCGTACCTGGTTCTAAATGCGGTCTTAGACACATCCTCCTTCATAGCCTTCACCTGGTGATATCTAGTTCTGAGATCCAACATCAAATAAACACATGACCCACCAAGTTGATCAAACAAATCGTCGATACGGGGAAGAGTGTACTTATTCTTCACCGTAACCTTGTTGAGCTCTCTGTAGTCAATGCACATGTGTCTAGTCCCATTCTTTTTCTTCACCAGCAGTATTACAGCACCACATGACGACATATTGGGTTGTATCTATCCCTTCTGTAGCAGATCATCCAACTGGGTACGAACTTCTTCTAACTCCGAAGGTGCCATACGATAGGATTTCTTAGATATAGGCTGGGCTCATGGTACTAGTTCAATTGAGTATTCAAGAGTACGATCCAGAGGCAAACCTGTAAGTTCGTCCGGAAACATATTCAGGAATTCTCGCACAACTTTTGGTTCCTCTGGCTCAGTCATCATTGCCTTCGTCGGTCTGGCTCTGAACTTGATCGGCCCTTCTGACGTGCTTCCTCTAACAAACCAAACCTTGGATGGTCAGGCATTTCAAACACCACCACTCCATGTCGGCAGTCGATAGCGGCATGAAACTTCCCTAACCAGTCCATCCCGAAGAAGGCATCAAAACTTGGCATTTCAATGATCAAGAAGTCCGCATAAAGCTCTCGCCTGCATATCATTATGGGGCAAGAGGAACATCCATTAGACGTCTTCAGCACTCTCCCGCCCGTGTTGACGTCCCAACAGGAGGTATGAGGCGAAACACTAACATCATTTTGGGTGACATATCGACTCGACAGGAAGCAGTGGGAAGCTCCCGAGTCCAACAATGTGAGCGCGGGTCTAACAGCTACTAGCACGATACCTAAGGTAGTCGATACTATGTCTAAGTATGCAGTAATTAGCGTACCAAATAAATTGGACACTGGGAACAGTAAATCTATACATATGATAACCTGACTGGTAGCTTCAGCCTCCTCCATCGTGAATACCTGGCATCTATGAGGTGGGACTTGAGATCTCGCCTGCTGGAAGACTCTCCGTTGGGGTGGAAGTGAGGGTCCACGCTAATCATTCACAGTAAGAGATGTAGCTGGTGCAAGCGTCGGTGCTGGGGCTGTTGGCTTTTGTCCCCTCCGAGGATAGTCTCTGGCATTATGATCCTTGGACTTGCAGATGAGGCACAAGTTTAGTAACAGTCTGATCCACCACAACATATATCACATTGAATCCATTGCATATTGGCAACCCCAATATAAAATCCATAGAAATATTGTCCCAGACCTTTGTAGGAATAGGCAATGGCTAGAGGAGTCCTGGATAGGCACAACATTCTCTGATTTATTTCTTTGACATACTTCACATTCACGAACAAACTTCCTGACATCTGTTTTCATTTCAACCCAATGGAAGGACTTCGTCAATCTGTGGAGAGTTATATAGGCAACAGAATGGCCCCCTACTGCTAAGCTATGGAATTCTCTGAGGAGTGTTTTCTGTATTTCTTTAGAATTGGGACTAATCAAGATCTTACCCTTATAGTAGTAGACCCCATCCATCTTGGTATACTTCTGTGTTCCTGCATTATTTGATTGGATCTTGCCCTTAATCTGTAGGAAATATGAATCAATACTGGCCATTCTCTTAATTTCTTGTATCCAATCACATAATGGAGAAGATAAATGAAACATTGAAGAGTAATCTTCATCCATTCCAATGCTATTATCAACTTCCCTTGAAAGCCCGTCAGCAGCCCTATTTGATTTCTCAGGTTTATACTCCACCCTATAGTTACAAGATTGCAACTTCATCAACCACTTACTTTTCATTCCATGTTGTAACTTTTGGGTTAGTAAATACCTCAAACTCTGATGGTCTGTCCTGATAATGAACCTTCTTCCCAAAAGATATTGCACCCACTTTGTGACTGCCAAAATAATTGCAAAAAGCTTTTTCTTATAAGTGGATAACAACAGATTTCTTCCAGTGAGTTTAGTACTCAAGTAAGTAATAGGCCCTTCTGCATCAATACAGCTCCTATTCCCCTCCCTGAAGCATCACACTCCAACACAAATTCCTCACTGAAATTGGGCATAGCTAGTACAGGAGCTGTTGTTAGAGCTTCCTTTAATGCCTCAAAGGATTTAAGTGCTGACTCATTCCACATAAACCCCTCCTTCAGCAAGTCAGTAAGGGGAGCTGATATTCCCTCAAATCCTCTGATAAATTTCTTATAATACCCAGTAAGACCTAAGAACCCCCTTACAGCTTTTGTGCTTTTAGGTATTTGCCAACTTTTAATTGCTTCAAATTTTTTAGGGTCTACAGCTACACCATGCCCTGAAATTACATGACCCAGATACTCTACTGATTTCTGTCCAAAGGAGCACTTGGACAACTAGATGACCAACTGGTGCTTCTTCAATATCTGTAGCACTTTATGCATGTACTCACGATGGGTAGTCCAATCTTTGCTGTAAATTAAAATGTCATCAAAGAAAACAAGGACAAATTTTCTGAGATGTTCTCTACATATGGTGTTCATCAAGGACTGGAAGGTTGAGGGTGCATTGGTTAATCCAAATGGCATTACAAGGATTTCATAATGCCCTTCATGGGTACGAAATACAGTCTTGTATATATCATCCTCATACATGGGTAACTGGTGATATCCTGATCTTAAATCCAATTTAGAAAAATATTAAGCTCCATACAATGCATCCAATAACTCATCTATAACTGGTATTGGGAATTTATCCTTAACAGTCTGTTGGTTGAGGGATCTGTAGTCCACACACATGTGCCAACTAGAGTCAGCCTTTCTAACCATCGTTACTGGGGATGCATAGGGGCTATAACTAGGTCTAATAGTGCCAGATTTCAACATATCAGCTACATGCTTCTCTATTTCTGCTTTGAGAAAATAGGTATGTTAGTAAGGTCTAATACAAACAGGTTTAGCCCCTGGAATATTGGGGATTTTGTGATCACATTCCCTCTTTGGTGGTAACCCTTCTGGTTCCTCATACACTTCTGGGAATTGAGTCGGGATATTCCTCATATCTACAGGAAGGCTTTCAATTTCAACTCCTATCAGCTGTTTAAGGACATGGGTACTTTCCAACTCCTTAAGCTAAGTTGTATAAAGTATCCCTCCCCTTTATGCCTTAGAGCTTTGTCAATGTTCTTCCCTTCTACCAACTGAGAATTTACATGTAGTCCTTGCCACACACTTTTGACCCTCCCAATTAAACTTCATCTGTAATTTTTTGAAATTGAATATGATATCATCTAGTTGCCTCAACCATTGTGTTCCCAGAACCACTTGCTACCCTCCTAGTGGTAGTATCAGTAGATTAACTGAAATTAAAACCTCTTGGCAATGTATTGTACTCCTGTGCAAATCCCTGATCCCTGCAGCTTATCCCCACTAGCTACTAGTACATCAAATGACTTAGATTGCTCAATATCCAACCCAAATGATTTGACTAATCTAGTATGAATGAAGTTGTGTAGATCTTGTATCCATCAAGATATTAATTGTTTGACCCTTAATACTTCCCCTAAGCATGAGGGTCTGTGTAGTAGGAATTCCTGACAATGCATGAATAGAAATGGAGGGAGACTCTTCTACTACAAGCTTATGTAACTCTGTAGCCCCCCTTCCTCTCCAGCTTCCACTTCATTCTCGACTATATCAGGTTCATCATCAGTATCAAGAATATACAATTGCATCTTACACTTATGGCCTCTATCCCATTTCTCATTACAGGTAAAACACAAGTTATTCTTCCTTCTATCCTGTATTTCTTCCTGAGTTAGTAATCTGCCTTTAGGAACAAAAGTAGCACCCTCTTTTGTCCCCCCTGGTGGCTGTGGTTGGTGAGATCTAGGGAAGGAATGCGGTATCATATGAGATCTATTCTTTCTTGCTAAGACCACCTTCTCTTCAAAGGTCCCAGCTAATTGGACAGCTCTCCTATATGTCCCAGGGTTTGCTGCCATAACATCGAGGCGAATTCCATCCTTCAACCCATTGATGAATTTATCCAGCACATGTTCTTCAGGCATCTTCCTCAATAGCCCAACAATCTGTTCATACTTTTCTAAATACTCCTTAACTGTCCACGTTTGTTTGATATTAGAGAAAACTGCAAAGAGTTTGTATAACTCAATAGGCCCAAATCGCACCACTATCTCTTCCTTAAACTTCACCCAATTAAAGAAATTCTCTACATTTACTTTGCCCCACTCAAACCATTGTAGCGTTATTCCCCTCAAATAGAATGAACATGTAGTAACCCAATTAGCATATGGAGTAAAGTAATATGCAATATGGAGTAGAGTAGACAAAAATCTGTTGTACCTGACTCAACCACAGCAAGACGTCTTCATCCCCTTTAAAGATCGGAAATTCTGGCTTGAGTATTCTGGGCTGTGGAAGTTCCCTTCTCTCTGAGCTCCTATCACCATTGAGATTATGGTCACCATTTCTTTCATCCCGCTGGTTCCGAGAGCCTAATTCGTGGTTGCTCGTACTTGTATTACTTTTGATCTGATTGCTTCGAATCAGCTGGATTTGATTTTCATGATAGTTGTAGCACTCGTCGGATTTGTTTAACATCGTCTGGATTTGAGCAGTCAGGTTTTGGATCTGAGATCCTAATTTCGCCTCCATGAGTTGGCTTTGGTGTTGAATTTGCGACCCCAAATTCACCTCCATCTCCCGAATTCGATCTTCTTGCTAACTCATCCATCCGACATGATCATCCCAGGTTGGGAAGTCAGGGTTAGAACTCTGCCCCTTTTCTTCCTCATTGGCATCAGTTCTTCTCTTTCCCATGGCTGCGTAGCTGGCTCTGATACCAAATGATATAGACATGTTCTCCAACAAAGGATTTTAGGCTTAAGTTCCACCAACAATGGCGGAATTCTAAGAATTTTATTACAGAAAGGGAGAATTACAGAAAAACAAAAATAGAGAAAAAAAACTTCTTGATTGATCTTCGATACTATTCTCTTACACTCAGCAGTATTTATATCACTTAGGGTTGTCGATGATGGTTGTAACACCTTCGTCGGCAAGGCGGAGAGGCAGCTGGCTCGGCGGAGGAGAAGTTGTTAGGAATTCCAACGGTTCTTATGGTGGGCCCCTTCGTTAATGAGATCGGCGGTCCCCATTGAATGTAAGCAGCTGATTGAACGCTTCAAATCCTTTCATCAATGAACGGTTTGATTAAAACTAGACTTCATCCAACGCTGGAGATTTAAATGGATCAACGGCTTCGCCTGCCTTATCTTCTGCATCTTCGCTCACTCGGCATACGTCATCGTATAGTCGGGCCTCGTATGCTTGGGTTCTAACATAGTTCATGCTCAAATGAGAGTAAATAATTTCATCGCCCAAATCAACAAAAGTATTTATCATTGCATGAATATTTAAAAACTAAAATCACTTTCCAACATAAAATAAATTTCTCCAAACAAATAATACCAAAGATTCAAACTTTATGGAAATTAACCGAAACAAACTGCGGCTTGCTCTATCGGAAGAAAGGTGGAAACTTGGTAAAGATCTGAGCCCGAAAACAGATCGAATTACCCAAAACTAATGAAAATCAAAACCGATCTCAAAAACTTTGTGAAGAAGAAAAAAGACTCTGTTTTGCATACAATCCCACAAGGAAGAGAAAGGAAACTAAATAGGGGTCGGATGAGTCCGTTGGAGAGAGATCGTGGAGGTGAATCGTTGTGTGATGCTCGCATAACTGAATCGAGATGAGCGGTACGGTTTTCGAAGCTAGGTTTTTTATCGCTGTCGAAGCAAAGAGGGGAAGGCGCCGCTTGATTGCTGTCAAATGAAAAGGGAGAGGATCGGTGCCTCAGTTGGCCTGAGTTGTCGGCTAAAAAATGAAAAGAAAGATAAAAAGAAATAAGGAGATGAGTGGGAAGTGGGCCGGCCTGCAGTTTTGGGCCAAGTAAATAAAGAAAGAAAAGGGAGAAGAAGAATAGGAAAAAGGAAAAAGAAAAGAAAAATATCATAAAAATCCCACAAAAATTCTTATAGAAAATATGGCCCTTTACCGCTATTGACGAACGAGCTTGAATAGTGAGCTTGGTTTGTTCATGAACAAAATCTCCGAGCTCGTTTAGAAATCAGGGTTTGTGTTCAAAATCGTTCGTTTAGCATTTGATCTTGTTAAAGTTTGTTTATTTATTTTTCACGAACAAGCTTGTTTATTGAACAAGACTTATCGAGCTTGTTTGTGAACATGTTCATGAACATATTCGTGAACTCGTTCATGAACACATAATCAATCTTGTTCATGAACATATTTTCAAACAAATAAACGAACGAACAATGCCATGTTAATTTTTTTAATCAAGAATAATAATATTTAAGCAATTATACCAATGACCAATCTTTTTTCATTAATTGGTATAATTGCTTAAATATTATTATTCCCAATTAAAAAAATTAATAATGATATATGTTATATATGTTATATAAATATAAATATATTATATATTATATAAATATATATATCTTATATATCTTATGTAATATATATTATATAAAAGGGAATCATGTAGATCAGGTGGCACCTGATCTAATAGATCAGGTGCAATACACAAAAACATGGTCCCTACAGAAGGTACAAGCTCATGTGGGGCCTGTACTTTCAAACTTCTTGTCTTGGCACCTGATCTATTAGATCGGGTGCCACCTTTTCTACATTATTCTATATATATAATATAATATAAGTTAATAAGAGCGTGTTCAATCTTTTGTTTTTATTAATAATAATACTTATAATACATATGTTATACAAATATAAATATAATATATATTATATTATATATATAATATATATCAAAATACTAACGAACATTCGAGCTCTTGGTCAACGAGCTCTAAACGAACACTTAACGAGCTTATTCACGAATACTTAATGAGCTTGTTCATGATGAACGACCACAGCTATGTTCAAGCTATGCAAGCCCTGCTCGTTTACTAACCGAGCTTTAAAAATCTATTCAAGCATGTTCGTTAAGCTTCCCGATTGAACGTAAACGAACATATACCTAGCTTGTTCACGAGTAGTTCGTCCAACATTCTGTTCGACAACAGCCCAGTCCAAAAAGAACATTTAAGGTAGTTTATGCAATATGTCTGTGCATAGCCTTTAGCAATGAACATGGTCTTCAATCGAGTAAGAGAGCCAATATGGTTGAACTTCATAATGTAAATCCAGTTGCAACCAACCACCTTCGTACCAGGAGAAGTTAGTACATGATCACAACTTTCGTTAAGTTCATGTTCATGCCAAAGTATGAGGTTTCGGCCAAAACCACTTGGTTTTGACCGTTTCATTTTGGTTTTAAAGAGGGGCACACCAAAAGTGATGTTGAAACTCGGTTTCGGCCGATTTCATTCGGTTTCGGTCGAAAGTATAAGTAGTTCTGATCGATTTCAGCCGAAACCAAGTGATTTTGGTTTCGCTTGATTTTGCATGTTTTCTGTCGAACCATCACTTTATAATAAAATATGAGTTTATATTAAATGCATGAATTTATTTTGGACTATATATATTTATTAAAATTCTAAAAATTATTAAAACTATAATTTTTATTGAAATTTTTAATATATATATATTATAAAATTCTAAAAAACTATTAGAAATTCACTGTAATAGAAATATGCACATAAAAATTTATACAAATCTGAAACCGAAACTCTAAACAAAAACAATAAAATGGGCAAAACTGTGCGAAACCTAAAAATTTTCCAACATCTGAAACCGAAACCGAGTTCTCAAATATTGGTTCATTCATTTATTCCAACATTACCAAACACTAACATGGATATAATAAAGCGTCTGGAATAAATAGGAGATTTTAATATAACCAGCTCAAAGGGTTTTTTAACATTCTCATTGACTCATGGTTGGTAAGCCATGCGGTGTTGTTTTTTCAACTAATGGGCCTCGCACCGTAGAATGTAAACTAAGAAACTCAGAGTACAAAAATTTTAGATTCTGAAAACCTAGATAACCTAATCTACATTGTGTAATGATGGAAAAAGAAATACTAGAGTAAGCCTTTAATCCAATCTTTGCATCCAAGTGATAGAGACCTTCAAACTCATGATCTGTGCACATCATCATTTTTGTTCTGATTTTCTAAAATACACAATGATCAGAAAAGAATGTTATGTTGCAATTTAATAATCATGTTAGTCAATAACATAAAGCATATTAAATAAGAATTTGAACAGAATTAGAAAAAATATCAAAGGTAAAGAAGAAGTGACATTAACAAAGCTAACACCATCAACGTAGATGATGTGCCATCTAGTATCGTTATCTATGTACAGGTAGATGTAAAATAATAATATACATGACTCTACAATCATATGGTTAAAAGGTCCTGAATCTATTTCCCAAATTCGAAGACCTGATATAAAAGTACAAGCAATTGAGTTACTAGATTTGACTAATATCGTAGTGGAGGATGATTACAGTTGATTGTTACAAAATCTCTGAAACATCTAGTACTGGATCCATTTTTTATCGGACATCTTAACACTTCTGTATTGAAAAATCTTCTTGAAAATTTGCATATGTAGTACTTCCCCTAAAATCTCTCATTTATGGTCTAAATGCTTGAGTAATGTGAACTTCATGTGTCCAAACTCCTTACAGTAATATCAAATCAATTGTTCTAAAAATGCAGTACCTTCAGGCATATCTCTACCTTCTGAATTAGGCACATCTCTACCTCTACCGCAAGTACCAATACGTCCACCATCTCTGCTTATTATGATAGCTCCATCTTGTACCCCTCGATATCTGCATGTGCTGCCAAAAAGTACATTGTCAACTAGCACAAATCCCGCTCTCAAACTCCATACCTTAAAGCTCTGATTACTCTTTGAAAAGATCTGATACGGTGTAGAAAGTGTCAGGCAAACATACCAGAGAGCATCCACATATGATTTGGGAAAGTGATGCTACATGCTCCAAACGTAGGCTTCCCAAAAATGTTAGAACTACTAGCTACTCTTTGCTCTTTCATCTTCTTCACATCTATCGAAATTGAAAAAAATAAAATTCAACTCATACAACTTATGTAAGTTTGTATAATGCTGTAAGAGTGGCTTCTCTCCTTGCTGACTCTTTCAAAATGATTGGAATACATCATAAGCTCTAGAGAGATTATTCTTCACAAAGCAAATGATCACCAATAACCTCCAAATATCCTTCAGTCTTCTATTCAAGCATAAGGTAAGGACTCGCATGCTCCATAACATCCAATAGCTGACTCTTTATATAAGCATCTTTCTTCTTCAAGTCGGCTGCACCCTCGGACAAAGAATCATCGGTTAGGTGACCTTCCTTGCATCTACCATTAAGATGGGTCTACATCAAACACATCATGTAAGGGCACATTTCTTTTAAAAGCCCAATAGCCCACACCCACTTAATAAAAACCCCCCTCTTTTACTCTCCCCCACTCACTCATGCACCCAGCCCCAAACAAAAAAAACCCGATGCTTTGGTTCTTTTCTCTCTCCCACGCGGTGAACCCAACCCCCCCCCCCCCCCGGGCGACTTTTCTCTCCCTCTCTCGTTCTCTTTTCGATGCGAGCCCAGACAAACCCGATTATTTTCGTTCTTCGTCCGTTCGACTCGCTCCCTCGCATGAGTAGCAGCGTCGGCAAACTCCTAGGGTTTTCGAAACCCTAACCCCCGATAACACATGATCTCCTCGCGAGATTTTCTTGTGATTTCAGATCTCGATCTTTCCACGATAAGTCCTCCCTCCTCTCCTCTCCTCTATTTGTATGGAAGTTTTTGTTGTTTTCTGTGATTCAAATCCCATGGTGCAAGTTTTCCAGGTGACTCGGTCGAGTAGAAGGCTACTCGGTCGAGCAGAAGCTACTCGACCGAGCAGCATGAAGACTCTGACAGACCGAGCAGACAGAGAGCTTGGGGAAGTTTTCCATTTGGCTCGGGTGACTCCTACTCGGTCGAGTAGGAGGCTGCTCGACCGAGCAGCAAGCTGCTCGACCGAGCAGTATGAAGATTCTGTTTGCCCGAGCAGCCCGAGGGCATTCCGTTTGAAGAGGGATACTGACACTCGGGCCGAGTAGCTATGCTACTCGACTGAGTCGACTCGACTCCACCCAGCGACGAATTTAGGGCATGTCAGCTCGACCGAGCAGGCCGAGCTGACAGCCGACTCGGGCCGAGTCAGCGTGGGGCCATGCGCGGAAATGAGCGGTCTGGATGTGTTTTTCCTATTGTTTTGGGTTTCTACTTAAACCTAACTATTGTTTTAGATTAGGTTAAGCCTCCTATTGGATAATTAGATTTTTGGAGAGCCTCTTGCTACCCCCATTGGAGATTGGAGAGAGTTTTAGGGTTTGTATTCTTGATAGAAATGTTTGGTTTTTCCTTCTCTTCTTCTTCCATTGATTTCTTCCTCTTCAGTGGATTCGTGGGGGCTCGTTCCGTTTGACAAGTTATTACTCACGCCTGAGAAAGCGAGTTTGTATCCCTAATTGTTTGGATCTCTCTACTAGTGGAATCGTCTCGGATCGGATTCCTGATTGTAGGTTGTTTACAACCGATCCAGGGTAAATTCTCTTGTGTCTGCGATTGGTTTATTTGTTACTGTGATTCGTTTGCTACTTTCTATTGCAAGGTCATTTGGGAATTTTGTTGGGTCTTTGGAATTAGATTTTTGCTAACTCTATATTCTTGATCAGTTTATTAGGGTTGGTTTCCGCATTAATCTCAAGGCGATTTAGATTTTACCCCCAACAAGTGGTATCAGAGCTTGTGATTTTTTATTGCAAAGGAAGTTAGTGGCAAAGGAAAGGTGGTGTCTTTGGCAACTTTGAATATTGAGAAGTTCACCGGCCGGAATGATTTTCGGATTTGGCGGACGAATGTGAAGAATGTTCTTATGCAGACGGGGTGTTACCAGATCGTATTCGATGTCTCGAATATCGATAAGGAGGTGACTGCATCTGCTAGGGTGGAGATGGAGAGAAAGGCGTACAACGCGATTCAGTTGTCGTTATCAGATAATGTTCTGAGGAAAGTCTTGGATGAGGCGACGGCATCTGATATATGGAAGAAGCTTGAAGGACTATATATGAAGAAATCCTTCACGAGTCGCCTATATTTGCTTCAGCAGCTGTATACTCTCAAGATGAAGTCTGGTTCAGCGGTGAAGGATCACATGGATGAATTGAACAGGATTGTGCTAAAATTGCGTGGTATGGATGTGAAGATTGAAGATGAGCAGAAAGCGGTTATCTTGTTGTGCTCATTGCCTGAAGAGTATAATCAGTTTGTTCGGTCGATGATTTACAACCGGACTACTCTCACCGTGGAAAAGGTAAAGGCGGCTCTTCACACGGAGCAACTATGTGGCAAGGTTCAAGGTAGAGATATGTGAGTAACCGCGAGGAGGCATTGCATGTGCGGGGTCGACAGGAAAGGAGAGGATGCTTCAGGAAGAATAATGACCGCTCCAAGTCGAGACACTCGCAGGATAGGTTTGCGAATATCACATGCTACAATTGCCACAAGAAGGGTCATTATTCGTCCTATCAAGAATAGGAAGAAAGGAAAGGAAACCGAGAAGGATTCCGGTTCGGCATCTTTAGGGATTGATGGTGAGCGGTCCATGATGAAGGTAGAGATACCGAGATTTTTGCTGCAAGGATTGCAGGTGATGCCAACATGGCATGACTCATGGACAGTGGATGCTCGTATCATATGACTCCTCATAGGAGTTGGTTAGCGACATACCGTTCCAAGCAAGATGGAGGCTCAATCCTCATGGGGAACAATGCAGTGTGTAGAACTACGGGTATTGGAACCGTTCGAATAAAGATGCATGACAGCATAGTGCGTACACTTGTCGATGTGAGGCATGTCCCAGATTTACGAAAGAGCCTAATCTCCATGGGCGTGTTGGACAATGCCGGATGTAAGTCGGTCTTTGAAAAAGACCAACTTCGAGTTTCGAAAGGAGCCATGGTTGTAATGAAGGGAAAGAATGTTAGAAACTAATATGCCCTTTAAGGTACCACAGTTGAAGGTGAAGCAGACGTAAGCACTACGAGCGCAGTTTTCGGAGATTCAGCCAAATTATGGTATTATCGTTTGGGTCATCCGTGTGACAAAACGCTTGATGTACTCCGAAGAAGAAAACTAATTGAAGCCTCAAATGAGAGTGTAAAATTCTGCGAATCCTGTGTGTACAGTAAGAAGATAAAGCTGCAGTTTAACACGGGGAAGCATACTAGCAAAGGACCACTTGACTATGTATACACAGATGTGTGGAGACCGTGCCCAGAGCCGTCAAGAGGGGGGAGCTAAGTATTTTGTCTTGTTTATTGATGACTGCTCTCGCGAAGTCTGGATGTACTTCAAAGGACCAGACTTTTGATATGTTTCGAGAGTGGAAGACCATGGTGGAGAAGCAAACCGGAAGGCACGTGAAGGTGCTTAGATCTGACAATGGAGGTGAGTTTACCTCGAGGGAGTTTAGAAATTTCTGCAAACTCCATGCGATCCGCAGACACTTTAGCACACCCGGTTATCCGCAGTCGAATGGTGTGACGGATGAATAGGACATTGTTAGAGAGAGTGCGGTGTTTGAGGCACTCAGTCGGTTTGGAGAAGAAATTCTGGGGAGAGATACTCTCGACTACTGTGCACATTGTGAACAGAGTTCCTTTAGTAGCGATTGGCTACAAGATCCCTGAGGAGATGTGGAGTGGTGAAGCTGGAGATTACTCGTACTTGCGCATTGTGGGTTGCCCGACATACGTGCATGAGAGGGACGACAAGTTGGATTCAAGAGCAAAGAAGTGTGTCTTTCTTGGATATGGCCACAGCGTCAAGGGATATCGTTTGTGGGATCCAGAGGGTCAGAAAGAGATAGTGAGCCGACATGTTACTTTTGATTAGGATGCAATGCTCAGGGCGGAGCATTCTCACTCAAAAGATATACGTCCGTAGAGGAGATTTCACTGGAGATTGTTAGTCTTTCGGTCCAGACCACTCAGTGACCAGGCAAAGAGTTGATAGTCGATACTCCAGTTGAGGGAGATGATGAGGTCCATGCTGAGGACCATGTGCAGACACCCGGTACATCTCAGGTACGCGTTGACATCTATGCAGGTGATGATGGAACACGGAGATCGAAGAGGGTGAAGAAAGCGCCGGAAAGATTTGGAGCATGGGATTACGCAGGTTATTCTTTCGATGATATGGCGGCTTATGCACTCAACCTAGAGCACAAGGAGCCAGCGACATATGGTGGAGCCGTTGTCTCTGAAGATGCGACACAATGGCAAGGAGCTATGGAGGAGGAGATGGAGTCCCTTCATCGGAACGACACTTGGGATTTGGTGCCGTTACCTAGCGAGAAGCGTGCCATTGATTGTCGCTGGATATACAAGGTCAAAGAAAGTTCAACTCAAAATGGGAACAATGTCAGGTACAAGGCAAGGTTGGTTGCCAAGGGATTTGCGCATCGGAAGGGTGAAGACTACAACGAGATATTCTCGCCGGTTGTGCGACACACGTCCATTCGTGTGTTATTGGCGCTAATTGCTAGCATGGACATGGAGTTGGAGCAACTCGATGTGAAGACCGCCTTTCTGCATGGAGATCTTGATGAGAAAATCTATATGCAGCAGCCTGAAAGGGTTCAGAGTTGAAGGGAAACAGACTTTGGTGTACAGGTTGAAGAAATCGTTGTATGGTTTGAAGCAGTCACCCAGGCAGTGGTACAAATGATTCGATAGCTTCATGATGGGAGTAGGCTTCGAGAGGAGCATCAAGAATCAATGTGTGTATGTTCACACACTTGAGAATGGCTTGAAGATTTACTTGTTGCTCTATGTGGATGACATGCTAATTGCTTCTAATAGCATGTCGGAGGTGAAGAAGCTGAAGAGAAGCTAGGGCAAGAATTCGACATGAAGGATTTGGGGCCTGCAAAGAAGATTCTCGGAATGGAGATTGTTCGAGATCGTAAAAAGCAAGAGCTTAGATTGTCACAGAAGGGGTATATTCAGAAGGTACTAGCCCGGTTTGGGATGGATAGTGCGAAGCCCGTGACAATACCTTTGGAAGCTCATTTTCAGCTGTTAGCAAGTCAGTCACCAAGCACCGATGAGGAGAAGACTTACATGTCTCAAGTACCATATGCAAGTGCAGTAAGAAGTTTGATGTATGCGATGGTTTACACGCGTCCAGATATTGCACAGGCCATCTGAGTGGTTACCAAGTATATGGCTAATCCTGGTAAGGAGCATTGGCAGGACGTCAAGTGGATTCTGAGATATCTGCGAGGCACAGCAAGTGTCGAAATCCTCTATGGGAGAGGAGACGAAAAGGTGCTGACAGGTTATTGCGGTAGCGACTACGCAGGTGATAGAGATAGGCGGCGATCTACCACGGGATATGTGTTCAGTTTGGGCACTGGCGCGGTATCGTGGATGTCGGGCTTACAGTCTGTGGTTGTGCTATCGACCACAGAGGCCGAGTTGATTGCAACGGTGGAAGCTGTGAAGGAGGCTAAGTATTTGAGGAGTCTGCTGAGAGATTTGGCGGTGCCGCAGAGTTCGTCATATGTGTATTGTGACAGCCAGAGTGCCATTCATCTGGCAAAGCAACAGGCATACAGTTCAAGAACGGAGCACATTGAGGTGTACGATTCCTTTCTTGAGTTGGAGAAGAAGGAAATAGAGCTTCAGAAGATCCCAACTGATTTGAACCCCGCAAACATGTTTACCAAGCCAGTTTCCGCTGTCAAGCTCCAGATTTGCATGGAGCTGATTTCTTTGTTGGCTTAGGTGACGCCAGAGGGCGAGTTTTTCGAGATGATGATGATTCTAGAGAGAAGATCATGGTGCGCAGCGTGGAGCAGCAGGAGTCATTGGTGATGAGATTTGAATCAAGAGAGAGTGTTGTTTTCTGTGATTCAAATCCCATGGTGCAGGTTTTCCAGTGACTCGGTCGAGTAGAAGGCTACTCGGTCGAGCAGAAGCTACTCGACTGAGCAGCATGAAGACTCTGACAGACCGAGCAGACAGAGAGATTGGGAAAGTTTTCCCTTTGGCTCGGGTGACTCCTACTCGGTCGAGTAGGAGGTTACTCGGTTGAGCAGCAAGCTGCTTGACCGAGCAGCATGAAGATTCTGTTTGCCCGAGCAGCCCGAGGGCATTCCGTTTGAAGAGGGATACTGACACTCGGGCCGAGTAGCTATACTACTCGACCGAGTCGACTCGACTCCACCCCGCGACGATTTTAGGGCATGTCAGCTCGACCGAGCAGGCCGAGCTGACAGCCGCCTCGGGCCAAGTCAGCGAGGGGCCATGCGCGGAAATGAGCGGCTTGGATGTGTTTTTTCCTATTGTTTTAGGTTTCTACTTAAACCTAACTATTGTTTTAGATTAGGTTAAACCTCCTAATGGATTATTAGAGTTTTGGAGAGCCTCTTGCTACCCACATTGGAGATTGGAGAGAGTTTTAGGGTTTGTGTTCTTAAGAAAAAGGTTTGGTTTTTCCTTCTCTTCTTCTTCCATTGATTTCTTCCTCTTGAGTGGATTCATGAGGGCTTGTTCCTTTGACAAGTTATTACTCACGCGTGAGGAAGCGAGTTTGTATCCCTGATTGTTTGGATCTCTCTACTAGTGGAATCGTCTCGGATCGGATTGCTGGATGTAGGTTGTTTACAACCGAACCAGGGTAAATTCTTTTGTGTCTGCGATTGGTTTATTTGTTGTTGTGATTCGTTTGCTACTTTCTATTGCAAGGTCATTTGGGAATTTTGTTGGGTCTTTGATATTGGAATTTTGCTAGCTCTATATTCCTGATCAGTTTATTAGGGTTGGTTTCCGCATTGATCTCAAGGCGATTTGGATTTTACCCCAACAGTTTTCTAGGGTTATTTGGTAAGCGAAATTATTTTTCCCCTCTTCCAACGCTTTCGAACTTTGCTTTCGAGATTTCGGTTCTTATTTTTGGGGGCTTCGACTTGCTCCTTGGGTTCGGATCTTGCTTTTGGGGCTTCGATCTTGCTCCTTGGGTTCGGATTTGCTCCTAGGGCTACGAAATTGCCCTGGGACTTTCGGATTTGCTCTTTTGATTTTCGGATTTAGCTCTGTTGGCTTCGGATCTCTTATTTTCTTTCGCAAATTCTCGGTTCAGGTAGATTCGATCCCTATTGAACTTTTAATTATTTTATTTTGGCAATGGAAGTGATGATTCATGAAGTGTTTAGAGATGAATTTTTCCTCCTATGAATATTTTGGCACCAACCTAAGTTCATGGCGTTCTTTGCCGTTGTTCGCCATTTTAGACCATTTCGTTGATATTAGTTGTGGTCGGCCGCCGAGGGGAAGGCACAGATTGGGGGGTGTCTATGTTTCCCAATGGGTATAGGCCGACTTGCTCTTGTATGATTACTTTATTGTTGACTCACTGAATTTGCATGAGGAAGATCCGTATGTATGTTGGTCTCTGTTTTATTTCGATATATGTTACAGTCCTGTTTTCCCATATGTGTTCAGTTCTGTATATGCTTTCCCATGTCTTCAGTTTTGTATGTCTTCCCATATGTCTTCAGTTTTTTGGTATATGTCTTCCTATATGTCTTCAATATGTCTCCCCATGCGTTCAGTTTTCTGTATATGTCTTCCCATATGTGTTCAGTTCTGTATATGTCTTCCCATATGTATTCAGTTCTGTATATGTCTTTTCATGTGTTCAGTTTTCTGTAAATGTCTTCCCATATGTGTTCAGTTTTCTGTATATATCTTCCCATATGTGTTCAGTTCCGTTTTCCCTTACAAGTTGCAGTTTATATGTTTCAGTTCTGTTTTCCTTTCTCCATGCATGTTCAGTTCCCTTGTATGTCTTTGTATGATTACCCAAACTCCATGTGTGCTGATCCCGTATCCGTGTGTACCCTCGAAGGTCTGAGCAACCCCTTTAGACAGGTAGACCACAACCCATTAGTGCTGACAAAACATGAATCTGATCCATTTATAATTTTTATTATTTCTTATCGCATTCGTTGATTTTCTTTCGTCATTTTCTTGTATTCATAAATCTGAGTTTAAGTATGCTATTTCGAGAATTGTAACTATTATGTTCATGATTGTGAGATTGGACATGCGAAAGATTGAAAGTTTGGTTTCGGGCTTATTCTAAATTACGTGATTAGAGATTATACAACGAGATCATATAATGATATTGGAACGCTTGATATATGCACAAGACCTGACAATCCTGAATATAGTTGCATAACTCTATCTAATTATGTAATTTAGGAATTAAAGGCATGAACATGATACCTGACACCCTAGAACTAGAACTACACATGACATCAGGGGTATGGGATAACTTATAATTGAGAGGGTGCGGGAGCGATTGAAGCCATGCTTATGGCCCCTATCTGGGAAGATTTCCTTTTATGGATCCTGAGTTTTCGGTACAGTTTGACCTTATACTCGGCCCGGGGTAGCACCCCGCGGTCCACGGTGGACTTCATGTTGCACATCGTGCTTTTCTCTTATAAGTCACATTACAACAACAATTCTTTTGGTTAATTATTTAATTCTTATCGCCACTTAAATCATGCCATGTCAGTAAATTTTTCCCTTTGCAGTTTTTTTTATCATTTAAATTCCTGCAAAATAAATCAATTAAATGTTTAATACGGATTTCAATCTACTTTATTAATGGTGGTTCAATTCAATCAGATGATACAAGCTCGAAGAGGAGGCTCAGCAGTACGAGGAGTCTGATTTTCCTGTTGAAGACACTGATTTTTGAGCTTCTGTGTTATCAGTAGAGTTTTTACATTTCTTTTAGTTATTCTTTCTTTCAATATTGCTTAGTTGAACCATGTAGTTTATTTCTGTTTTAGACTTTGTAATTCATTTGAATGTTGAAATAAAATGAGTATTTTTATCTTTGTCATAAATATTTCTTGTTTAAACTATATTGACTTCACTGGTACCTGCAAGACCTACAAATTATTGTGACTGTAACGACACCCGCTTCTAGGGCGTTACACATCAATTGCTTATAGTTAATCTAATTGAGTTTTCAACCTATACTCTTCGTGAAAACTAACTCTGAGATCATTGATGACTTCAAGTATATCTTCAAATCAATCATCTTTTAGCACCTCTCAATAAAAAACAAGCCAAATATCAAAAATTACCAAACACCAACTACCAATGATTAACCATCAAACATCAAATAACTAGTCCAAATTGTTAAACCTCATGCAAAACAAACTCCATAATACATAAAGAGCAAATTTTTCCTCTTAATTGTATTTTGCTACAGTATAATGTATTATTTATAGATAGTTTACATCATATATTTTCTGTTTTGAAAACTGAAACAGTTCTACTACTTCAAAAATCCTAAATTAGAGAGCAAACAAAAGGAGAAGAGGAAGATGTGGGAAAGGCAGATGGAGCTTGTCAAAGGTTCTCAGAGGCCGAACATGGCCGAAGCTCAACAGGCAATCCTGAGAAGACCGGACATGGGTGGATGATGTTGGATTGTGTTGGGGCAACCCCATCAGCGTTGAACGTGGTCAGAGAACCTTGAATCTTGGTCGGGGAAGACCAAGCTACATCACCATTATCGAAGAGGCTTGGAGTTACCTTTGTTATGTCGTTATGATCGAATCTGCATTGGCATGAGCTGGTCATCATCGGAGATGCCCTCCTTTGTTGTGGTGGCGCTTGTCAAAGGGGTGTCGATCTGATTCGATGGCTTGTGAGGGCTCATCTTGGGTGTCACAGGCTAGTCAAAATCTGAGAAATCTTGTTGTGGGCAGTTGATGGCGACGACGAGTCATGTGGAATGGTGACGACAGGGTTGGTGGATTAGGGTTAGTGTTGTCAGAGATGGATGACAGCAGTAAAGGGACGATCAGATGGTAGCGAGATTTGGTGGATTATCGTTAGGGTTTAGGAAATGAAAGATTTTCTTTGGCTAGCTAATTTTAGGGTTAAATTTAATCTAGTTTAGGGGCTATTGCTCTGATACTGTAAAGAAACCTGAAATGTACGTTTCAGAAAGGTTAGAGAGTGTGTTAACATCTCCTCTCACTTGAATCTATTATTTATAGCACTATAGTAGTGAATTTATATAAAACCACTTTTATATAAACCCCTTCAATATATTGTATATTGCATCTCAACAGTTGTATTTCCCAAAAATAAATACAATATTGCATAGACATGAACAAGCTTCTGTGATTAAATAAAAAAACTATGCCTGCTGAGACCTAATTGATCTTTTTCATCAGTAAATGCACTCCGGACGCACTTTAGGGCCACTAATTTACATGTGTTCAAGATCACAAATGCAATATTAAAGCCTAAACATTCAAGCGTTCAAAAAATACTAATTATTTTCATTAATAGAAAACAAAGAAAGAAATACCACCTAGTTTGAATGGTAAAAAGAATTTATGCATTCAGGCAGGATGTAAAAAGGTACAAGATAGCATAGGAACCGACCTTTGTTCTGGATAAGAAAAACAAAAAATAACTCGCTTACATATCAAGTCCATAAAACATTGGTTAATAAAATGTGGAAAAATGTAATTTTTGCATAAAATGGGATAAAAATGATATTGAGAGATATTTTTAGACGAGGGGGTCATGATTTACTTTGTTTCTTATGTACTCCAGTCCATTCTTGGTAACATGTATCAATTCAATTGTCAAGTAAAAAGTATAATTTCTGCAACATAATATCCGTGAAGATGCATAATAAAACCATTTGCTTAATGTAAAAGTTGCAGAAAATATAGAGCTAGCGCATGCACCTGAGAAATTAGAGTATCCCAATCAACAGAACCCATTCGCTCTTGTAACCTGTCCTTGAGAGGTGTTAGCCTATTAATCAGGACATCACATGCAAGACGAACTGCTTCACAGCTTGATTCAGATGTAGTGCTGCCAGCAGTAAATCCACCTTGAATCAAGCTCAAAGTGTCAGCTTGAATAATCCGGACTCTATGAAGAAGGGTCTGACTACCATCACCCCACAGCTGTCCAAGGGCAAAAGCTGTCATCTGCTTCACTTTTGTCCACAGCCCCTGACCTAACTCAATTCCCCCAACCTCAACAACAATTGAACCATCATTCAGGACAGCCACTTTCCCTGGTGTCGCTCTAACTATCACTTCATGTATTATAGGTAAGCACGAAATCCCCCTTTTCCTCCATTGGTTAGAGTTATTAAAACAATTAACCATTGCAACACGTTGATCAAAACATGCGGATTTATTCAACTTATCAAGAATAATATGTAATGTATACTCAGAAAATTCTCCTGCACTACCTTCATAGAACAAATTGAGGCTCTCGTAAGTGTGAAGGTTCTTCTCCCTAATGGCATTCGCATCAGTTGAGAGGGCAGAGGCTATCTCCTCGATAATAGCTTCAGCAATAAAGGATCCTTGTACCTCTCCAGGGGCCCGCATTGCTGATTTAGATGAAAGATTAGTCCGGCAGACCTTTACATCAAAAGAAAGTGCACCCCAGTTGTACTTCTTTAGTGCTCCTATTATGTTGAGTGGCATCATAGGGCTAACATCTTCAGAAATGCCTGCATTGATTAATAGATCTATATGCAAAGCTGTGATCTTCCCATTAGACTTGACACCAACCGAGTAGTTTATTTTCATTGGATGTCTTCCTCCAGCCATTAACATATCAGTTTTGCGATCAAGGTACATCCTAACCGGCCGTCGCAGCTTATATGCTGCAAGAGCACATGCAGTTGCAACCTATGCAATACACAAAAATTTCTGAGAATTATGGAGCCTTTGATCAAGTTAGATTCATGTAGCACGTAAATTTAATGAATTAAATAAAACTAAAAATTGTCAGATTAGTTCCCCAAGCACAGTGCAAGGAGGAGATATTGAATGCTTGCAAGCTACTCAGTGTATCAAGTGTTTCTCCAAACCATCAGACAGATGGTCAAGCAAGCACAGTTTGCAGGCAAAATCGAATGCCAACTCTCATGAAGAATCTATAAACTTCATTTACATGTTGCTTAACCTTGTAGACAATAAAGCTTACATTCAGAAGCAACTCAAAGGCTTTCATTTTTGGCGGGCAGGCCTGGGGTTGTGTGGGTGGAGGGGGTGCGGCTCTATGCTATAGTGATGCTTGAAACAAAGAGAAGTCCATAATACAAAAAACAATTATTTTGGTTGGGAAGATATATGCAATGGAGGTCAATAGTAGCGCTATTTTAGAATAAACCACAGGTCAATTTTAAAGTGAAAAATTGTGAGACATTGATGTGCTTTGGTCTGCCAGAAGCAACAATTTTTTTGTGTAACTTGCCAAAAGCAGTCAATATTATGGCCAAATAAGAGATATGTGATCCTCAACGGACCAGATAGGCAGATATATAAATGCACTAGTCATAACCCGTGCCCGCGGGCACGGTTCATTTAAGATTTCCCCCGCGAAATCTTTGTTCTCCGAAAAATTATTTCCACAGCCACAATTTAACAGAACAATAAATTAGCGTAAAAATATTTAGCGGTATGGACACCTTGGGCGCGGAACAACAAATTCAGCGTTGAACAACAAATTTGGCATCCCGCCTTCGGCGTGGAACAACAAATTTGCGTAAAAAAATCGGCGCGGGCGTGGAACAACAAACCTCAGGGTATTTTTACGCTAATTTGTTGTTCCGCTAAATCTTTCCCAAGGCACTTGTAATTTCAAAATTTAGGTTCCCAATGCACTTTTTCCCCAAATTTAATCTCCACAATATTTCCCAAGGCACTTCTAATTTCAAAGTTTAGGTTCCCACGACACTTTCCCCCCAAATTTAATCCCACAATCTTTCCCAATACACTTCTAATTTCAAAGTTTCGATTTCCAAGACACTTTTCCCACAAAAATTTAAGTTTTTCCACTAAAATTTTCACAAAATCCAATCTCAACCATTGATTTTCCAAGATCAAATCCCAGACACTCTTTATCTTGTCCTAATCAGACCTAGAATTCAAAAAACGTTGTCAAATGTATAATAGATATATCTTCAGAAACTATGCTCCACAGACACAGCAACATCAACATGGACACGTCATGCCAAGACTCGGTATATTCTTAAAAATACATAGGATATGGGTGGCCAACACATGTACCCGACACATTTCTAACACAATATGGCTTCACAGTAGAAGTGTACATGCCACTTAATCGGAAATGTTAGTTCTCAGTTTTAGTTCAAATAGCATAACCATCAGCCTTGTTCCAACCACTTGATGTCAACAAGTCTCAATATAAAGTGATTGCAATACTTAAAGGAAAGTAACATAACAAGATAACTCTTTTTAAAATAAATTAAACAAAAAAACCTTCTAGCCTACTTTTAGGTATGAAGGCATGCATCCAACAAAACAAGAAATCAAGATTTGGATTTCCTTGGCAAAACCACAATCAATAAATCAAAGTTTGAAATCTCAGTATATGTAGCATTGGTACTTCTATCGTGAAGTTGTATATGTGTTTGACATGCCGACAGCAGTACCAATCCAACACTTCTTGGACACTCTATTGGATATATGTCAAGTACTTTTCAAACGTGATCTTAATTATATGTACTATATTTTTTAGTTTAGAATGCTTTGGAAAAAACATTAAAGACGTGTCATAAATGACTCTTCACCAACAGTTTTGGTTTTCCTTCCAAAAAAATTTGGTTTCAACACGTTTTAGTAGTTCCTTTGGCTTCATTTGCAGTTTCGTTGTCGATTTTATCTATATTTTGTGGGCGAACTCCATCAGTATTTTTGTTACATGTCCCAAGCTTGGATAAATGAGAAATGGAGTATGGTAGCCCTCTAACAGCATAATACTTTATCACACTCTTATGTCACACTCATGATCATGGATTTATCATTGGATCATCTTTTCCTAAACTACCGGAGCCCAAGTGCAGTAATGAGTATGCAACGATTTAAGAGACTAAGTATGTAGGTGTGAACGCTAGAATAGTCGCACCATGGAGCCATAAGCTTTGGTACATCTGTAAGCATAGAATCAAAATAGAGTTGAAATAATAATTGATAACAAAATGCAAAATAATGTAGTGAACGTTATAAGAAAAAGCGACAAGTTTATACGGGTTAAAATGGTGTTAGGGAATGAGGTGGTGAATATTATCAATGCTTATGCACAAAAAGGATTGGATGATACAAATAAATATCAATTTAGATGAATTTAAAGGATGTAGTTCAAACATGATGGTTTATAAGAGCGTACATGGAGACGTTGTTTTTGGGGATAGAAATGCAGCAAGAGACTATATCCTACCATATTATGAACTTCTTACTTACATATGAACTAATGTTAACCAACACATGATTTTACGAAAGAGGTTCACACTTGATAACCCTTAGATGCGGAATGAATACAAGTTAATATATTTTTTAATAACTAAAAGAGTAGATAAAAGATATTGTACAAATTATAAGGTGATACTGGGAGCGTGTGTAACTACCTAAAATAAAATTTTAATCCTAAACGTGCATCTTACTAAGTGACAAAAGAGTCATAAATCTAAGATAGATTCTAGTATTAAGTGGTAAAAATTAAAAGATAATATAAAAATGAGATTCAAATAAAGGATTCTTGAGGAGGTTGCTTAGGAGTTCAAAGGAGACACGAGTGCCATGTGATAAAAAATGACGAACTGCGTTAGAATGATATTGAATTGTTATGTAAGAAGACATCTTGGCAGAACGAGAGAGTGAATGTTGATGTTAAAGCTAAAATGACATCTATAAAAACATCAAGATATGTTGACATAATATTTTAAAGAGAGATAAATTAACCAAAAAGGAAGCTAAAAGAGTAATGTTTTTGTAGAGATAATACTTTAAAGAGAGATAAATTAACGAAAAAAGAAGCTAAAAGAGCTACCCAAAAGGCTAGATCTAGAATGTATGACGATGCTTATAATAAGTTAGATACAATTGATGGAGAGAATACTATATACCGACTAGCGTTAACGAGAAAAATGAAGGGGCTTGTGTGCAGTTAAGTACATTTAAGATAAAAACCAAAAAAATTTGGTCAAATATAAGAAGATCAGTTACAGATAGAGATACAGATAGAGATAGTACTTTGACAAACTCTTTAATGGAAGTCATGCCAAGGATATATGAAATAATGAGATTCCTGTGAAAGAGCTGAATCATAATTTTATGTGAAGAATCGGGGTATGGAACGTGCAAGAAGCTTTAAAGATAATGAACCTAAGAAAAACATGTGGACCAAATGTGATTCTAATTAAGGTGTAGAATAATAATTGATAAATAATTGTAAAAGAATGTAATGAATGTAAGAACAAAAAATGACAGGATTATGCAGGTTAAAATGAAGTTGAGAGTATTTGTGGTGAATATTATCAATGCTTATGCACCATAAACAGGATTGGATGATGTAAATAAATAATAATTTTGGATAATATGAAGGGTGTAGTACAAAGAGTACATATTGAAGAAAAACTTTTATTCGAGGTGACATTAATGATCATGTTTGAACCAATATGATGGGTCATGAGAGTGTGCATGTCGTTTTTGTTTTTTGAGGATAAAACTACAGCATGAGACTATAAGATGAATTTCTTCCTTGCCAATGTAATTAACATTAGCGAACACCTAACTTTGCAAAAGAAGTTCAAGCTTGACAACCTTTAAAAGCGGAACGAATATAAGTTAAATAGATTTTTTTTCTGATTATAAGTGTAGATAAAAGACAGTATAAACATTGTAAGGTAGTACCTGGAGAGAGTAACTATCGAAAATAAAATGTTGATCCTAAATGTGCATCTCACGAGGTGACAAAAGAGCCTAAAAGCAAAGATCTTAGAATTTAGTGATGGAAATTAAAAGATGATACACATGGGAGATTCAAAGAAAGGGTTCTTAAGGAGGCTGATTGGAAGTTCAAGCAAACGAAGAAGATAAAGTGAAGTGACTTGTGTTAAGTGCATTAAAATGAAAAAAAAAATTGATCAAAGAGGAGGAGATTACATGTAAGTGAAAAGAATACTTTGACAGACTCTTTAATGAAAATCTTGCCAAGTATATATAAGATAATAACGTTCCTTCGAAGGAACTGAATTATAATTTTTTTTTGAAAAATCAAAGAATGGGATATACAAAATGTTTTAAAGAGAATGAAACCAAAAAACTTGTGGACCGAAGTACATTCCTATTGAGATGAGGACATGCATAGGAGATATAACTTTTATGTGGTTGATAAAGCTATTCAACAAAATTTAAGAATCAAATAGAAAAAGAGTGGAGTAACGTTTGAGTTTAGGTTGAGAAAGTCATCATATCATAAAATCAATTCGGTTTCATGCAGTAACGTTTGACGACATAGGCAATTCATCTCATCTGATAGATTATAAAGCAATATAGAGTAAGAAAAAAAATTGTATATGATCTTTATTAACCTAAAGAAAGCTTACAATAGAATCCTTAAAAAGGTTCTGTGGTGGGTATTAATGAAGAAGTGGTCCTGCTAGAGTATGTTATTTAAATTCCAGTCATGTATTAAAGAACAGTCACTGATCTGAAAAATTATAGAAGAAGAATAGATAACTTTCCGATCACTTTTGGGTTACATTAAAGCTCGGTCTCCTTCTTTTTGATATAGTGATGGATCAACTCACTAGACATATTCAAAATGAGGTGCATTAGTGTATGTCATTTGTAAACGATATTATTTTAATAAAATAAGACCAAATTAATATAAATATAAAGTTAGAACTTTAAAAATAGATACTAAAGATTCAAAGTTTCGGACTTAATAGGAACAAAACCGAGTATACGGGATATAATTTTAGTAAAGTGAAACATAAATATCATAGCATGGTGAATGATATGGTGAATCTAGATGGGAATGTATGTCGGTAAGTGCTTTAGATATCTTGAATCGGTTATCCAAGAGAATGTAAGGATTAAGGAAGATGTTGCTCATGGAATCAAAGTATGATTGTTAAAATGGAAAGCGACAATAAGAGTGTTTTGTGATTAGAATATGTTGTTATAGTTAAAAGATAAATTTTACAAGACAATGATTAAACCAGCTTTGTTATATGATATAAAATGTTGGGTGTTCATCAAGAAGCATGATTAGAGTATGCATGTAGAGTACGCATGTAGTAATAATGTGAATGTTAAGTGAATATATGAAAAAACTAGAAAAGATAAGGTAGGAAACAAAAATATCCGAGCAAAAATAGGTGTGGTCGCTATAGAGGATGATGAAAGAACGTCATTTGTAACGATTTGATTATATACACCAAAGACCTATTGATACACCGGTCAAAAAGATGGAACATATGAATATTGAGATTAAGAGAAAAAGAGGTAGACCAAAGAAGCCATGGATGGAAGTAACACGAAAAGATACGAAAGATCTCGATTTGACGAAAAAGAAAGTTTTAGATCATAATGTGTGAAAAAACGAGTATCCGATATCACGATCCGTCATAATCACGATCTAATATTCTTTCTATTGAGTATATGAAGCGACCCTAATTTTAAGATGAAGGCTAGGATAACGATATATATACATACATCCTTGTAATACCTGAATTTTACTAAGACACCATATTATATATATATATATATATATACACTAGAAATAACACATGCACATAGTGCACGGTGACCCAAGAAAAAACCCACGCGTGCAACCGACAAAAAGCGAGAAGAGTGTGTGGGTATGGTCAGGAAGAGGCGAGATCTGCACGCAACCGAAAAAGAGAGCAAAGTGTGGGTGTGTGTGAGTATCATCAGGGGTAAAAGTGGTTAAATTCCCAACAAACTTTGGGTGGGCAAAGTGCATAAATCTAACCCCCAAACCACATGGGGGTAAAAGGGGTAAAAGGGGTAAAAGCAGGCGTTAAAGTGAAAAAAATACATGGAGCCAAAGTGAAAAAAGACCGATGACAAACCTGTAAATAAGTGAAAAGGGTGGGGCGTTTGGCTTTCATTAAAAAATAATGGCAAGCTTAATATAAAAAGTGAGATACATTATGCTCCTCTATGGGAAGTTAAAAAGCCAATGACTTTCTTTTCAAGGTCATCAAAATATGTGATAAGATGTAATCATTACATTTGTTATATAAATGAAGTTATTTACATCTGTTTTAAGATGTTTTCCCATTAATATAAATGTTTGTCCTTTTGGAAGCATGGAGATATTTATGTAACTACATTTGCAAAAACTCTTACATGGTTATTATTTGTCTTTTTGTCATGTCCCCGTGTCCTGCATTTTAAGAATTTGTCGCGCCATGCATCCATATCCGTGCCATATCGGTCCTTGTGTCAGTGTCCATGCTTCATAGAATCTTGGTACCAGACGTAGTATCAATTCATCTGTTTTTAACTTTTTAGTTCAGTATATGGATTTTAAGCTATTTCGATAGTTTTAGTTCAGAATTAACATCATATTAGTATCCATGGTTTGAAAGCATAGAAAAATAATTTAAAATGTAAACACATATTAGTAAAGGCAATTGAAAACATTTGGCATGTAATAGAGTATTCATTAAAATTAGAGGTGTCAATTAAAACTTATATAATCAAACCGCTGCTGATGTAATTTTCATACATGCAATATTTTAAACTACTAATCCAACGTATATGAATAAAGTGTTCTAAATATCGGTCCAATATCCGATATATCGGCCGCAATATCGGTTTTATCACTAGACCGATACGTGCTTATATATTGAGGTTTCTGATATTTTGGAAAATATCGCTGCAATATCGGGTTGTGGCCGATATCGCGGCCGACATATTCCTTTGAAATATTGACAGCAATTCATAGTTTTTTAAAAATAAAGTTAGCGGGTCGGTCGACTTAAAAGTGGACCCGACCCGAGTCACCCGCCCGAATCATTTACTTAAAACAACAAAAGGCATCGGAATTTTTAAGAAATAATCGCTGCTTTTCCCTAATTCTAATCACGTCGCTCCACTCCTCTCGACACTCTGCTCTTTACGCCGCTTAGCTCAGCTCCGTCCGGCGAAAATTTTTGACGACTATCGATTGAGCTTCGGAGTTTGGCATTTAATCTTTGCAAGGAAGTATATTCCGATCAAGGTGAGTAGTCGAGCCCTTTTTTCAGTTTTTCAACTTTTTTCAGTTTTTGATTTTATTTCCTTCCGGTTTTGGGGTTTTTTTCCATCGATCGAGCTTTGACATCCGGTGTTCGATCTTCACAATGGATTTTTCAATCAAGTTTAATATTTACTACTGAGTATTCTGTACCTTTTTCTTTTTTCTGTTTTTTCTTTGTTTTTCTCTTTTTTCTGAATTTTTTCAGTTGTCGGTTTTTTCATTCGAGTGTTTGTTCTTCTCAAGAGAGTGTTTACCGATCAATGTGAGTAATCTTTCCCTTTTTTACATTTTCACATTTTTTTTCAGTTTATGATTTTCATCTTCACAGGGTTAATATTGATCCACGTGAATCATATTTTGTGTGTATTTAACTTGATTGGTTTATGATCACTTAAAGAAATATTCCACCAAGTGGATGACCAGTATTCACGTTTAATGATGTAAGTATACCCAAAACATACTTTTATTTGAGTTTCTATAGTTTATATTTTCTTAGGCACGTATGTTTTTATTTGACTTTAATTTTTAACCTCTGATATGACACTATGATATTTAGTCAATATCCACGCTATTCATGTTTAACGAGATAAATATAACCAAAACATACTTTTATTTGAGTTAGTATAGTTTATATCTTTTTAGATACATCTATACTTACATATAAGCATCTGATATGACACTCCGATATTTAGTCAATATCACTGATATATCCTCGATTTCCGCAACCCGATAACTCTCTTGGTTTGTGATCACTTAAAGAAATATTCCACCAAGTGGATGGTCAGTATTGACGTTTAATGATGTAAGTATACCCAAAACATACTTTTATTTGAGTTTTTATAGTTTATGTTTTCTTAGACACATATGCTTTTATTTGACATCAATTTTTAGCCTCTGATATGACACTCTAATATTTAGTCAATATTCCCGATATTCATGTTTAACGAGATAAGTATAACCAAAACATACTTTTATTTGAGTTAGTATAGTTTATATCTTCTTAGATACATCTATGCTTACATATAAGCCTCCGATATGACACTCCGATATTTAGTCAATATCCCTGATATATCCCCGATATCCGCAATCCGATATCAAATTTCCTATGTCGATACGCGACTGATATCCAATATTTAGAACACTATGAATAAATGGGGAAGTTAGATTTTTTAAGGTATTTAACCTAGTCCGCCGACTCTATTGATCATCAGTTATGCAACAGAATCAAGTTGACAATCTGACCAACCGGTAGCCAATGGTGACTCCATTGATCATCCGGATGCAACAGAATCAAGTTGACAATCTGACCAACCCATAGCTGGAGTAAACGTATTCCTATGCTCAAAATTTGAAGGCACACCTTCTCGTCGATCCCACCAAATCTGCTACCTACTGTTTAGATATGGCATATATGCCAGCTCATACCCGTCTCCGACCAGCCCTTGACTGGTTTCAGAACACTCTTTGCTAGTGCTGCTGCCTCCATCAAATCATGGTCGATTTGCTATCTCTTGCTTGGATATGGCACGGCCACCCCTTAGCCAGATCTCTCAAACCTACTTATACCTAGCAACCCTTTGCTGAAGTTAACTTTGAACAGATAAAAACCATAACACAATTATATTTAGATGTGGGCAATGAGGAAGCAAGTTTCATTGTTGGATGCCATCTCCTCCCCTAGAGATATGTGATTTTGTGTTTAGGTGGTGAAGGGAGTGAAAAAGGGACAAACAGTTGATTGATGATATTATAGATAATGATGATTTTTCCCATCATTACATTGAGTAAGTCAAAGATTACAACAAGTTTCTGATAGAACCTCGATGAAACTGAAATTTATTGAATAAAAACTGGAGTTTTAATGGATAAATAAGCTACAAATAAGAGGTAACCTTCTCTCCCAAGACGTCAATTGATAAGAGATGTCCGCACCTTCCTCGAAGAACACGAAGAACAATCTCTACCTCTCCAGAGTCATAAAAATTGCATGCCCCCAAACCGGCGACTAACCCTAGGCTTAGATACTAACACCCTCCACTAATTACAAGTTTGCCATTATAATATAAAATAATTAGAAAAGAGTAAGAAAACGTCCATTTTAGCCTCATGAGTGGGTCGGCCTCTCCTTAGGTGTGTGCGCCCTCTCCTTGTTGCACCGGCGGTACACTAGGAGCCCATCACTACTCCCTCCCCCAAAGAGCCACCTTGTCCTCAAGGTGGAAGTCTGTAAATTGCTGCGCCATAACGTCCAGAGACTCCCACGGGCTCTCGTGCTCTGGCAAACCCTTCCACTACAATAGAACTTCTCGCTCTCTAGTGCTCCCTCTGCGTACCTCCTTCAGCTCCTCAGGCTCCAATCTCACCTCCATATCATCAGTCAACGTCTTCGAAAGCGTGGGCGACAGGTATGGTCCCCAATAGCATGGCGAAGCTGAGACACATGGAATACAGGATGAATCACCGATCCTGTGGGTAGCCTCAACCTGTAAGCAACTGGTCCCACCCTGGCCTCGACCTCATAAGGTCCAAAATATCTCGGTGCTAACTTCTCATTTCTCATGTGGACCAAAGATCTCTGTCTGTATGATTTCAGCTTAAGATACACCATGTCCCCAACTGCAAACTGCACATCTCTGCGGTGAAGGTCTGCTCTCATCTTCATAATCTGCTGAGCTCTAGCCAAATAGAGCTTCAGCTCCTCCAGAATCCGGTCCCTCTCAGCCAGGTACTGCTCCACATCAGATACTGGTGTCGTCTCCTGCCCATAGAGTACTAAATATGGAGGATCACAGCCATACAAAATCCTGAAGGGTGTCGTCTGAGCTGCGGTGTAATAAGATGTATTGTACCAATACTCCGTTCATGCCAACTAACGGGCCCACTCCTTGGGGCTCTCTGAAATAAAGCACTTTAGATATGGCTCAACACTCCTGTTGACGACATCAGTCTGGCCATCCGTTTGCGGGCGGTAGGCTGTGCTCCGTCTCAAAACTGTACCATGCAGCCGAAAAAGCTCATGCCAGAATCTGCTCAAGAAAACCTTGTCCCTGTCAGAGATAATGGACTTTGGAGGCCCATGCAAGCGAATAACCTCCCTCATAAATACCTCCACCACCGACACTGCGCTGTAAGGATGCCGAGGTGGTATAGTGTGCATACTTGCTGAGGCGGTCTACCACAACAAATATGACTGGGTATCCCCCGAATTCAGCAAGCCATCAATAAAATCCATGGAAAGGTCGTCCCAAACACGCTCGGGCAAGAACAGCTGTAGTAAACCCCTTGGAGCCACCGTCTGATACTTGTGACGCTGGCAAACGTCACACCCTGCAACCATCCTCGAGTCGTCTTTCTTCATCCACTTCCAGTAGACCTCCCTTGCCAGTCTCTGGTAGGTCTTGAGGCCCTAGAATGTCCTCCTACGGCACTGCTGTGAAACTCCTGGAGTATGACTGGAATATGTGTAGAAGTTCTTGGAAGTACCAAGCGCCCCCAATATAGTAGCCCTCCGTCCTGGATAGTATAGCTAGGATGCTCTGTAGATCCCTACAAAAGTGCCTCATGTATGCCTGCCAGCTCCTGATCCTGCTCAACCTCCTGCTGTAGCGGCTCCCAATCCTGTAGCACAGAAACTGCCAATGCCGCCAGATGTATGTCCTCTTTCCGCCGTGAAAGTACGTCGGCCGCCTTGTTCTCTAATCATGGTCGATACTCAATCTCAAACATGTATCCCATCAGCTTCCGCAGCCACTTTTGATGCTCCTCTGCCACCATGTGCTGCTCTAAAAGATATTTGAGACTCCTCTGATCTGTGTGCACCACGAAACTCCTCCCCAACAGGTATGGCCTCCACTTCTGAATGGATAGGACAATGGCCATCAGCTCCCTTTCATAGACCGACCGCAGCCTGACTCTAGCTGTCAACATTTGACTGTTATATACTATGGGCTGCTGATTCTGCATCAAAACCGCTCTCAATCCGTGTCCCGACGCGTCTGCCTCTACAACGAATGATCTGAAAAAGTCTGGCAACGCCAGGACTGGCACGGTGGTCATGGCCTTCTTCAAGGCCTCGAAAATTGTCGTCGCATTCTCACTCCAAATGAACTGGTCCTTCTTGAGTAGCTCCGTGAGCGGCCAGGTGATAGTACTGTATCCCTGCATGAATCTGTGATAATAGCCCGTCAAACCGAGAAATTCCATCAGCCCCTGAGAGTGGTGGTGCGCGGCCAGTCCAGCATCGCTGCAATCTTGGCTCTGTCAGCTGACATCCCATCTGCATATACCACATGCGCCAAGTACTCCACATGTGGCTGTCCAAATAAGCACTTTTTCCAATTGGCGAACAGCTGATGGTACTGCAACTTCTGAAAAACAACCTGCATGTGATCCAAGTGCTCCTCCTAGGTACTATACACCAAGATGTCATCGAAAAATACAAGCACAATCGTCGAAGGTAAGGACGGAATATCTTGTTCATAAGAGCCTGGAAAGTAGTAGGTGTGTTAGTCAGGCCAAAGAACATGACTGGAAACTCATAGTGGCCCTCATGCGTCCTGAACGCAGTCTTGGGCACATCCTCCCCACGCATCCTGATCTGGTGGTAGCCTGACTTGATATCTATCTTCGAAAAAATGGCTGCCCCGTGCAACTCATCCAACAACTCGTCGATCACTGGTATGAAAAACTTATCTGGCACTGTCTCCTTGTTTAATGCCATGTAATCCACGCAGAAACGTCAGCTCACATCCTTCTTCTTCACTAGTAGCACAGGACTGAAAAAGGGGCTCACACTGGACTGGATAACACCAGCTGCACCATCTTCGCCACCATTCTCTCGATCTCATCCTTATGTGCCTGTGGGTAGCGGTAGGGTCTCACACTGATGGGGGACACGCCCTCCGCAGAACTATGACATGCTCGTGATCCCTCGGCTCCTGAAAGACGTTCTCGAACTGCTCCATCAGCTGATGTACCTCTCCTGGAATGCGCTGCTCCCCGCTGGCCTCAGCGTCACCCTCTCCTGCCAACGCATATAACTCCATTAAGTACCCACCGCCCTCCGTTTGGATGGTTCTCACCATGGTCTTCAGCGAGACCAGTACTCTGCATAGGCTGGGGTCCCCCTTAGAACAACTGCTCTCCCCTCCTCCTGGAACTCCATCCTAAGTAGCTTCCAGTTCACCGTCATCTCCCCCAGTATTTGTAACCAAGTCATGCCCAAGATGACGTCTGTACTCCCCAAGTCTAGAGGCAAGAAGTCGGCTATCACCCGCACCCATTGTAGTGTCAGCATCAACCCTCCTACAGACTCCCCGACTGATTTCCTTCTTCCACGTCCCCATCACGACACTGAAGCTGCCGCAGTCTGTCAGCTGGAGCTCCTGCTGGGCCACCACTCTCCTGAAAATGAAATTATGGTTCGCCCCACAGTTGATAAGCACTATCACCTCCTGGTCGCCGATATGCCCCCTCAATTTCATGGTATGGTTCGGTGTAAACCCTACCACGGAGTTAAGGGAAACGTTCGCCACATCTAGCGGATGGTCCTCAAACTCCTCCACCTTAACGGTCTCATCCTCCACGTCAGCCTCGTCGTCCTCATCCTCAAGTAGCAGCACTTACAGCTTGCGCACCATTGACCTGTGGCATGGCATGAACCGCTCGTCACATCTGAAGCATAGACCCTTCTGGCTCTTCTTCCTCATCTCCGCGACAGTCATCCTCCTGAACTGCCCCCAGTCTACGGTGCACTGCTCTTCTCCCCACTCTTCTCCTTGGTGGCCGTATCTGCTCCCGTAGTGGCCCTCTGCTGTCCCCATATCGCTGTCTGGCTACGAACAATTGGCACACTCCAACCACCTCTCGCCTTCCGCTCCTCAGACTGCCAGTCCTCCGCCATCTGAGCGTACTTCATGGCCTCCATCAGACTCTGAGGCTTCTGCATGCTGACCACTGCTCGAATAGTGGCCTTCAGCCCCTTCATGAAGGTGCTCTCCATCGTCTCATCAGTGACCCTGTGCACATGTCCTGATAGGGCCTCGAAGCTCTTCAGATAATCTATCACGGTACCATCATGCCTGAGTGACAGCAGCTGCTCCCTCACATTCCCCAGATGGGGATCTCTAACCTCTTTATCATCGGGTCCCTGATCTCCTTCCACGAGCGAAAAGGACGCCTCGCATCCTTCCAATGAAACCAAGCGAGGGCATTCCTATCTAGACAAATGGCTGATGCCTCCATCTTCAGCTCCTCTATCATGCGAGAGACTCTAAAAATCTCTCTGCCCTGTAGATCCATGAGACTGTGTCCTCTCCTTGGAAGACATGCATCTTCAGCTTCCCCAACATGTCCATGTTAAAGGTCCACTGGTCTCCTCACCCCCCCCCCCCCCCGCCATGTCTGGGCAGGTAGTAGTGCTGCCACCTCTCCCGATGCCGCTCGTACCCTCCTTGTTGGCCTCCATCTTGGAAGTTGTGACCCCCTCATGGGCCTCCTCCTCGGCCCACATGTCCTCTCCCACCGCCTCCTGTGTACCTCCCCTCGTGCTCCTCCTGGTAGTCTCCGTAGCTTTTCCCAAACTCTTCAGGGCGTCCCTCCTGAGTGCGGGGTGGTGATCGCCTTTTGTCATCGCGGTACTGAGTGTCGGGAGGGTCCCGAAACCCTCCTCCACCATCATCATACTCCTGAAACACTCCTGGGTCATAATCTGCATCGTAAGCATGCACCGGATCCTCCGAATATGGCTAGAGCCCCTAAAATCATCATCGCCTACACGATCTGCGTCGAAACCCCCACGGGGGGTCCTCGGAAGCCGGCGGGGCTTCGACGGCCCTGGAGGCTGTGGCCTCCGTCGGGGCCCAAGCGGCACTGCTGCTGGTCAGCGGGGCCCGCTGGGGCTTTGGGGTGGTTCGCCACCCCCGGGCAGCCATGGGGGTGAGCCGACAGGCCGCCGAGGGCTTAGGTGGGCTGCAGCCTCATGGGGGAGGGTCACCGACCCTCCTCGAGTTCGCCGCAGCTTCTGGGGGAGGCGGCTAGGCCCGTCGGTCTCCCATCTCGCCTCTTCTACTTCCGGATCGTTACTATCAAGATCAGTGAGCCTTCCGTCCTTTGTTTCCATCGCTACATATTTCTCCTTGTCCAAAGGTGTCATCTTTGTCGTTGTTTTAGGGTTTGCATGGCCTCCTTTCAATTGCGACGAAATCTCTCCAAGTTGGAAGATGATTTGTGCTAGGGCTTCGCCGTATTACTTCAACTGTCCTCCATGATCCGTTAGGGTTTCTTGCATGCTCATAACATCGCCCTTAATGCCCTTGATCTTTCCAGTCAATTTCTCCTCCACCGCATCGATCCGATCTTTGGATCTCGTAGCCGCCGCCATGGATCGACGTGCTCTGATACCAAAACGATAGAACCTTGACGAAACTGAAATTTATTGAATAAAACTGAACTTTTAATGGATAACTAGGGTACAAATAAGAGGTAACCTTCTCTCCCAAGACGCCAATTGATAAGGGACGTCCGCACCTTCCCCGAAAAACACGAAAAACAATCTCTACCTCTCCAAAGTCATCAACATATGCATGCCCCCAAACTGGCGGCTAACTATAGGCTTAGATACTAATCCCCCTCCACTAATTACAAGTTTACCATTATAATATAAAATAATTAGAAAATAGTACGAAAACACCCCTTTCGGCCTCATGCGTGGGTCGGCCTCTCCTTAGGTGTGCACGCCCCCTCCTTGTTGCGCCAGCAGTACACTAGGAGCCCATCAATTTCTTATTCATTTGATTTATTTTTTCATTGTTTATTCCCAATAAAACAACATCAAATCAACTTTTGATACATCAAACCCAATCTCCTTTTATATTAGTTGTCATTACTAATGGTATCGGCTACACTTGGTTGGACTCATGTAATGGCCTAAATTTTCATAAAGGGGATTTTGGGATTTTTCATATTTTGCTTCTAATATACCTACTAAAATTTTTCTTTTCTTTCTCTCTTCCTTTCATTTAATTTTTATTTTTTCCCTTCCAACAGCCCACGGGCCGAGCACATTCCCGTTTTCTTTCTTTCCTTTTCTTTTTCTTCATTTAATCCCTCAAAACACAAGAAGCCCCGGCCCATTAACTCACTTCACCTACTCCCCTCAACCGACCAAGCCCAAAGAAATCCCGACCTCTTCAACTTCTCTCTCTCTCTCTCTCTCTCTCTCTCTCTCTCTCTCTCTCTCTCTCTCTCTCTCTCTCTCGACAACACATGAAACCCAAACAAAACAAAACACTAACCCTAATTCGTCATGCCGCCGTTGCCCCTTCGTGAGGAATTCTCATCGATTTTGAACTCCTTATCCACTATGGAATCAGCGCGTCAAAGTACCTTCTCAACCCCCTTTCCTCCTCTATTTAAGCACGGTTAATTTTAGGGTTTTGATTTCATACGAAAATCTCTCTTTTTCTTCTCCAAAATTCTTTCAGATTTTGATTTGCTGGTTTTCATTGGAGTTCGGAATTGGGACTTTCGAAAGTTTGGTTTCTTGGGTAACCATCGGTGAACTGTAGATTGATTCTATTCTAATCTTTTAGTTTTAATCGTGTGTTAATTTTCTTTTGATTGCTGGATAATAATTGATGGTGTTTGATTGAGTAAGTGGAGATGATTCATGGGTTTGTTTAAAAGGGATTTTCCTTTGATGACTAATTTTGGCACCCTTCCTCTGGGTTTCCGACAACCTTCTCTAGATCTTGTTGGTTGTTGGGTTTCCTAGTTGCAATTGGCCGTCGAGGCTGACGAGCTTGCCGTGTGGTTTGTTTTTGTTTCTCTTCGTCTGCAACTATAACCTTGTCGTGTATGTTTGGGTTTCTCTTTTGTTGGTGGTTATAGACCGCCGTCAGTTGTTTGTGTTGATGGCTGATGTTGTACTCTGTTTTTGCCTGGAAAGTTCCGATGACTAACTGTTTTCATCTTGGTCTGAATCTGGCCTTTACAGTGACCTTCATGGGTTTTCGGAGTGTTTTTTGGGCTTTTATTATGATGTCTCACACTTTATGGGTTTATCCCTTTGCTATTATATTTGTTCTATTGGATTATGCAGACTTACGGCTTGACTACTTTGAGTACATACATGTATAGGTTTAGCAACCCCCTCTAGGCAGGTAGACTGTAAATCCGTTAGGATGTCAAAACATGAATCTTATCATGTGCTAGTTTTGCATATCTCTTCTTATCGTTAGTTTTAAATTATTTTATGAATATTGTTAGTCTTACCTTTGAAAATTGAAATTAACTTTTAGACAAAGAATTACCCTTGTTTGAAATGTTAAGACATTGTTATTGTAATAACTGAATTGCATAAGTTAGGGACTATGCACTTGACATTGTTATAACCACTTTAATGGCTCGACATTTATACTTGATTCATGAACATGTTGCAAGTAGAATATTTAACTTTTGCATAGTACCATAGCTACGTAATCTAGGAAGTTTGAAAACTGGACACTTCTAAAACTATTGCCATGAAACTTAGAGAACTAAAACTGTTACAGAACTTGACATGACACTTGACATAGTACTAGCCATTGAAAATCTACATACATGACTTACGGGAAATGGGAAACTTATAATTGAGAGAGTGCGGGAGGGATTAAAGTCATGCTTTCGGTCTGTATCTGGGAGGATTTCCTTTCATAGATCCTGAGTCACATTCACAGTTTTTAACGTTTAGAGTGGGTCTGGTGTAGCTTCTCACGGTCCAAGGTGGTCTTCGGATTATATATCGTGCTCTCTATTATAAGTCACAATACTGTTAATTAAACTTTTAATAAACTTTAGACATTAATATTATTGAAAGAAAATCATATTCTGTTACTTAGTAGATTACTTCTATGGTTTGGATTGTACTTAGCATGTTACTTTTTGTTATTGGTTCATTGTTGCATGCATGTTACCTTCTTGCTTGTTATCTAACTGAATGTTTAGAATAGATTTAATCTACTTTACTTAGTAGTGATACAATTTGTATTGTCTCCATTGGTGACAACAGGCATACTAGGAGACACATGTGTACAAGAAGTCTGAATTTCCAGTAGAGAACACAGAATTTTGAGCTTCAGTATTTAGTAGTAGAGTATTATGTAGTTTCTTTATGTATTTCCTTTCAGTCTTCTATAGCCAAGAGTTTGTAGTTGTTTTCTTGCATTCGACGATGTATCCTCGTTGAAGGATGAATAAATGAGTTTTTCAATTTTGGAAATTTTCTTGCTTTTCTCTATATTGTTTTCACTGGCACTTGCAAAATTACTTGAAATTGTAACAGCACCCGTACACGGGGTTTTACAACTCGTATCGGCATACTCCAAATCTGATAGGAAGCGAGCAACCCAAATCAATATCAGTTGAAACTTCAAAATCTTGTAGTATGTTTTGAAAACTAGTCCGAGTAATGAGTATGACTCCTTATTTTCAAGAACTGGTTATACTTTTGTGGGGGAAAAAATTAATTTCAAAATTCTAGCATAACAAAAATGTTCATATGTGTGAATAAAATATGATACTCACTGGCATTGCTCTTAGGGCTTTTCCACCAAAGCCTCCTCCAACTCTTCTCGTAATAACACGGACATTGTGGTTAGGGATGCCAAGACATTTTGCAATTACACGCTGTGAAAACTCTGGACTTTGACACGAACTGTAGACCACAATGCAATTATCTTCATCTGGAATGGCAAGAGCTGTTTGCGTCTCCATGTAAAAATAATACTGCGAACCAAGTTTGACCTGAGACAAATATTTACCATAAGTTTTCAATAAAACTTAGCAAAAAATTCTGTCACGGTAATGCTAATCCAACATTTTTGAATGATTCTTGACAAGGAAAGCTGAGGGTTCAATATGAATTTCTTGGCAGAAAACTCACTTGGTAATTAGGCAGTCTACTTTCGAGATATAGATGAATAAATTATAATTCAATCCAGAAATGACAACATAGTTAAAAGAATCAACGAGCTGAGGATAGAAAGGGATCTTTGCTACATGTTAACCTACTAATCTTTCTTGTCTGACACATTGATACTATTTACAACCCAGCTTCTGCTATAAAAAAAATCTTATGATCACTTAGAATATGGGTAACCATTCCATTCCTAATTAAACTGAATGGAATACCTAAACTGGATACAAGTAGTTGCAAATACAGAAACAATACACCTAATAACTTCCGATTCAATTCACAAATTATACAAAAACCACAACTACACCAAAACTTTTTGGTTCACTGTACATGATCTAATCAGCATAAATTTAAGGCCACGATCAAAAAATATTCTTGTTTGACCATGACAACATTCGATAACGGCTGATAAACTAAGTAGATGGCAGTTAGAAATGCATGCGCTGAATGTTATTGTTTAACAGATTATGTTACTGGATTTGTTATTGCACTAGTAAGTCCAGAACCCAGATGTCTACATATATGATTTCGTTTCCTAGAAGAATATGCTTACAGGTTCCTGAAGGGAGAAAACCAACTTAATTTGATTATAAGAAGATGGATTCTACAAGTAGAAACACAGCTTAAAGAAAGGACCAGTCCAAGACCAATAAAATTAGGCACCAGAGATCAATTAAAACTTCAATATAGAAAACTCAATGAAACAACTCAGAGAGTCAGAATATGGTTAAATGGGAAATACTTTAAAATGGATGACTTCAGTTACTATTAGGTAGCTCGATATCAAGTTTAAATTTATCAGTGCTGTCGTTCCTAAGTTCTAGATATCAAATTTAACGAGAATTAGGAGCCATAGAGGACATGGAAGCACCTGTGATGTAATCTTCTGATCAGCTTCGTCCATTCCTTTGGAGAAATCACCGATTTGCTTGGGGAAAATGAAAGCAGGAACCTCAAAGAAACTAGATCTTCTGACAGCCTCCTCAACAGATAAAATAGGCAGTTCCAAATTTTCTGTGCTATAGTTGACAACCACTTGTTTAGCGCCCATGTTAGCAAACCTCTGTGTTTCTGCAATCTAAATCATTCATTTTATCAAAGAAAATGCTCAAAGCATACCGATTTATCAGTGTAAACACGGTAACAAAAACCAAGAGACAAAAATGGCTTGGGCAACAGAAGAGATATAGTTCTTTGAATTGCAAGTGTAAAGAAAGACTTACCACCATACCAATCGGCTGGCCAGCATACCCCGCAATAGCGTCCGCAAACAGTGGTTCGCTGCCAAACATACTGGCAGACCCAACATTTGATCCTCCTTTTGGAATGTCAGCAGTAGTTATAACTGTGATGATTTTTTGTGAAGCCAGCGTAGATCCGAATTCAAGACTCTTTATGTGAGCCCAGGGCTGTGCGCTATGAAAGAATGCTCCATGCAGACAATCTTTTGGAGAAGGAATATCATCCACGTAAACCGCTTCACCTGTGAAATTAGAGAGTGTCAAATGTTGCTATAGAGACTGTTCATCTTCTCATACTAGATCACTGATTATCTCAGCAATTCCTCCATATGGCAGTTCATTGTACTTTATTCATGAATTTCCAATCCAGCTCACATCTACATGTTCCTAATTGTTGACATTGGGTGTTTCACATCAATCTGATGAGTCAAATGGATGGTATCCAGAAGAAATATGGCTGGAATTAGTCACAGCAGGTAAAGATAAAAGATTGAGACGGTTAAATTTGTTCTACCCAACATAAGAGTGAATCTTTTCATGTGGCAATGGTTCTAACACTATTAGTTACTTCTTGGCATACCACATTTACAAAGTAGAATCAAAACCCTGGTTCAAATGGACCACCATCATGGATCTGTCTCTTTGATTTGAGAGTCTGTTATCATATGAATTCAATCGAAAATTAAGTCTGCAGATGAAATCCGTAGTTTGTTTCATGTGATGGCCTAGTTGCACTTTGTTTTGTTTTTTTCGTGTATGCGTCATCACAACTTAAGCCATAACACATGGTTATCTCTATGCGTCATCACAACTTAAGCCATAACACATGGTTATCTCCTTTGGCATCAACTATTTTGTATTAGCTCATATAATTAAACCTTACATGTCCTAGGCTCTACCTTATGCCCAAAACTTAAGTCCTTTACTAGGATACCCTTCATCTTGGGCATCCTTAGTTTCCTGTATATTGTCTTCACCTGAAGCCTGCTAGTTCTAGAGTCCCAAATTGACCCAAGTCTTCATCTACAAGACAGCTTGGTACCGCAACTTATCTTTAAACAGAGTATATCTTGCTCCAGAGCCTAAAAGCAACCCGACTGTTCGCATGCAACGCTCCCGAGCTTCTAGTCGCTCAACTTTAATCATATACTCACCTGGAGCATAGTCGGAGGAAATACTTTCACAAGTCTCTCATAGCAACATGTGTTTGCTAACAAAGAACGAGTACCAACCATTGAAACCATTTGTTCGCTTATGGCCATTATGACGTTGGAAACAAATTCAGTCAAAAAGGGACAAGCCTTAACAGTCAAAGATTAAATGACAAGGACACAGGTTTCATTCAGTGACAAATACAAGCTTTGGACAGAAAACTTTAAGATAACATAGATATGAAAATAACAGTATGTGTTAGTATCCATTGTAGAAGGGGTGTGCAAGTGCATATGCATTATGTGTAGCCTAAGTAATGGTATTACCACAGATGACAAATAATTAACTTGAACATGTAATGAGAGAAATGGAATGAAATAAGAAACCAAACAATTTATTTAAAAAAACAAAATCAACATATTCAACAGACAGACACCACAAAATACCTGGAGTAAGTAGGCAAGATTATGACAAAACAGATGTGACTCAATGAAAAAGAAGTCATTTGGGAGTGAAGGATGGCGTGGATGAGAAGAAGTTAGGGCTTTAGAAGTTAGTTGAAACATACTTGAAAGGTAGATAGATAAATTATATGTTGGATCTCCTGGCACACCAAATACACTAGGGGGTGAATAGTGTATATCACGATGAAATTGTAAAATTAAAAGTTACTAAAAAATTGCAATAGAAGTGCGGAAGTAAATAACCGCAATCCAGAGAATGACCAAACGCAAACACCGAGATTTATCCTGATTCGGATCCTTGTGGTCCTACGTCTAGTCTCCTACTCCCCGTAGAGATTTTCAATCCACTATAACCACTTGTCTCTGCACGTAAACAACATATAAAAATGCCAACACTCTCCGTGTTGCAAAATTGTACAATCTATTCAACATGAGATTCACCAAATAAAGAGAAAAGGTAAGAAACAATATCACATATAGCCTTGATAATGTAAGAATTGTAGCACAAAGAATGTGATGAAATCTCCAACGTTTCTTGATGTGAAATATGGTAGAGACACTCTTAGAAATGAACGTTCTATTAAGGCAAAATTTCTGCAGAGTTTTTCCAATGAATATCGAAAAATCACTCTCTTTAGAATGAGAAAGAGAAACTTTAAGAATGAGAAAGTGAGAAGAATTTCATGTGTTAAAAAGACTGAGGATTTGAGGTCCATTTATAGGCCAAATAGATCCCTAATAACTGTTTAACAACTACCCAAAACGGTTTGTAAAACTGAACCGTTTGTTCGAAAATTAGTCAACTAGGTTGTTTATTAATCGACTAGGTCTGAAAAATCTGAACGTTGGAAATGTAGATGGTCAGAAATCTAGCCATTGGTGGAAGTTGTAACTGGTGATTAGTCGACTAGGAAGTTTGGTAGTCGACTAAGTAAACGATCAAAAATATGATTGTTGTGGTAACTACCTATTAGTCGACTAAAAATTTGTGAGTCGACTAGGATCAAAAAATATGAATTTTTATGAAAACGTGATCCTGTCAACTAGGGAATAAGTCTGACTAAGAACTTATATTTTTCTGGAATTTTTGTTATTTGAATTAGTCGACTAGAAAAAATAGTGGTCGACTAATTTAGTCTGTGACTTGTTCTTTTGAGAGAATCCTAAATGGCTAAGATATATCATCATCAAGGCTTTTCCAATCTAAGTTTAGGCAAGAAGAAAAGTAAATAGTACATCATATTTTGCAAGCTTCAAATATATAACTTTGAGCTTCGTCTTGCTTTTGATGCTTCTTGTAATGTATGTTGTCTTGATGATTGTCTTATCTAAATATGCAATGTTTGAGATTTACAATCTGCACAGATAGAGTTAATATCTACAAAATAATAATTTGATACGATTTGGATCGTATCAATGGAAAATCAGCGAACAAAAGGGATAAAAATTTGAAAAGATTGGATTTTTATTGGGTTTTTGAGAAGAAACAACTACTAATAGCAAGATAACTTAAGCCCTTTCGAGAGGAACTCGCTCTCCTAACTTTGATGAACGGATCAAAGTCTAAATCCCTCACAAAAGACACTTACAATGTTTCTCACACAATAAGCATAAAAACAAATAAAGACGGCTAGCCCTAATTTATAGAAAAGTGGGGAATTACTAATCTAGTCTAAAATGACTAGAATACCCCTAACTAACCCTTCTACGTGCTACCGCCCTCCTACGGCGCACGTAAGTGACTAAAGGGGGGTGGGTCCCCCCTCGAAGCCGCCGGCCTCAAGTGGTGCTCGGGTCGGGTCCGCATCAATACCGCCCCCTAAAAGAGCCACCTTGTCCTCAAGGTGGAGATCTGGCTTTGAAAGCCCCCGAGGGAAAACAGAGGCTAGGGTCACCTGTCAGAACCACCGTGCGACCCCCCTCCTGGAATTCCATCCTAAGCTGCTTCCAATTCATTTTCACCTCGCCCAACCCCCTCAGCCATTGCACGCCCAAAATCACATCGATATTGTCCAACTCTAGGGGCAAGAAGTCCTCCATGATCTGCACCCCTTGTAAGGTCAGACTCAGCCCCTTGCACATCCCACTGGTCTCCTCCCTCCTTCCTGTCCCGGAGAGGACCGTAAACGTCTCCAAGGTGCTCACCTGCAACCTATGACGATCCACCAAATGTCGAGAGATGAAATTGTGGGTAGCCCCACTGTCTATGAGTACCGTCACCGGCGCGTCGTCCAATCGCCCTGACAACTTCATGGTATGGTTCGTGGTTACCCCTACCAAGGAGTTCAGGGACACCTCCGCTACATCCAGATGTGCGTGCTCAGCCTCGCTCTCTTCCGTCATCACTGGCTCTCTCTCCTCTGCATACTCCCCCTCGTCTGGCATTATCACGATCTGCATCAGCCTGCTCGCACATCGATGACCGGGACTGAACTTCTCATCGCATCTGAAACAGAGGCCTGCGGCACGCCTTGCCCTCATATCAGCCTCAGTCATCCGCCTTCCAGGGATCACTGGTCGGGTTTCCTCTTTCTTCATTTCCGCGTCCCCTGGTGCTACTGTAACCCCCGGAGGTGGGACCGGTGCCGTCTGACTACGCTGGCTCTGGGCTCCCCAAGTTCCCCGAGTGCTCCTTTCCTCCGCATGCTTCTCCTCCGCTTTGTGGGCCAGGCGAAGGACATCCTCCAAGGTAGCCGGGCTCTGCATCCGCAACTCAGCTCTTATCGACGGTTTTAGCCCCCTCATGAAGTTCCCGATCATCACCTCGTCGGTAACCCCCTTCACCCGGCTATTCAACATCTCAAATCTCTCTACATAGTCTCTCACTGTCCCCTCCTGCCTCAGGGCCGACAGCTGCTCGTAAAAATCCCCCCCTGCCGTCTCCTGGAATCGATCCACGATCATCGCCGACAACTCCTCCCAGGTCCGAAAGGGGGACCGTGCTATCTTCCACCGGTACCAGGCCAGAGCCTTCCCCTCCAAGTAGATCCCGATGGCCTTCAGGACCTCCTGCTCCGTCAGACCCATCACCTGGAAATACCTCTCCGCTCGGTATATCCACCCATCAGGGTCGGTGCCGTCAAAGGTCGGCATCTTCAGCTTCATCAACCTCCGATCTGCGTTGATGTCGCCTAGCTGCCCCCTATCTCCGCCCCGGTCACCACCCCGGACCACCTCGCCACCCCGAGCCTCCCTCGGGCCTCCCCCGTCAGCTCCGTACAGCTCCTCTGGCCAAGCAGGTCTCTCCCACGCCTCGGGCTGGTAGTAGTGTCCCGGAAACTCTGGGGGTCGTGCCAAATTGGGCCTCGGCCCAGGCGCAAGGGTCTCTGCTCTCCAAAACTGGCCCGCCGGGGCCCCAATAGCTGCTCCCGAGGCCCATCCGCCTCCCGCCATCCCCGGAGTTCCCCCGGAGTGGGGGACGATCCCCGCCACACCCCCAAAGGGCTGGAAAGTCGTCATCGGGCCCCCGAATGGGCCGGCCCTACTCGTCGGCCCCCCAGGTGGGCCTGTCGACCAAGCCGGACCCCCGCCTGGGGTCGCCGAGCCTCCCGCACCCCCGAAAGGGGGTGCCGCCGCCTCTGCGAAGACCCCGGGGTCTGCCGCTGCTCGAAACAGCCCCGGCGGCCTGTCCGCACCCCCGGTTGGGGGTGCCGATGTCTCCCCGCCCCCGTAGGGGCCTGCCGCGATGTCGAGACCCCCTCCGGGGTTCGCCCAGCCATCCCTGCCCCCGGAGGGGCCCGCCAGTGGCCGCAGGGGGCCTAGCGGCCTCGCCCAGGCCTGGGGAGGGCCGGGCGGGGCCGCCGAAGCCTTGACAGGCCCAGGCGGCCCTGTCGAGGTGTTTCCCGACCCGCGCGGGTCTGCCGGCACCCATACTGACTCGCGCGACCCTAGGGTTGGCCCTACCGGTCCTCCTTGCTCCCTCGGGTGGTCGTCTTGCGTTGGAAATCCGCTGGGGGCTGATTCTAGGGTAGAACCCCCCCTTCTTGGACCCCCTTGCCTCGATCTCCCCCTTTCGCCACCGTGAGGGCTTGAATCATCTCTTTCAATTCTCGGAGATCTCGGCCTTGTTGCGCGGCGTCCGTCCTCATCCCACGAAGTTCGATTTGGATATCTTCTTGTGAATGGGCGTAATCTTTGAGTGAATCTCCCATCGTTTTCTTCAATCCCTCGAACCTCTCTTCGATCTCCCGATTGAGATCCTCCCGTAGCCCTTGAATCTTTTCTTCAACCGCATCCGCCTTCGATCGAGTACTTGCCGCCATTTGGATCTAGTGCTCTGATACCAATTTGATACGATTTGGATCGTATCAATGGAAAATCAGCGAACAAAAGGGATAAAAATTTGAAAAGATTGGATTTTTATTGGGTTTTTGAGAAGAAACAACTACTAATAGCAAGATAACTTGAGCCCTTTCGAGAGGAACTCGCTCTCCTAACTTTGATGAACGGATCAAAGTCTAAATCCCTCACAAAAGACACTTACAATGTTTCTCACACAATAAGCATAAAAACAAATAAAGACGGCTAGCCCTAATTTATAGAAAAGTGGGGAATTACTAATCTAGTCTAAAATGACTAGAATACCCCTAACTAACCCTTCTACGTGCTACCGCCCTCCTACGGCGCACGTAAGTGACTAAAGGGGGGTGGGTCCCCCCTCGAAGCCGCCGGCCTCAAGTGGTGCTCGGGTCGGGTCCGCATCATAATATGTATGTATTTGTAACATCAAAACTTTATGGAGAGAGAAAATCAAATCATTAGTTTCCAACATTATATGCACTCCCGCCCAAGCAGAAGCGGCCAGAAGGCTATCCGGATGAGGGCTAGGCACCTCCATTTTTGGTGGGGGCATCTAAAGTCTCTTCACATGGCAACGGGCCCACCCAGGCAAGTCATGTTTAGAGGGGAAAGGGCCAATTTTTAACCAAGATGTAAAAGGTGATCCCATTAAATGAGGGTTGTTAACTTTTAACCTCCCCTACTTAATTCGCAGAGTGCAGCAACCACCCCCCCCCCCCCCCCCCCTCCCCCAAAAAAACAAAAAACAAAAAACAACAACAACAACAACAACACACATAAACCTATTGGCAGAGGCGGATCTGCATAGAATCGAGAGTGTGTGGATGCTTACACCAAATTTTACAAGAAATTTCAATTCTTATGTAAGCTATTTAAGTTCAGTATTTGTTTTATGTTAATATAATTATGCGATAAAAGACAAGTTATTATTAAGTGTAGCTCAAGTGGTGGGGTTTTAGAATTGGATAGAGGTGATCTAATGTTAAAGTCTATGCTTTTATGATCTTTTTTAACTTTAAAATAAGCTAATCTTAAGACTTTTAAGCTGTAATGTTTTGAAATTAGATAGAGTTCAGGTTCAAGTCTTTACTTTCTAACAGTTTTTTCATTACTTTTTTTCGCTTATCACCTTGCAAAATGACTATTTAGCATATTCTAATTCAAATTTTAGTGGCGCAAGAAGGATGCGTGCAAAAAAACTGATTCCTGTGATACTTGAAAACAAGGAACATATAATTGTGATTTCTCTTCTAAGTTTTAACACATTTTCAGAGTATTTATTAAATCATGGCCACATTTATCTACGACAATGCTTAACATTCACATTGTAGAGTATAGGCCTCTAGTTAAATCATATATACATGTGGCAGAGCTTATTTGTTTTCACTTAAGCCCACACTGAATATAATTTCTGTGTCCGCTGCTGCCTACTTGAACCCAGGACAAAAATTGATGTTGTCAAAGCTTAAGGAAGCCACCCTTGAACTGATTGTCTACTAGACATTTCCATCATCTGAAAGAGAGCTGCTTTACCCCCAACAAGATGAACACAATTGGAATGTTTTTTTATCCAACAAAAGGCATAAATACAGGTGTAAAGAATATGCAAAGGAAAAGAACAGGAAGGAATTAAGTTGAAAGCATATTAACAGCGACAGAAAGTACTCTCAAACTCAAAGGAAGTGAAACTATACCAGAAGCTTGAATTTCTGACCCAACTTTCTTGGTTGGCTCTCCAACAGGATGATATTCAGTACGGTAGCCCACCACCTGCTTTGAACTTAAGCAGAAATCATGATGATCAGGCTGATCAAGATCCATAAATTTTGACGCATTTATAGGCAAAGCATCACTATGTCCATTGGGGCTACCACTCGGACATTCAGCAATCTTAGCCGCATTAGATATATCTAGAGATGCATCTTTTCCATGTCCTGTTAAGCTAGCTATATCTAGAGATGCATCTTTTCCTTGTCCTGCCAAGCCTCTCAAAAGTGGTTGCAAAAACTTAAACAAAAAAGAAACTGCCAAACTAGACCTATAGTCAGGGTATGAAGTGCCCTCTTGTGGGATAATTGTTTCTTTAAGTAATCGGATTGCTTTAAGCAGAACAGATGCAGTTACAGATTTACCCAGTAAAAATTTCTCCACCTTTTTTGCCCGGATAGCATGCATACTACCATATGCACCAAATACCATCCGAAGATCATCTAAAACAATATCACCTGATGTTTTATGTAAAGACATCTGAGCTAAGAAAGCAGCATTGAGGTAAGCTATGGCATTTCCCAGAGGTCGCGGGGCTGCTCGGTATGTTTCAAATAGCAATACAGTCTCTGTTGTAGATCCAAGATCAATACCATTGTTTGTATTTAAAGAGATGTGCTTTGATGAATTCCAATGGGGAATATATATGCTTAATAGCAGAGTTCTTTGATCGCATGCAGGCCTACTCAAGAACTCCTCAAGTGTAAGGATCAACCTTTCAGAGGGCATCTGGATACAAACACTTGCGCCAACAGCAAGAAGTAATGTAGCAATGTCCGATGGAAACTGATCACGCTGTGCCATGATTAGGTTTCCCCCCAAGCTTGCTGTATTCCGAACAAATTCAGAAGCAACCTTGTTCATATGATCAGCAAGTTTAGTGAAAACCAACTGCATGCTTTCCGGGAGAGAGCCTGCATTCTCTCCTTTCAATATCTCAATTGTTCTTGAAATTGTCACTGCAGCACCTATTTTAATACCTCTGCTGTCTAATTCTATCACCGAGAGCTCTGGTATGCCTTTTAAATTGATGTACTTGTCATATAGGTCATGTTCCTTGTAAACACCAGCTCCTGTATTGCCGACAATCATTTTTACATTGCTTTTGGTAAACTCATTAGAATTCAGAATATCATGGAGGTCATCAATTGAATTAGGGCTGTACCAATGATTCTCTGTCAAAGTCGTGCCTTCAGAATTATTTGAAATATCCAAACTGATCGCACCTAGATTGATTGGAACCTCTTTTGATGAGTTAGAGAAGGTAGCCGAAGCATGTTTTATTTCGGATTTTAAGTAATCGGGGAATGTACAAATTCCATCACGTCTATAAAAAGGTAAGTTTTTCGTGTCAGCACCTGTTTCCCCTTCTTTACAAAATGCATTTAACCCCAAATCTTCCATATCAACATCTGCTGCAAAACTCTTGCAGGCGTCAACAATGGACCGATAGCCGGTACATCGACACAGATTTCCTGCAATAGCTTTTTCTGCTTCTGACACCGTGAGTTTTGAGAGCCCATTGGGAGGTTCGGGCCTTTCAGATTTATCCGCATTGACAAGAGCAGAGAAAAGAGACATACACATGCCAGGAGTACAGAAACCACATTGAGAAGCATGAAACCCTGAGAATCTTTGGTGAATCGAATGAAACCCATCCTTAATATTACCAAGCCCCTCAGTGGTAGTGACTGAACATAGGTTTATGCTGCAAAGTAGAGTGAGGCATGAACTAACTGTGAAATCTTTCACTTTATCTTGTTTGGGGTCATATGTTGACAGAAGGACTACGCAAGCCCCACATCCACCTGTGAATGAGTAAAAACAATAATAAAAATGTAATGTATCCAAACTGATCTCACTAATAAATATGCAAATACTTCATTAAAAAAGAATCGAGAATATAACCACCTAAATCGCCATTTTTCCCATATCGTTTGGAAAATCAATGTAGTCCCATTATCAATCAACAAAGATCTATATGCAGTGCTTCTCATGGTAATCAAAGGAAGAATGTTTGAAAGATGGCAAGGGTCAACCTGAAATATCACTGTTTTTAAAAGCGAACGGGAAAATGAATTTGAATGATTTAATGAGTCGAAAAAATGTCATGTACCTGAAAGGTACCAATATGGTCGTGCAAGAGGGGGGGGGAGAGAGAGAGATAGAGAGAGAAATCCCCATATTTACTCCATTGTGAGCCCCCCACCCCCCCCCCCCCCCCAAAAAAAAAAAAAAAAAAAAAAAAAAAAAAAAACCACACACGAGCTACCATGTTGGTACATTGCAAGCACAGGACACTTTCTCCTCTCTTCTCATGCAAAGAACCATTCCGGGCCTTTGTCGTGGAATGCTTGAGCATGTCTCTCTTGTTACCATCCAAATGAACCATAACTGGAAGCTCATAGATCTTCTAGAAGATAAATAAGGGATTGGACTCAACTGGGTCTACAAGACCAAATACAATGAAGATGGATTAATACAGAAGTACAAGGCTCAGCAGTTACTAGCAAAAGTTGATATTAGTGAGACTTTTGTCCCAATTGCTCACTTGAAGACCACAAGAACTGTACATGTGCTAGCAGCCAAATGGGAGTTACAAGTCTTCCAGCTTGGTGTGAAGCTAGCTTTCCTAAATGTGGAGTAGAAGAGGTACATGTTGAGTAATCTAAATACTATGTCATCAGAGGAGAAGAAAACAATGTTCATAACTTGTGCAAAGCATTATATGGCTTAATACAAGCACCGCAAGCCTGAAAATAGTAAAATTGATCCGTACTTCTGCCAAAATAGATCCCAACGGAGTCTAAGTGTACCATCCACCTACGTGGAAAAGTAAGGTAAAAAGATTTTATCATTCCATGTTTATATGTTAATGGTTTAATTTAAAATGGCAATAATCATAACATAATTGAAGAATTCAAAGTAGCTACAATGGAGGAAGATGTGATGAAAGATTGTGGCCTCATGAAGTACTTTCTCAGCATTCAAGTTCGACAGTAAACACATGAAATTTTTATTCCTCAAGAAATATATACCAAAGACTTGTTGAAAATATTCAACATGTTAAATTGCAAGCAAGTTCCAACTCCTATGGGAACAATTGAATATGTAGCTACATAATCGTGCACAAAGGGTGGACACTACTCTCTACCCAAGCTGGCTGGGTCAAGACTCTATCTTACCAACATAAGGCTGGATACCGTCTACCATGTTAGTCTTGTCCCCAGGTTCATGAACAACCTAAGCAAAATTCACTTTGTAGCTACTACGCAGATACTTCGCTATCTCCAGTGCACCAGAAAACTTGGCATCAAGCATATGATAACTAGCTCGTAAGGTACGCAGATAGTGATTGGGAAGGCTCTCTTAACGATCGCAAGAGCACATCAGTGTATGTTGCATGGGCATAAAAGTCATATCATGGGCATCCCAAAAGCATCGGAGATTGAAGCATCTTCAGTATAAGCAGAGAACTTCTCAGAACAGACGCTGCATGTGAAGTAAATGGCTCAAATAATTTCTTTTGGATTTACAAAATAACAGGAAACTGCAACAATTATCCACAGCTGCATGACAAAAACCTATCCACATGGTAAAGTTAGTTTCTTTTGTAAGCCTATATATATATGTCTATTCTATAAAATAGGGATGTAATCAAGAGAAATTGGATAAGAAAAATTGGACAAGAGTAATTAGATAAGAGAATTTGGACAGGAGAAATTGGATAATTGATGAGATTTTGAGAGATAAGAGAAGAGGTGTGGAATTTTGTGATGAGATTTTGAGAGATAAGAGAAGAGGTGTGGAATTTTGCATATACAACCCCGGGTTTTGCATTTTTGCCACTGGACCCTCCCAACACACACCCACACTTCTTATTCTTCCCCCTTTCTCGAGCATTTTTTCCAGTCCACGTGCTTGTGTGCACAAGTTATTTGCTAGTACATATATATACATACATACATATCTATTCTATAAAATAGGGATGTTATCAAGAGAAATTGGATAAGAGAAATTAGTCAAGAGAAATTAGATAAGAGAATTTGGACAAGAAAAAATTGGATAAGTGATGAGATTTTGAGAGATAAGAGAAGAGTTGGAAAATTTTGTGATGAGATTTTGAGAGATAAGAGAAGAGGTGGGAAATTTTGCACACCCCGGGTTTTGCATTTTTGCCACTGGACCCTCCACACACCCACACCCACACCCACACCTTTTATTCTTCCCCCTTTCCGGCCCATTTTGTTCCAGTCCATGTGCACGTGTGCACGTGTTATTTGCTAGTCTATTCTATAAAATAGGGATGTTATCAAGAGAAATTGAATAAGAGAAATTGGACAAGAGAAATTAGATAGGAGAATTTGGACAAGAGAAATTGGATAAGTGATGAGATTTTGAGAGATAAGAGAAGAGGTGTGTAATTTTGTGATGAGATTTTGAGAGATAAGAGAAGAGGTGGGGAATTTTGCACATACAACCCCGGGTTTTGCATTTTTGCCCCTGGACCCTCCACACACACTTTTTATTCTTTCCCCCCTTTCCCGACCATTTTTTTCCAGTCCACATGCACGTGTGCATGGGTTATTTGCTATATATATATATATATATATATATATATATATATATATATATATATATATATATATATATGGTGTAAAGGGATCCTAAGGTGCCTCCTTAGATTCAATCTAAGGAGGCGCCCACATTTTTCCCCATCTCCCACATTTTTTTAAATGTTTTTTCATGGGTTTGTTGTTCACCTTATGGATGATCAACATACCAAATTTCTAGGGATTCCAATACTTTTTGAGCCCACATCTACCCCTTGCAACTTCGTGGGTTTTTCAATACGTTTTGAGACCGTTGCTGAAAACCCCACAAAGTTGCAAGGGGTAGATGGGGGATCTAGGGTGCCTCCTTAGATTCAATCTACGGAGGCGCCCCATTATCCAGCATCTTCCACATTTTTTTTGAAATTTTTTCATGGGTTTGTTGTTTACCTCGTGGATGATCAACATACCAAATTTCAAGGTATTCCAATACTTTTTGTGCCAACATCTACCCCTTGCAACTTCGTGGGTTTTTAAGCATGTTTTCGACTGTTAAAATTGCAAGTGATAGATAAAGGCTTAAAAAGTCTTGGAATACCTTGAAATTTGGTATGTTGATCATCCATGGGGTGAACAACAAACCCATGAAAAAAATTTCAAAAAAAATGTGTGAGATGGTGGAAATGGGGGGCGCCCCCTTAGATTTCATCTATGGAGGCACCTTAGGATCCCTTTACCCATGTATGTATATATATGTATATATGTACATACATATATATATATATACATACATGGGTAAAGGGATCCTAAGGTGCCTCCTTAGATTCAATCTAAGGGGGCGCCCCCATTTCCACACATCTCCCACATTATTTTTGAAATTTTTTCATGGGTTTGTTGTTCACCCCATGGATGATCAACATACCAAATTTCAAGAGATTCTAATGCTTTGTGACCCCTCATCTACACCTTGCAACTTCATGGGTTTTTCAGCACATTTTCAGACCATTGAAGTTGTAAGGGGTAGATGGAGGGCTCAGAAAATATTAGAATACCTTGAAATTTGGTATGTTGATCATCCATGATGTGAACAACAATTCCATGAAAAAAAATTCAAAAAAATTGAGGGAACTGGGGGGGCGCCTCCTTAGATTTAATCTAAGGAGGCACCCTAGATCCCCTTTTCCCTATATATATATATATATATATATATATATGGGTAAAGGGATCTAGGGTTCCTCCTTAGATTCAATCTAAGGGGGTGCCCACATTTCTCCCCATCTTCCACATTTTTTTGAAAAAAATTTCATGGGTTTGTTGTTCACCTCATGAATGATCAACATACCAAATTTCAAGAGATTCTAATACTTTTTGAGCCCTCATCTACCTCTTGCAACTTCATAGGTTTTTCAGCACGTTTTCAGACGTTGAAGTTGTAAGGGATAGATGGTGGCTCAAAAAGTATTGGAATACCTTGAAATTTGATATGTTGGTCATCTATGATGTCAATAACAATTCCATGCAAAAAAATTCAAAAAAATTGTGGAAAATGGAGGGAAATGTGGGCGCTTCCTTAGATTTATCTAACGATGCACCCTAGATCCCTTTTTCTATATGACTTTTCTATTAAGGCTGGACCTCACCAAGCAATTGGTGCGGTCCACCTCAAAACCCAAAATTTTATTCATTTTTTTAAAAATCTGTTCCGTTGGATTTGTTGTACTCATTCTAAAACCCCAAAATACAGAATTTGGAATTTGGGGTGAACCCTAGAAGATTTGACCCTTGATCAAGCAATTGCAAAAGTTCTATTGTTCTGAAACCGTTAAATATATGTGTATATATTGCAATGGCTTGATCGAGGGTCACATGGAATCGAATTCGTCTAAAATTTTGTACATTATTGTTTTAGAACACATAGATCACATCTAGTGAAAAAAGTTTCAAAGAAAAGTTTTCTTATAAACTTTTTTGAGGTGGAAAAAGTTTCAAAGAAAAGTTTTCTTATAAACTTTTTTGAGGTGGACCGCACCAAGTGCTTGGTGAGGTCCGACATCAATAGAAAATTTACCTATATATATACATTCATGTAGATCAGGTGGTACCTGATCTAAAAAATGAGGTGCCAAGACAAAAAAGGTGGGCCCCACAACGAGTACAAGCCCATGTGAAACTTGTACTATCCACCTTTTTGTATCTTAGCACATGATCTAGATCAGGTGCCACCTTTTCTACATTAAATCCATATATATGCCTATGTTGAAGTTAAAAAGTGCAGAGCAATTTCTAATATGATATAACTCTCTTTCTTTACTAGAGCAATTTCTAATATGATATAACTCTCTTTCTTTACTACTTCCCCCTTTTTATTAGTTTTCAAAGAAAACTTTGTCATCTTCCCAATAAAGTTGGTATCAGAGCCTCTAAAGAGTCCTGGTGAGTGTCTCCAGAGTGCTAGACACATTGAGTTGAGAGAAAGACAAAGGCAATTAATGAAGGTACCATGAGTGTCTCCAGAGTCCAGAGTGTTAGACACATTTAGTTGAGAGAAAGACAATGGCAGTTAATGAAGGTACCATGAGCATTTCTCAACCTCTTATTCTCATTTTCAAAGGAGAGTGTTATGAATTTTGGAGTATCAAAATGAAGACTCTATTCAGATCTCGAGACCTTTGGGATGTAGTAGAGAGTGGATATGACGACAAAGATGCTGATGAAAGTCGGTTGCAGGAGAAGTGTGAAAAGATTCAAAAGCATTGTCATCCTTCAACAAGCAGTTCATGACACGATTTTTTTCATGAATTGCAACCGCCATCACTTCAAAGGATGCATGAAAAATACTGCAGAAAGAATTCCATTGCTCTTCAAAGGTAATAACAGTGAAACTTCAGACCCTCGGAAATTAGTTTGAAGCCTTGCTCATGAAGGGTAATGAAATGTTTCAAGAGTTTTTATCTAAAGCAATTTCAATTGGTAATCAAATGAGGCCTTATGGAGAAAGAATTACTAATGTAATTATTGCTCCAAAAATTCTACAAAGCCTAACTCCAAAATATGATTATACAATAACTATAACTTTGAGGAGACCAAAGATCTCTATGTTTTTATCTTTGATGAACTAATTGATTCTTTGCAAGCTCATAAGGCAAGGCGAAACAAACCAACCGAGAAGAATGAAGAAAATGCATTTCAAGCTTTTCAAGTGAAAGGGGAGATAGAAAAAAGGAAGACTTTGCTGGAAGAGGATGTGAAAGAGGAGGCACTCGTGGTACATGACATGACAGATGTAGAGGTAGAGGCAATTTTACTGGATAAGAGAGGCAATTCGTTGGAGACCGGAAATGGAAAAAAAGCTCTGTACTGTGCTACAATTGCAAAATGTTCGGATATGTAAAGGCAAATTGTAGGCTCACAAGCAAATTATGTAGAAGAAGAAAATGAAGAAAGTAAAGTATTTATGGTTTGCTCCCATTTAACGAAGTTCAAAATGATGTTTGGTTTTTGGATAGTGTATGTTCCAATCACATGACTGGCAATAAATCATTGTTTAAACAGTTTGATGAGTCATAAAAGATGCAAGTCAGACTTGAAAATAACAAGCAGATTCAAGTTGAAGGCACACCATTGCTGTGAAGACTACTCATGGTAATGTAAAATTACTTTACAATGTTTTATTTGTTCCTAATCTGACATATAGTTTGCTAAGTGTTGGACAATCGATGACAGGTGGTTATGCAATTTTGGTTGATAATGGAGCATGTGTTATTAATGACAAAGAGTTTGGGCATTCTATTGTCATTGCGCAATTGACAGAAAACAAGATGTTTCTTTTTAGAATCTCTAACGTGAAATATCAAGCTCTTATTGCCAATGAAAGGAATGAATCCAAGATGTGACACTTGAGATATAGGTATCTCAATATCAAAAACTTGTAGTTTTTGAGTCACAAGGGTATGATCCTTGTATTACCTCAAATTAACTATCCTTGTTAATGTGAAGAGTGCATTTACGGAAATCAGACAAGAAAGCCTTTTTCAAGTGAACAAACTTGGAGAGCTTCTAACTGTCTTGAGCTAATTCATGTTGACTTATGTAGGCCTATGAAAACTATATCACTCTATAGGACTAATTATTTTTTGCATTTTGCTGATGATTGTAGTCGAATGAGTTGGGTTTATTTTCTAACAGACAAGTCGGAGACTTTTGATAATTTTAAGATATTCAAGACACTTGTGGAAAGCAGAAAGGTAATTTAATAAAGACTCTCCGCATAGATCGACGTGGTGAGTGTTTATCTTAATAATTTAACTTCTTAAGAGCATGGCATTCTCAGGGAGTTAACGGCACCTTATACACCGGAACAAAATAACGTAGGAGAACAAAAGAATCAAAATGGTTGTCAAAATGGCTAGAAGCTTGCTAAATGTTAGAAGACTTCCGAATCTATTTTGGTCTGAAGTATTGATAATATGTCTACTTGTTGAAAACTTCTCCGACAATGGTTGTCTTAAATCAAACACCATATGAGGCATGGCAAGATAGAAGACCATCGGTAAGCCACTTAAGGATCTTTGGTTGTATTGCCTATGCTTTTGATAAGTTCTCAACTTCATCAAAGACCTGAGGATAAATCTTAAAAAATGCATATTTGTTGGATTTTCCAATCAATCCAAAACCTATCGATTATATAATCCTTTTAGTAGTAATTTGATTATAAGGAGAGACGTACCCTTTGACGAAGATGTGAGCTGGAATTGGAATAAAACGTGAAGAGACTCAAGTTCAGATCTCAACGAAGAGCGAGACTCCAACAACTGAAGGTGTTGAATCAATTCCCACAAATTCTCCTACTCCTTTCGGGTCATCAACTTCAAGAAGTAATGACTGATCCTCTTTACAAGAATCTTCTGATGAAATGCCTCCTACAAAGTTTAGATCTTTTAGAGAGATCTATAAATATTGTCAATTTGCTCTTTCTGTTACAAATTTTACAACCTTTGAAAAAGCAGCAACAAATGAAGAATGGCGGAATGTCCTGAAAGAAGAGTTGATGGCAATCCAGAAGAATGAAACATTGAAGATGGTGGATCTACCAAAAGGCAAGAATGCAACTGGTATCAAATGGGTGTTGAAGACAAAATATTATGCTGATAAAACCATTTAACAGCACAAGGCTCGACTCGTGGCTAAAGGATATTCACAACAACACGGTATTGATTTCGAAGAAACTTTTCTCCGATTGCTTGATTTGAACTTGTGAGAATTGTCTTAGCATTGGCTGCACAACTACATTGCCTTGTATATCAATTCGATGTCAAGTCTGTAGTTCTAAATGTAGACTTGTAAAAAAGTTTATATCATTCAACCTGAAGGGTTCTTAATCAAAGGCGTAGAAAAGGTGTACAAGTTGAGAAAGGCATTATATGGGCTAAAACAAGCCCCACGGGCATGGTATAGCAAGATTGATGGCAACTTTCGTCAAAATAGCTTCACAAGTAATAATGAGGGGAATTGCTACGCACACCTACTGTTTTACTCTGTGCACAATCGCTAATTTACAAGTTTGACCCAGGAATTGCTCACCGCGCACAAGCGTGACAAAATTTTGGAACTGCCATTGTGAGTGCACGGTGAGTAAAACGGCCAAACGGTGGCCGCCCCCTCCTCCGACTTTCCCAGCTCACCTCTCCCTCATCTGATCTCCCCCGCCCACTCCTCCGATGTCCACAACCCCCTTCCACTCCTCCGCCTCATCGTCGTCAAAGTGGGGCAGTGACGGTGATTGGTTGGTAGGCAATAACAAGTCGTAGTCAGATTACTCGTCGTCGTCATCGGACGACGACAGCGAGTGACGGGGAGCAGACGAGGGTAAAAGAAGAATAATGGCAAACTTGTAAATAAGTAGGTTGTGCGTAAGAGTTAATGGGAAACTTGTAAATAAGTGGTCATACGCAGAGTAAAAACGGTCGTGCACGTAGTAATTCCCAATAATGAGCACATCCTTCATGTGAAGAAGCATGGTAGAGATGATTTTATCGTTGGCGGCTTTTATGTTGTTGATATTATAAACATGAGCTCCCCTGATTCTCTTGTAACTGCTTTTAAGTCTAACATAAAGAAGAAATATGAGATGTCGGATATGGTTATATTGCATTATTTTCCAGGTCCTGAGGTGAAGAAAGGAGTTGATGGGATTTTTATTTCACAAAGAAAATATGCAGTAGATCTTCTTAAAAGGTTCGGCTTACTCAATTGCAAACCAGCTACTACGCCCATAAACATGAACGAAAAGTTGCAGCTTGAAGATGATACATTGGAAGCTAATGCAAATATTTCAGAAGCTTGATTGAAGGATTGATTTATTTGACTCATATTAGGTCATATATTGCATTCTTGTTGGTGTAATTTCCATGTTCATGCAAAGTCCCACAAAGCATCGTCTTGGAGCAGTAAAAAAATATTACGCTATGTTGTTGGAACCACAAATTATAGGATTTACTGTACTCAAGTTTCAAACTTGCGGGTTCACTGATAGTGACTGCTTTTATGTTGTTGATATTATAAACATGAGCTCCCCTGATTCTCTTGTAACTGCTTTTAAGTCTAACATAAAGAAGAAATTTGAGATGTCGGATATGGTTATATTGCATTATTTTCCCGGCCTTGAGGTGAAGAAAGGAGTTGATGGGATTTTTATTTCACAAAGAAAATATGCAGTAGATCTTCTTAAAAGGTTCGGCTTACTCAATTGCAAACCAGCTACTACGCCCATAAACATGAACGAAAAGTTGCAACTTGAAGATGATACATTGGAAGCTAATGCAAATATTTCAGAAGCTTGATTGAAGGATTGATTTATTTGACTCATATTAGGTCATATATTGCATTCTTGTTGGTGTAATTTCCATGTTCATGCAAAGTCCCACAAAGCATCGTCTTGGAGCAGTAAAAAAATATTATGCTATGTTGTTGGAACCACTAATTATAGGATTTAGTGTACTCAAGTTTCAAACTTGCGGGTTCACTGATAGTGACTGTGCAAATACATTGGATGATCGAAAGAGCACCTCAGCTAGTGTTTTCAATCTTGAATAAGAAGCAATCTCATGGAATTCAAAGAAGCAAGCTACAATAATATCATCCTCTTCAGAAGGAAAGTAAGTTGTGGCAACTTCAGCAGTCTATCAAGCAATTTGGCTTAGAAGAATTCTTGCAGATCTTTACCAAAAGTAAGAATGTGCAGCAGATATTTTTTCCGATAACAAGGCAACGATTGCAATGACAAAAAATCCAATTTTCCATGGGAGGACTAAGCATATCGATATCCAGCTTTTCATGGGATGACTAAACATATCGATACTCGCCTATATTTCATTCGAGACTTGGTTGCAAGTAGAGAAATTGTGTCGAAGCTCTGCAGTACATATGAACATATGATAGATATTCTGAAAAAAATCACTTCCAAGATATAAGTTCGTTTACTTCAGATCATGTCTTTGTGTTTGCAATTTTAATCAAGGGGGTGTTGAAAAATGATTCAAAGTTGGTGATCATGAAAAGTTGTTCATGTACCTACTTCTTCTATATGTAGTGGAGATAATGGGTAAAGTTAGTAGTCATGTAAAGTTGTTCATGTACGTACTTTTTCTTTATATAGTGGAGATAGTGGGATAAAGTTAGTTTCTTTTATAAGCATATACACACACATAACCCATGACCATAGGTCACGAGGCATTCAAAATATTCCTACGAAAAATTTCAACCCATTCAAAATCTCCCATCCAAAAAAATTCAGCCTCTTCAAAATCCTTCCCCAAACAAAATTTGCAAACACCTTCAAAATTTCCAACAATGAAAAAATTTAACCACATCCAAACCAAAATTTACTTTTCCCTAGAGAATTTAGTTTTCCCCAAAATTTTAGTTTCCCCAAACTTTAGTTCTCTATAGATTTAGTTTCCCTAAATTTTCATTTCCCTTCAAATTCAGTTCCTCTCAAAAAAATTTAAATTAAAATTTAGTTCACCCAGAGAATTTAGTTTTCCTGAGAAAATTTAGTTTTCCCCAAAATTTAGTTTACTCTAGATTTAGTTCCAACTAAAATTTAAAATTTTAATTCAGTTCCCTTCCGATTTAGGTTTCCCCAAAATTTTAAATTTTTTCCCCCAAAATTTTTACAAACTCTCATCGTATCCATTGATTCCTCAAAATTTAATCTCACGTGTTTTTCTACACACCCTTTTGTCCTAGCTAACAATCATATTCAAAAATTGTCTAATAGATATCTATGCGATAAAATACAACTTTGCCTCATGTGGCATGTTTGTCTCATGTGGCAATGCCACATCGACACATGCACATGGGATACCACATCATCCCTCAAAGAAAAAACCTCCAAGGCCCACTATTTACATGTTTGACATTGCCCTTTCATGAACCCAAGAAGCACCCCCAAAAACCATCATCTTCCTCATATTTACGAGTTTGTCATTGGCCTTTATCCACTTTCTCCCCCCCCCCCCCCCCCAACGTTTTTTGCATTTTCAATCCCTGCTTTCCACCCCTTCACCCCCAAACGATACCCACCTACACACAGTTCTCTCTCCTTTTCAGCTACGCACGGGTCCCGCATCCTGTGTGTTTTTTTTATTGGATCCCGTGCACTATGTTAAAAAGTGCAAGATATAACTCTCTTTCTCTGCTATTTTCTCTATATTTTTTTATTAGTTTTTAAAGAAAAATTTGTCTTCTTCCCAGCAACTAACTCGTACATCATTTTTTATAACAAACGATAGGCTGACGGAAAAAAAACTCGGTGTCTGGAGCTAACCTCAAATCCTAAATAACCAAACAAGCATAAGTTTTGACACACATTCGAGAACTCCTGTTGATACTTCACTGGTTGAGATGAAGTGTCTGTATTCATTTTCCTAATAAAAGAAAATATGTGTGTGAATCACATTTTCTGTTTCTCTCCAAGTGTATGTTGTGTACTTAATCAAGTAATAAGAATCGTTACCTAACAAAATTCTGAACTACTCATGAGTCATGTCACAACTATCAATTGATGTACATCACCACAAAGATGAAAACTTTTGCTTCGAAATTACCATTATTTCCACCAAAATTAACTATAAAGCATCTCATAAAAATTACCCATGCGTAGATATATCATACTAAATTAGATGACCACCAAAGACGCGCAGCAACAAAATAAAACTAAAAAAGTGAAAATTTTACCCACCTTCACCGCAACCGAGCTTGGCTCCAGTGTATCGCGTTCGGGTCCGCAAGAACTCCAATAAGGTCATCGATGGATCCACGGTGGCCAGCTCGAATCTCTCCCCATTAACAGCAAAGACAAGATTTTTTCTTCTTTTTTCCGACATTTTGTGGATCCCCAGCGTCGTGTCTGAAGCAAACAATGGTGGAGTTTATCTAAGACGACGACGAGTGAGCAGGAAAATTCCATAAAAATCGGTTCGGTTCGGTTCTCGAACGACGACAAAACAGGCGATGAATAAAAATATGCCATCAATGTCTCAGTTTCTCCTTTTGACGTTTGCAACTCTTGATTTGGGAATTTTTCCTTCTTTTTTTCGAATTTATCGTCTCCGCTGTTTTAGGGGTTGAGAGTAGCGACAAGAAACAGGAGGTATCAAGGGGGCTGAATCAGAGGTAACGGATAGGCATTGGTGCGAAACATTGTCTGATTCCCAAATGCAATAATAAGCAGGTGTTTGCCGGGGGATAAATTCTTTCCCCTTTTAATGGTGCCTTTGTTTGGTGATTGTTGCGTGTGTGTTCATGGCATTAAAAGAGAACGAGAATAATTGGTATCACATGATATATGGGTTTAATTCTAATATAAATCTAAAACTAATGTGACGGGTGGATGAACCGGTAAAACCACTTGGTTTTTCCAATGTTTGATGTTATATGGTTTTAGAACACATAGATCAAAATGAATTGTTATGATTCCTTGAAAAATAGCTGTGGTTAGAATTTTGAAAGCTGTTATAAGGTTTAATTCCATTTTACATGTAATTTGGTATCCATTATTCTCAAAAGAAATAATATGTGTATACGCTCATACATTTTCATCATCAAGCGTAATTAATTTAATTGGGTTAAACCCGACTACCATTTTTTCTTGAAAACCTCCAGAGTAATAATACCAATTTTTGTCAAAAGAAAACCAACGCTATTATATGTGACATGCAGCTAATAACCTATTTTTAACAAAATTTTGAAAGTTGATTGCTCATATAAAATGTAGAAAAAAATCGTGTTCAGATCATTAAAAACTCAATGGGCAACAATTGTTTCTCTTTCTTCCTCCTTTTTAACCTTTTTGTTCTGTCATTTGCTATTCGTGTTCCTTCCACTTAAAATCCAACATATAAAATTTATATAAATTTATTTTACTGAAACCTTTAGACTTTTCAACGTTGTCAGATTAATTCTTGACACGAGCACATGTGAACTCCTATATCGAGAAATGAATAAATAATGAAGTAGTCATTAGCAGGCATTTACCATATAGATGAAGTAATTATTGCCAGTATAGAGCTATCAAACACATGTCTTTGTTAGGGTGCAAATGAACAGTCCCACATCGGTTAAGCATAGGAGGTTTTTAGGGCTTAAATATGTTATTAGTATCTCCATTGGTATGAGTCCTTTTGGGGAGACACAAGAAAAAAACCAATTATCCCAGTGGGCTTTATTAGAAATATCATACCAATATGGAGATTTAGTGGGCCATATTAAACAAAAACAACATAGTATCAAAGCTGGACCCTATTAAAGACTTGACTTACAGATGTAAGGAATGGAGACTTCCAGGTGTCGAACAAATTGTGATGAGCTACATGGATCAAAGTCTATGCTTGCGCTCTATTGGAAAGACGATATGTTGCTCCTGGTAAGAGTGTTAGCCTATATAGAGCTTTGAGAGTTACTCCGGTTAAGTGACCTCGTGAGTTAATATGTGTTCCTCATCTGCAGGCGGATGACTCAACTCGGCTTCAATAAGTATTCCTCACGGTATATGTGTTGGCCGTCCACACGGTAAGGCAAAGCTTCGAGCAAAGATTCAATCCTCCACGTAAGGCTTGGGCCGTAGTGATGTAGTGGAGAAGGGCTTCTTGTAAGGCATGTGCAGATGTAGTGGATAATGAATGGTTGGCTCATTTGGGCAAGATAGATGAATGATTGTTCGAGGGGAGGCTCATATGGTTATATGTGTTCGGGGGGGCTTGTTAGCATGCGAACGAATAGTCCCCTGTCGGCTAAGCATAGGGGGTTCTTGGGGCTTAAATATGGTATTAGAATCTCCGTTGATATGAAAGGTCTTCTGGGATGACCCAAGACTGAAACCAATTGGGCCAGTATGCTTAATTGGACAATATCATACCAATGTATAGATTTAATAGGTCATATTTAAGGTTAGGCACATAATCAACCTGAAATCTGATCTACCTCTTCATGCATGAAATACATGTCTCACATGATACGTGTGTTGGCCATCCACACGGTGAGGCGGAGCTTCGGGCAAAGATTCAGGCCTCCACGTAAGGCATGGGGCGCAGTGATGTAGTGGAGAAGAACTTCCTGTAATGCATGTGCGGATGCAGTGGAGGATGAATGTTTGGCTCATTTGGGCAAGATAGATGAATGATCGTTCGAAGGGATGCTCATATGGACATATGTGTTCGGGGGGGGGGGACTTGTTAGCGTGCGAACGAATAGTCCCATGTTGGCTAAGCATGGGGAGATTATTGGGTCTTAACTATGGTATTAGTATCTCCATTGATATGGGAGTCATTTTAAGAAGACCCAAGAATGAAACCAATTGGGCCAGTATGCTCAATTGGACAATATCATACCAATGTGTAGATTTACTGGGCCATATTTAAGGTTAGGCACATGATCCACCTGAAATCTGATCTACCTCTTCATGCATGAAATACATGTCTCATATGAGTCCACTAACTTCTATTAGTTGTAACATTGAATTTAGAAGGTAAAGACGGATGTTTTTCTTAAATATGGCCCACTAAATCTCTACATTGGTATGATATCAATTAAGCTCACTAGCCTAATTGGTTTTGTTCTTGGCTCTCCCAAAAAGGCCTCATACCAATGGATCTACTAATAGCATATTGTAGCCCCAAGAACCCCATATTCTTAGCCAATGTGGGACTATTCTTTCGCACCCTAACAAGCCTCCCCTCGAACACATAGGACTACATGAGCCTCCCCTCGAATGATCATTCATTTATCTTGCCCAATTAAGTCCACTAGACCAATTGGTTATGTTCTTGGGTCTCCCCAAAAGGCTTCTTATACAAATGGAGATACCAATACCATATTTAAACCCCAAGATATATGCTTAACCGATGTGGGACTATTTCTTTTCACCCTAACAAGCATCCCCTCGAACACATAGGACCTCGTGAGCCTTCCCTCGAACGATCATTCATCTATCTTCCCCAAATGAGACAACCATTCATTTTCCACTTCATCAGCACATGCCTTATGTGAAGCCCTTCTTCGCTGCACCCTGCAGCCCATGCTTTACGTGGAGGCATGAATCTTTGCTTGAAGATCCACCTCACTGTGTGGACGACCAACACACGCATCCCATGATGAATCCTTAACGGAGCCAAATTGAGTCTTCGTCTCGTCGTGCGACTGAGGAACACACGTAACCTGTGAGGTCACTTATGATTAGCCGATGTGGGACTATTCGTTCGCACCTGTAATGGCTGGTTTCAACGTGCACAATTTTTCGTATTCACGATAGTATCAAATATGTTCAAAATGAGTAAATGAATTTTTTTCTATTTTTCGTCACTCAAACCTTAAATCCTCGTAACGATACGATCCCGTGGCTATTTTTCGTAATTTTTCGGAGTCATTTGCATAAAGAAAACGATATTTCAATATTATCGTGACTAATTACCTCTACTTATTCACTAATTACAATTTTACCTAATTACTAATTACCTTAACCCCCATGCTTAACATGTTTAAGCGCTTTGCAATTTTTTTCTAAAAATAGTCAAAAGTTCTAAATACAGTATTAAAATTGTTTAGGTTAGTAAACAAAGCTAACAACCCTATTAATTTCTAATTGAGGGTTCATGCATCATTAACCCTATAAACCCCCCACATCCCTCTTTCTCCCCCAACACCCCCCCCCCCCCCCCCCCCGTTTCAAACTCTCCCTCTCTCTCTCTTTCTCTCATAACCCCCCGACTGTGCTCAGATCGCCGCCCGCCGCCTTGGTCACTGCCCTCCAACCTCCGACGACGAGCAGCCCCCCCCCGCTTTCAATCTTGTAACGATCCATATTTTTCAATACATCTATTTACGTAATTCACGTATTTTCATTTTTTTAAAAACTATTTTATAATGATTCGTCAGGAGTTTTACGATTTCAAAATTTTCTTATAAAAATATTTTGAATTAATTTTCTATATAAACATCGTTAAAACGTTTTCAAACTTCTACAGTATCGTCCTATGATCATTTAGGGCTTTTCATATTAATTTCGTAATTTTTCGATATCAAATTGACCTAGATCCCGCAAACTCACTTTCTAAACGGTGAATTCGTTCCCGGGCCTTGTACACGCAAGGAATCCTACCCTGGAAGGTCGCGAAAAGGTTTTGGCCTAAAACTAGTATCCCTGTAGCTCAAACCCCAAAATGGATCTTGTATTCACGATCCTCGCGACGATACGAACCCGTGGCTATGTTTTCGTAATTTTCTGAATATGTTTAGTCTCAGAGGCAAAAATCGTACTTTCGTGTATTTAATTTTACCACCAAAGTCTACTAATTACTTTTTAAAATTTTAACATAAGTTAATTAACTTTAACCTAGACCTAAACGTGTCATCCCAAAAGATAAACGTGGATACACGTTTATCACCCCCTTCATCAGATACATCCCCTTAACCCAAAGTCAAGACCCACATAACCCCATTAATTAGCCTATTAATTAAATTTTAATATTTAATTATTATTTTTATATTATATAATCCACTCCACTAATCCTTCTCCTCACAACGACCACCCCTTCATCTTCGACGCAAACCCCAAGCTCAGCCTGCCCACGCCTCCGACCGCCATGCAGCAACACCCACCCTCTACCCGTAGCTCCTCCGCCCTCTCAGCCTCGATACGAAGCCAGCAACGAACCACGCCTCAAGCCTTCGACTGCATCTCCACGCTCCGCCCCTCCTCTCATGCTTGCCGCCGTCAGCCCCAAGCGATTCTCGACCCGCGACTCCGCCCTGCTCCAACGTGAAATCTGAGCTCGCACCCATGGCCTACCCAACCTTGCCGTTGCTCCACTCCTCATTCGGAGTCTCGACGGTGCCACCCCCGAGCCATCGGAGACCCGCCACACTCGTCGACGTCTCAGCAGCGAGCTGAGCTCGCTGACCTCCGCTCCGTCCCGACACACACCTCGTTGATCCCCACCTTCCTCAAGCCTCTGTACGACACCCAGAAGAACCGCCCGCTTCATCTTCGAAGCAACCCAACCACCGATGCCGCACAGCTCTCTGGAGCACCCCGCACCGCCAACGACGTCGCCACCACGTCCCTGAGCTTCGCCCGCAGCTTCCGAGCACAGCGCCGACCCCGCTCCCTCTCTCCTCGCCTACGACCCACGGCCACCGCCCTCCTCCCAGCTCCGACGTCAACCCTCCCGTTTGCTTCTCCCCTTGCCGCTGCTCAGCCACACCCCGCCACCAACGTCCGCCCTCCGCAAGCCGCCTCACCTGCCGCTGATGCTGCTCCGCTCGCCGGCCACGTCGACAACACCCCCCGCCATGCACGTACAAGAGAACGAAGACGAAGGGTTATGAGTTTTATATAATAACGTATTTTTTTACAAAACAAGTATATACGTATTAGTATATTATGGGTATTTTAATATTTTAGAAAATATTATATAAGTAAAATTGGTTTTAAATTTATAGTAATTATATAGGCCTCAGAAAATTACAAGGCCAGCTCCAGAAAATCAGAAATGACATTCTGGACCCAATGGCGCTAGTTTCATCTCAATCAGATACTTAGTTTTTCCAGAATAAATTTTTAACCCTAAAACTTAAATACATAAATTCCTTTTAAAAATCCGTAACTTCTAATTTTCACATAAACTGATACGTGAGAAAAATATATGTTGTAGTACTCTTCGAGACGGTCATTTTGACAGCTCATTTGCGACTTTCTGATGCAGATTGCATCCAGAATAAATTGTTGAAAAATTACGTTACTTAATTAAAATTAGTTTTTAAATTAAATTTTTAGCTTTGAAAAATTATAAAAATTACTATAAGCTTTAGAAAAATATTTTCTCCTCCAGTAAAATTATTTTCTACATATCTAGCTTATATAAAAATTTAGAACGTTTTCCGACACCGTTTCATCAGTTTTAAAAATCAGAACGATCAAATTATTTAAATAGAATGTTGTGTTCTTTAACCAAGTATTCTTGTGTTGCAGGTGCTAATTCTTGTGCACCAGCTTCCGTAGAAGCCCTAGATCCAGTCTCGGCTTGTTACGTCGACCTCAAAATTAGTAAGTCACGACTAATTCTAAAATTAAAAAATTAGTTAGTGTACCTGTCTGTATTTAGAACACCACTATAGCCTCAGAACGGCTACTTGACTTGAACCAAACTAGAAACCTAATAGAAAAAGTAATCAACTACAGATTACTTTGCCAACTTTCAACTTTGGTGGTTATAGCACACAACCATCAATTTGGATAAATTGTGTGTTAAACAATACTACTACATGCTCGAAGCATGGAATCTGTATTACAGTTGTTGGTCTTGTCTTTATTCACAGTTCTCTTTGGCATAATCTGCTTTGAAAAGAATTTCTAACTTTCTGGTTTTCGATAAGAAAGTCAACCAGTGGAGTTGGGTTGACTAGCATCGTGCGATACATCGTATGGAACATCTTGTGGAACATCCCGTATAAAACATGTACATAGAACACTTGACACTTCACTGGGATTTTGGGGTAACTCATAGTTTGCGAGAGTGCAAGAGTGACTGGAGTTCATCTTCCCGTCCCGTTGCCTCTGTTTCGGCCTCCCGTCCCGCTGCGTGAGTTTCGGCAAAATACATGTACCGCTGCCTGTGTTTTGCCATTCGTCTATGTAAGCGCACCCAAGCAAGAGATGAACTCAATGGTCACATATTGTACTCTCCGACTTGAGTCACGTAGTTCTAGTGTAGCTGGCACGATCACATTTACTCTTTGCAGCACACACACTTTACCTACTACACTTGTGCAGTCACCAGTACCATACTTGTCGTACTTTTAGCTACAGCAATAGCCTGTTACACTTGCACTACCACAGTGCAATTAGTTCTCGCAGTTCAGTTTACCTTTACTACTCAGTTGTGTACGGTTGTTGCTCAATACTTTACTTTTCACTCTGGTTTGCTTGTACGTAGTTACTTTTTGTCATACTTGTGCAATGCTTCTTTGTTATGTTTAAAATTGTTGTGACTTACTTACGGTTCCATCTTCATGGCATCACATACGCCACACCTGCTGAGGTAGATGTTCTTGAGTTGATAGCGCCAGAGTTAGACTCTGAGACCGCAGCTTTCAGATTTATTTTTATGTATATTTCTTCTATCATGTATATTTGTTGAAGTGTATTGTACAGTATGGATTGTAATAATTGGACATTATTTGGGTATTTTTGTACATCTCTGCATCGTGGCTATTTTGAATTCACTGGTAACCTGCAGACTTGCGAAATAATCAAATAAGTAACGGGCCCCGGGAGCAGGTCGTTACAGATCTCTCCCTCTCTTTCACTCTCACCTCAGCCCCTCCCACCGGCGGCATCGTCCTCTGCCACCTCGCCGTCGTCAACCACCGAGCTCCCCGTCGCCCTATCTCCGAGCTCCGACCCTCCACCGCCGTCTCCACCACCGTAGCACGTCGAAAAGCCCCCACGAAGCCCCCAGCTTTGGCGAGCGCCTCCCGCTCTTTGAAGCATCCATGACGCCGCACGGCCCCTGCCCTGACGCCGTCGCCTGCTCCACCGCCTCGCCTCCGACCCCAGCATCGACCCGCCAACTCCACCGCCGCTCCGCCACCGCAACAAGGCCACCAACATGCCCCTTCCACAGTCGCAACAGCTTGTTCTCGCTACCACCGCCTCTGCCGCTTGATCCGCCCACCCTTGCCGTCGTCGCGCCTCCTCGCAGCCGCCTGCAGCGCCTTCAAGGTCGCCGCCGCCATCCACCTTACCGCCGCCGCCGTTCGACACATAAACCCCCCGCATGCAATGTACGAAGGAAATATGGTAAGTTTTTAATAAAACGTATTTTTATACGTATATACGCTATAAACGTATTTTTGTAACGTATTTTGATAATATATAATATGGGGTTTTTGATGAAAAATTGATAATTAATTATATACAGATTAGAAAAATACAAAACCAGCTCTAGAAAATCAGAAATGACGTTCTGAACCCATTGGCACTAGTTTTATCTCAATCAGGAGAGTACTTTTTCCAAAATAAAATTTTAAGCCTAAAATTTAAATACATTGTTTTCACCTGATAATTCATAACGTAATATTTTCACGTAAACTGATATATGGAAAAAAATATATGTTGTAGTACTCTTCAAGACGGTCGTTTTGACAGCTCACTTGAAACTTTCTGATACATATTTCATCTAAGAGAAATTATTGAACAAATACGATAACTAATTAAAATTAGTTTTTAAATTCATTTTGAGCTTTTAAAAAAATTATAAAAATTACCAGAGACTTCAGAAAAATATTTCCTTCGTAAGTAAAATTATATTCATCATATCTAGCTTATTTAAAAATTTAGAACGCTTGTTGGCACTGTTTCAATCGATTATAAAATCAAAACGATCAAGTTAAATAGATAAAAAATAGTGTGTTCTTTAACCGATTATTTTTTGTGTTTGCAGGTACCGATTCTCATGCACCAACTCCATTGGAAGCCCTAGATCTAATCCCGACTCACTACAACAACCTCGAATCCAGTAAGTCACGATGAATTCTAGATTTAGAAAATTAGATAAGTGTACTCGTACGAACTTAAGACATCACATATAGTCTCATAACGGCTATTGACTCGAACCAAAAACTAGAGACCTAATCTAATAAGAAACCAATAACTCTCTAATTACATTGCCAACTTTCAACTTTGGTGGTTGTAACACACAACTGTCAACTTGGGTTAATTGTGTGCTAACGAAACTACTACATGCTCAAAGCATGGAATCAGTATCACAATTGTTGGACTTGTCTTTATCCTCAAATTTCTTAGCATCCACTTTGCTTTGGACCAGTCTGCTTTGAAAAGAGTTCCTAACTTTCTGGTTTTCAATAAGAAAGTCAACAAGTGGACTTGGTGTAACTATCATTGTAAACAAGGAACTAATAACATCATGTGACACATCGTATGGAGCATCTTGTGAATCATCCCGTATGAAACAGAACACTTGCCACTTCATTGGGGTTTGGTGTAACTCATAGTTTGTGAGAGTGTGGGAGTCACTAGAGTTCATCTTCCCGTACCGCTGCCTGTGTTTCGGCAAAATACATGTACCGCTGCCTGTGTTCTGGCATTCGTCTGGGTAAGCGCACCAAGGCAAGAGATGAACTCAATGGTTGCATATCATACTCTCCGACTTGAGTCACGTCGTTCTAGTGTAGTGACTTTTGCACAGTCGCCTTTACTTTACGCATTGCATGCACTTATGTACAATCACCTTTACTTTACGTATTGCATGCAAGTTACTTATTACACTTGTGTAACCACTCATACTTTAGTTCTCGCTCTGGTATGCATGACTGTATTTACTTTACTTGTCGCACTTGTCTTTAACTCTTCTTTAGCATGTTCCCATACTTAGCCTGCTTTATACTTGTGCACTGCTTTAATTTCTATTTTTAGAATTGTTGTGACTTACATACGGTTCCATTTTCGTGGCATCGCAGACGACGTACATGTTGAGGTATATGTTCCTGAGTTGTAGAGCTAGAGTTCGACTCTGAGACCGTAGCTTTTAGAGTTATTTCCACATATGTACTTTCTTTCTTTCATGAATTTTTATTGGAACATTTTGTACAGTATGGATTGTAATATTTGGACACTATTTGAGTATTTTTGTACATCTCTGCGTCATGGCTATGTTGTTTTCACAGATGATCTGCAGACCTGCAAATAAATCAAATAAGTAATTGTTGAGTATTAATTCCCCGGATTTGGTTTTGGATGATGAGCAAACATAAAGATCGTGTACTAACTGTTTGTGAGCGCAGTTATGGAGATCGTCGCCAAAAGAATACGCACATCAAAAGCGACGTCTCAAGACTTCTCAATACGCGTGATCGTGTGCCTGAAGCTTCGTTGAAGCTCAAGGAGTAATATTGAAGTCAAGAAGAATGAAGATTGAAGCTTTGAAGATGGTTCGTCATGTATTATTTATTGTCTTCTAGCTTCATAGATTAGAATGTTAAGCCTTGAGTAGGACTTACTTTATTATCTTCATTTCGCTTATATCTTAGAGTAGAAGCCATTAGAATCTTTCCCGAAGCTTATCGCTTCTTCCCTCGGCTTCTAGTGCATCTTAGTTGGTTCAAGTAGAAGTACCAACCGACTAGATGACGATCTAGTCGGTCGGCAACTCTTCATGAACCGACTAGATGTCCTTGCTCATTTCAGCTCTTTCCCTGTTGATCAATTAGTTGGTCAAAGAAGGTTCACTGACCGACTAGATGACGATCTAGTCGGTTAGGAATCCTTCTCAGACCGACTAGTTATCATTGCCTCTATACAGCCCATCTTACTGTTTACAGTTAGTCGGTCAAAGCACATCGACCGACCGACTAGTTGAGAAACTAGTCGGTTGGAAGTTGTTCTTAAACCGACTAGCTGTACTTGTATTCAGCCTATTCGATTTCGACTCTTAGTCGGTCAAAGAACACTCACCGACCGACTAGTTGTGAAACTAGTCGGTTGGCAAGTCTTCTTAGACCGACTAGTTCCTTATTGTCTGAACTTTCTCTTTTGGTTGTCGAGCTGTTAGTCGGTTCACGTTGAATCACTGATCGACTAGGTGAGGAACTAGTCGGTCAGTGATCCTTCTTAGACCGACTAACTCTTCAGAAATATGACCGTTGGGAATCTTTTGAGCACGATTTTTCTTGCCTCTATAAATACAAACCTGATTCGTTTGAGGCAAGGTAAGAGGTCCATTATCAAAGTTATTTCAGACCTAAGAGAGGAGTTTTCTCAAGCTATTTCTAAGCTCTCTCTTCCTCACTAGAATCTCTCCCTCACTCTTTGAGTCAATATCCTCAAGAGAGATTCTCTCCAATGTGAGTCTTCCAAGCCAAGGGCTTGATCCAAGGTCACCAACTCCGCCCTAGGCTTCCATTGCTGGTCAACTTCTTGGAGCTAGGATTTGGTGCCTTCTTCTTCCTCAAAATCCCTCCTTGCCCTAATTTGGTAAGCATTACTCAAGGCATAGGATTTTGTGGTAAGTGTTTCTTTATTTCATCGCATTTGGTATTTAAGATTGTCTCTCGGTTGTGAGAGTGTGTGTGATTCCGGGTTGTGGGAGTCACATTTTTCATTGTGTATGATTTGGTCGTGTGAAGGTTTTTCACAAGAATTTCATAGTGCAAAATCTTGGGTTAGTGGTTTCTAACTCAAGTATCCGGAGGGGATCCGGGTGGTTGGGACGTAGGATCACCGGGAACAAGTCGGGGAGACTTGGGTGGATCCGAACCCGTTACATGCTTTTTTTGCTTTTGTCTATTCATGTTGTTTGTAGTCTATTCCGCATTGTTTTTTGTATGTTTGCACAATAATTAGGAATTGTCTTCTTGATTATTTTAAAGTACTATTTACCCCCCCTCTAGTACATGTGCAGTAGCTTCACAGGGCACTACAATTGGTATCAGAGCCAAGTACCTAGCTATGTCTTCCAACGACAACAAGACCGTAAGTCCACCTTCAGACTACAGCACCTTCAGGAACCGTGAAGGGTTTCTTCGGTGATGGAAGGACACTCCTCGACGAGGCCTCCCTTCTTCAACGGTACCAATTACGGGTACTGGAAATGCCGGATGGAAACTTTCCTCCGGAGTGCTTCATTATGGAGAGCCACGATGTCGGAGTATGTCGAACCCGCCGAAGAAGATTTCGCGAAGTGGACTACCGCGGAGGTCACCGCGGAGGTAAGCAATGCCAAGGCAATGAACGTCTTGCAATGTGCTTTGGAGCCCGAGGACTTCAATAAGATATGCACATGTAAGAGTGCATATCAAATATGGAACTCCCTCCTCATCTTGCATGAAGGAAAAAGTAGGGTAAGAGACTCCAAACTCGTAGTTGTAAATAAAGATTTCGAATTATTTCATATGCAACAGGGTGAGAAGATGAAGGAGTATTATGCTCGCTTCGTTGACATCACCAACGAGTTGGAGGCTCTTAGGAAAACCTACACCCAAAAGGAGAAAGTCTCCAAGATCATTGACGGACTTCCTTCTTGTTGGGAGAAATGTACCTTCGCCATCGAGGAAGGTAATGATATGAGTGAGTATACGGTTATTCAACTAATGGGTACCTTAATGTCTTATGAGGTACGCAAGGATAGTAAACTTAAGTTGCAGGATAAGATGAAGTCCTACTTGAAGCAAGACGAGCCAAAGAAAAAGGCGATTGCGTTCAAGGATACATCTACATCTACCGATGATGAAGACTCGGAAGAAGAGTTGGACTTGGAATTCATTGCCCTCATGGCAAAGAAGTTCAACCGGTTCTTCCGGAAAGGTAATTTCAAGAACAAATCTAAATTTAGTTCTTCTAACGCCTCCGCTCCTTTGTGCTTTAAATGCAATAAGCCAGGACACATGAAAGCGGATTGTCCTCAAAATAAGCAAAAGGAGAAATGGAAGGCGCCCAAGTTCGACAAGTCGAAGAAGTACAAGAAAGGGTACAAGAAAGGGCTTGTCTGGACATTCACCGATTCCGAGGATTCCTCAAGTGGAGAGTCGGACGATGAACAAGTGGAGCAAGCACACATGTGCTTCATGGCGAGAGAAGAACATGATCAAGGATCATCTTCCGATGATAGCGAGGATGAAGGCGACGATGAGATAACTATGGATGACCTTAGACTAGCTAACGAACAAATATGGTCTAAATACTCTAAATTAGTAAATAGATATACTAAGATAAAAGATGAGTTAGCTCGCATCCAAACCTCACCTAAGCCTATCGTCATCAACAACGACACCGTTGTTGAAGACTTGAGAAATGAGATCGTAAATCTCAAATCTCAACTTGAGCATGTTCACATTGAGGATTCGGAGGAACACAAGATTGCGGATTTGACTTCTCAAAACTCGACTTTGAGTATTGAGAATGAGAATCTCAAATCTCGTGTTTATGTGCTCACATCGTAAGTGTCCACTTTGGATGCTTCTATGCGTTCTCTCACCGAGAAATATGAGTGCACATTAGGCCGAATTAATAAATTCAATAAGGGTAAGGATCATTTGGATAAAATCCTAAATGACTTACTTCCGGCCAATCACCACATTGGCTTGGGGTATAAGATGGGAAATTCATCCAAGTCGTCCACTACCTTTGTTAGGCCAACTTTCGATGCCTCAACGAGTGGTAGCAAACACTCTATTGGTAGTTCATCTATCAATGGTGCTTCCACCTCGTACACACCTTCATTTGGAAAGAAACCCACTTTGGGTGGACCTCCAAAGAAGGGTCATGCTTACATGTACACCAATACCATGCCACGTAGGAACACACATCCTACTCCACATGTTCACACATATAATGATTTTTATGCATCACATCCACGGGCACGTGCACACCAAGTGAGACACCCCCACGCACGTGTTCCTCCACATGCATATGTTTACCCACATCATCATATGAATAATTATCATCATGCACCATTTCATCATGTGCCATATGCCTATCCACGACATGCATCACGTAGAAATCAACAACGCATGCATGCTCCCAATAGGAATAGGGCTACCAAAATCTTCACTATTTAGAGCCCGAAGGACACAAATATGCATGAGAAACAAGCATACATGAATTCTTATTTTATGAATGTCGTGAACAATGATGATTACGTTGGAAAGTCTAAGTCCAATTGGACTTGGCTTCCAAAGGTCTAATCTCTCAGGACCCAATTTCCTTGGGTACCATGGAATGCTATGCTTATCTTCAGGTACTCAAGAATAAGAGAAGGAGCAACCAATCAAATTTTAGCTCCATGAATTATGTTTTCTAGGTTCAATCCACCATGTGATACCAACCCTACTAACTCCTTGATTTGCAAGGATTTTCATTCAAATGAAGTTGATGGTGCTTAAGTGATGCACCAAAGTAGGGGGAGCCTAATGTTCTAAGTATATTCTTACATTTGATATACATTTGGTATCCATGTGTGTTGATTGCATACAATTACAATAGAGTATTTACATTGGTATCATTTTGTTTCAATTAGTATGCTAGAATTGTGTATGCCATAGTTTTATGATGTTCTATCTATTTTTGGCATAACACTTTTGCATATTACTTTTGGTATCAATTCGCTAAATTTGGTATTCTCATTGGATTTATGCCTCTGATATTGATTTCGTCGCTCGACGATTTTATTGGATTAAATAGAATTCTTTCTATGGAAACATAGAATTGTTTTCCATGCACTTAATTCATCGAGAATGTTGATATTGGAGAGTATGTTCCAAAACTCAATACGTGAAATTGATTTGAGTTTTGATGATTTCGTATTTCGATTTTCGCCTATGGTTTGGTGATTTCGTTTTTCGATTTTCGCCTATGGTTTGGTGATTTCGTGTTTCGATTTTCGACTATGGTCACGTTGGCACGCTTTGATTTTCTTCGGTATTTTACCTTTGGTAGTTTACTTTGGTGTCATTTGGACCATGGTCATATTCTTAGACTCTCATGCTTTTATTTTTAGCCATTGATGTTGTCGTTAATCTCCTCCCGCTCTTTTTGCTAATGCCAAAGGGGGAGAGAATTAATAATGACGATGTGCTAATGATAATTCAAAGCAATTTACCGTGAATCTAATTTGATATGTTAGATTCAGGGGGAGTTAAGATATAAAATGGATTTAGATCCTAAATTGCAATAATAGGGTTCATATTTTATAGTTCCCTCGTCTGCTTGATGCGCATGAATATTATTGTATACGGAACTAACGTGTCATCAATGCAGGGGGAGTAAGTAAATTTCATTTGAATCATTATTATTGATTATTATCTATGTTGGTTTGTCATCACCAAAAAGGGGGAGAATGTTGAGTATTGATTCCCCGGATTTGGTTTTGGATGATGAGCAAACATAAATATCGTGTACTAACTGTTTGTGAGCGCAGTTATGGAGATCGTCGCCAAAAGAATACGTACATCAAAAGCGACGTCTCAAGACTTCTCAATACGCGTGATCGTGTGCCTGAAGCTTCGTTGAAGCTCAAGGAGTAATATTGAAGTCAAGAAGAATGAAGATTGAAGCTTTAAAGACGGTTCGTCATGTATTATTTATTATCTTCTAGCTTCATAGATTAGAATGTTAAGCCTTGAGTAGGACTTACTTTATTATCTTCATTTCGCTCATATATTAGAGCTAGGATTATCATAGAAGCCATTAGAATCTTTCTCGAAGCTTATCGCTTCTTTCCTCGGCTTCTAGTGCATCTTAGTTGGTTCAAGTAGAAGTACCCACCGACTAGATGACGATCTAGTCGGTCGGCAACTCTTCATGAACCGACTAGATGTCCTTGCTCATTTTAGCTCTTTCCCTGTTGATCAATTAGTCGGTCAAAGAAGGTTTACCGACCGACTAGATGACGATCTAGTCGGTTAGGAATCCTTCTTAGACCGACTAGTTAGCATTGCCTCTGTACAGCCCATCTTACTGTTTACAGTTAGTCGGTCAAAGCACATCGACCGACCGACTAGTTGAGAAACTAGTCGGTTGGAAGTTGTTCTTAAACCGACTAGCTGTACTTGTATTCAGCCTATTCGATTTCGACTCTTAGTCGGTCAAAGAACACTCACCGACCGACTAGTTGTGAAACTAGTCGGTTGGCAAGTCTTCTTAGACCGACTAGTTCCTTATTGTCTGAACTTTCTCTTTTGGCTGTCGAGCTGTTAGTCGGTTCACGTTGAATCACCGACCGACTAGTTGAGGAACTAGTCGGTTAGTGATCCTTCTTAGACCAACTAACTGCTTCAGAAATATGACCGTTGGGAATCTTTTGAGCACGATTTTTCTTGCCTCTATAAATACAAACCTGATTCGTTTGAGGCAAGGTAAGAGGTCCATTATCAAAGTTATTTCAGACCTAAGAGAGGAGTTTTCTCAAGCTATTTCTAAGCTCTCTCTTCCTCACTAGAATCTCTCCCTCACTCTTTGAGTCAATATCCTCAAGAGAGATTCTCTCCATTGTGAGTCTTCCAAGCCAAGGGCTTGATCCAAGGTCACCAACTCCGCCCTAGGCTTCCATTGCTGGTCAACTTCTTGGAGCTAGGGTTTGGTGCCTTCTTCTTCCTCAAAATCCCTCCTTGCCCTAATTTGGCAAGCATTACTCAAGGCATAGGATTTTGTGGTAAGTGTTTCTTTATTTCATCGCATTTGATATTTAAGATTGTCTCTCGGTTGTAAGAGAGTGCGTGATCTCGGGTTGTAGGAGTCACATTTTTCATTGTGTATGATTTGGTCTTGTGAAGGTTTTTCACAAGAATTTCATAGTGCAAAATCTTGGGTTAGTGGTTTCTAACTCAAGTATCCGGAGGGAATCCGGGTGGTTGGGAGTTGGATCACCTGGAACAAGTCGGGGAGACTTGGGTGGATCCGAACCCGTTACATGCTTTGTGTTTGTCTATTCATGTTGTTTGTAGTCTATTCCGCATTGTTGTTTGTATGTTTGCACAATAATTAGGAATTGTCTTCTTGATTATTTTAAAGTACTATTCACACCCCCTGTAGTACATGTGTAGTAGCTTAACAGGGCACTACAGTAATGGCCCCTGAAAGCGGGTCGTTACAAATTGGTTGGCCCATGAAGGTCCAAGCAAAATACCTCGTGAACAGTATAGTAAAATCAGGATGTACCGTATACGATACTTAACGAAGCTGACATTTTCCTATGTATGCAGGTGTGACACTCAAACGATGGACGGAAACACTTCTGAGAGTCCCAACGGAGCTGATATGTCCAGAGCTAGCAACCAAACCAACAACGGACCACCTCACACTGTGCATCAAATTTCTGATGTCGCGCTCTGTGATCTTGTTCATGCCTTACGAGGAGAACAAAAGCACGGAGGAGGTATACAACAATTCAGGTCGCTCCGCCCAAAGCCTTGGAATGGTTTGGATGGTCCTCTGAAGGCCGAAGAGTGGCTGCAAAGCACTGAGGATGACTTAAGAGCAGCTCAGATCGGGGAATATGCATGGGTGGACACTGCCAAATCGCAACTGACTGAAGGAGCTAGGATTTGGTGGAATTTAGCTGAACGTCACCTGCAACGACCAATTGATTGGGCGACGTTCACTGATCACTTCAACACCCAATACTTCTCGCCTGAAGCACAGATGTAACTGCAAGCCCAATTCGTCGGTTTGAATCAAGGTTCCATGACAGTGGAACAATACGATGCTCAGTTCACTATGCTTAGCCAATTTGCTACAGGGATGGTTGACACCCCTCTGGCTCGAGCTCAACGCTTTAAGTAAGGACTGAACATCGAGATTCGAGGAACTTGGTCAGACGCAAATTGTATACCCATACTGATGTCCTAGCTGCAGCTCGAGGGCACGAATTCATCGAAAGAGAAGAAAAGCGAGAGCAATCCATAGCTGCCCCGCCCAGAAGGCCACTACCTCCAACCTCTGCTGCTGGATCCAACCGTCGACCTCCATCCAACCAGATCTACATGCCTACCCAACAAACTCAATTCAAGAGACAGGCTCCACCACCACGCCCGGTGTGTCATCATTGTGAAAAGCCAGGACACCTTCGATCCGAATGTCGATCATATCTGAACCTTTGCCTGGTCTATGGGTCAAAGGACCATGGTGCAAGGGATTGTCTAGAAATAAAGCCTCTACCTCCTAACCCTACTCCAGTTAATGCCCTGCTATGAATGCTCCATAACAACCCCCACCCCCTCCTCCGCAACGATAGCCACTCCCTCCTCAACAGCGATTGTTTCAGTAAGCACGACAACAGGCACCGCCTCGAAGGCGCCAAGCCTATACTATGACTGTGGAAGAGGCCGAAGCTACTGATCAAGTGATCACAGGTACGAGCTATCCCTTTCAGTGTCATATTCTATTATTTAGAAATCGTGAGCTTAGACATGATTCTCGTAACCATAGGTATCGTCTTAGTAGCTGGTAAACCCGCCCACACTTTATTCGACTCGGGAGCCACACATTGCTTCTTGGCAAGTCAATTCGTCAACACACATGACATCCCCGTTGAACCTCTGACTTCTCGTTGGAAGGTTGAAACGGCTGGCGGTTCCATACCGATAACCAGTGGATGTCTTCACTGCTCTGTAGTGGTTTGTGGACGTGACTTATTCGTCGACTTCATGGTAATTGAGATGCCAAGTTTCGATGTTGTTCTTGGAATGGATTGGTTATGGACATTTCATGCTACCATTGACTCTCATCAAAGGAGGGTAGTGTTCAAAATACCCAACCATCCTAAGTTTGAATTCCTCAGCGGAAGCAGATCGGAAGGACTAGTGAAGTTTCGGGCCAGACTTTCGGAGGCAGTGGCGACTACAATGGAAGTCGAGCAAGAGAAACCTGAAGTAGTACGAGAATTCTAGGACGTATTTTTAGACGAACTCTCAGGTTTACCTCCCGATCGCAGCCTTGAATTTACCATTGATCTATTGCCGGGTGCACAATCGATATCCAAGGGACCCTATCGCATGGCGTCGCCTGAGCTTGAAGAAATTCGGGTTCAACTGGATGATCTTATACAGAAGGGATGGATACGACCCAGTGTATCTGCATGGGGTGCCCCTGTGCTACTCGTGAAGAAGAAGGATGGATCCCATCGCATGTGCGCTGACTACCGCAAGCTGAACAAGATGACGGTGAAGAACAAGTATCCCCTGCCTCGCATCGACGACCTTTTTGACCAGCTTGGAGGATCGAGCGTATATTCGAAGTTGGACTTGAAGACCAGGTATCATCAAGTGAAGGTAAAGAAGGATGATGTTCACAAGACCGCATTTTGGACCAGATATGGACACTACGAATTCTTAGTGATGCCATTTGACATGACTAAAGCACAAACTGTATTCATGAGTCCCATGAACCAGGTTCTGTATAACCATCTGGACTAGTTCGTAGGTGTCTACATCGACGACATCCTCATCTACTAGAAGGACGCTCATGACCACAGAGAACATCCGATGAAGGTCTTGGAAACTTTGAGAAAACACCAACTGTATGCAAAATACAGCAAGTGTGAATTCTTGCTCGACAAGGTGGCTTTCCTGGGCCACATCGTGTCTGGAGAAGGAATATTCGTTGACCCCGAGAAGGTAGCTGCCATTCGAAACTGGCCGGCCCCTAAATCTGTGACGGATATTCGAAGTTCCTTGGGACTGGCTGGTTATTATAGACGATTCATCCAAGACTTCTCAAATATCGTAGAGTCCATGACGCGATTGACGAGAAAGGACGTGGTGTTAGTCTAGTCAAAGGCTTATGAAGATGCATTTCCTGAAGAGAAGATTAAGTTTGACCCCGATTCTGTTATTACAGACCGGACTGGTGGGTTTGAAGTATTTTGTGATGCATCTGGCAAAGGACTTGGGTGTGTGCTACATCAGCATGGCCGAGTCGTTGCCTATTGATCGCCTCAGAATTAACTCTGAAACGATGTTGTTTACCGCAAGTGCACGGTATAGCGGCGAGCGGGTATCGAACACAGGGAAGCGGAGCTATTCTATCTATCTACTCCTAGGTTGAGTTAGACTTGCGGGTTTATTGGTGGATGTGGAGTATGGATGGTCGTAATGGTGATGGATGCGAAGGTCGTGTCACCCAACGTCGCAACAAGGGATTCCACACAATATAAAAAGACTAGGGCTTTAGGACTCACCACTAGGATCGTCGGATGTCGATGCTTGGTTAAGACTCTTATGTTGCATTGGTTTTATAGGGATTGTCGCCTCCAAGATGTGGAATTCATAGTTCTAAGTATCATGAATCTAACGTATCGCATTAACCTGCTCTCGTGACAAGCGCACACGATACGTGCATTAAGAATCGACAATATTCATGAAACTCTCGTGGACAGATTGATCTTAACTCACGCTGCTCTCGTGGGTTAGAGCTTCGATGTATTTTGGTAGCTCTCACTGATGTAATGGCGGTAGCCATCAATTAGTAATATAGTTCGTCGGTGGATCCCATCAAGACACGAGCTGGGCATGGTCACGAGTCCTAATTAAATCCACTAAAACTCCCTAATTAAGTCTGTATGATACTCCTTAAGCCAATCGATTCCACCACCCGTGGGCACGATCTCAGTATGATTTCTCCTACAAACTTTACAAGATCAACCAAAATACGTCCCGTTTTAACCAACGCAACCTAAAAATCATAACTTTACATCTAAACCCTAAAATCCATGGGCTAATCCATTAGCACTATAAAAGACTACTCATGCATCATAGCAATAGATATAAGAACAATAAAAAACTTCATTGAATGCATCAAAGAGACATTCAATAAGCAATCAATAAGAAGAACTAAAATAGAATTAAAGAGAACGAAAATACTTATCTTGATACAAGGGAGGGGCTTATTGTATAGCCTAACTCCAAAAGAAAGTCTCCACAAACACCTAAGAAAATAAGATCCAACCTCCCTCTAATGACGGCTACAATCCCTATATATAGTCCCCTCAAAACCTTAGCAAATAACCTAAGAAACCCTCTGAAATTCGTGCCCAAAATCAATTCTGGTCGCAACTTAAGTTCTGGGCCTTGGCGTGCTCGGTCGAGTAGCCCCCTACTCGGTCGAGTGGATTTTGATTTCCAGAGCCTGTTTTTTGACTTCTTTCTCTAATTCTCTACAGCTTGGTCGAGTAGGTATGCTGCTTGGTCGAGTAGCTGGTTGAGTAGCCTTGCTGCTCAGGTCGAGTACAGATTTCAGCACTGCAGCGTCAACCTGTAGAAATTCCCTAGATTTCATCCGACATTCGATTGGTGTGTTCTTGGCAACGTTGGAACCGTCATGAAGTCTACATATCTATAAAAAATATAAGAAAAATACTTTGCCAACTAAAATGATAGCAGATCTCAAAAGAGTGAGAGACTGTCTGAAAATCTGGGCGCTTGCCTTACTCGACCGAGTAGCCTTCGTGCTCGGTCGAGTTACATGGGGTTATTGCTTTAGCTTCAATATGATTCTCTGGAAATTGGTTCAGCTCAACCGAGTGGCCACCCTACTCGATCGAGTAGGGTGTAGCCATTTCCTTGCGAACTCTACGTGTCAGTTTGACCGAGTAGCTATTGCTACTCGGTCGAGTCGTCTGGGAAACTGTCTCGGTTGCTCCTTGGATTATCCTTTCTCTTTCTCTTCCTCCTTTCTTCCTCTAGTCTTCTTCTTTGGCACCTCAAGCATGTCATCATGAGTCTTCTTGGTGCTCTCACGTCGCCGATCGTCTCATTGACTCCAAATTGCTCCAATATCGTTCCAAATCCCTGAAATGGACATAAACGCTCCGAAAGTCATATTGTTCCAAATAATAGCGTGAAAGCGTATAATATGAGGGTTTGGAGGGTGAAATGTGCCATGAAAAAATGCGATAAATCATGCAAAATATGAGCATATCAAAATCCCCCAAGCTTACCTCATACTCGTCCTCGAGGAAGACGAATACGAAGCTCACCGGGAGGTAAAAATAAGAAAACAAAAACGAAGTGGAAGGGGTCGCTAGATTATTCTCTCAGATCTCAAGCCATAAGCTACACATCGCGATACTTCGAAAATGAATCACATGCTATAGGAATTTCATATCTTAACTAAACATAATACTTGCAAGCTTTTAAGAACAAAGGAATGGACTCTCTAAATTCATGCGATCAGCTCATATTCACGTCATGCAATTCATAGAATTTAATATACAAATGTTGGCGATGCACTTTTCAATCAAAAGTTATAAATGAAGCATATAAGAATCACACCAAGCATGCAATGGAGAATGGAATAAATCATGGCATTCATATATTTATATCGAATCATAAGAAATCTCCATAACTAAAGTATTTTGCTAAGTTTCAGCATTATCAAACTCCCCATTCGTGCACCTCTCCACTCTAATGGCGTACTCACTCTTATGGTCAAATGAATTCACACCCCAAGCTTAGCTCGAGGCATCGCATCTAAAGAAAAAGAATAGTGGAAAATGGAATTTTTGACTTGGTTTTCCCAAGTATTTTTGTGGCTCCAATAATGAGATAGAGAAATATTTTTCTTTTCTTTTTGGACTTTTTGTTTCTCATTTTTGTTTTTGGATTTTTGTAGGAGCTATATGATTTGTATTTTTGGTTTTTGGCTCCTTTTTGGCTTTTCGGGCTTTTTGAAGCTAATCTTTTTCTTTTGTAGGGATTTTTGGGAAATAAATGCGGTATGAGTAGCTGCAATGGGTGAACTCAAGTGACATGTAGAGAATAAAAAGATATATGTGGCGAAGGAAATGATGTAACACTCGGTTCACTCATAAGATGTGCACAAACGGTTCAATAAGATAATACCTCAACTAAAACTCATATGTAAGCATGAATATTCTTAATCATCTCAATAAATAGTGAAGTCAAGCATTAAAGTTTACAATCATATCAGGCATGCAACAGAAGGTGAATAAAACAATAATACAGATGCTTCAGATATACAAATGATGTGTGAATCTTGTATCTTGTTGCATTTTCAACAAAAGCATACTAAATACTATTGCATAATTCAGCTTCAATTAGTATCATGCATTCATATAGAGTAATCATCAAAAGAATATATGAGCAAGCACATGGATAGCAGGATATTGAAATACTCCAAACAGCATGGCAATAGATATAAGCTTCTTGATGGCTACTAAAGCAATAGGAGATATCATCATAAGGAACATATCTAGCAAAAGAAGGAAAAAAGAATAAAGAAATACATACAAAAGAGAAGAAGGAAAAGAAAAACAAGCACACAATATGATGCATGAACACACATAAAAGGAAAATAAGATGGAAAAATTGAAAAGATGATGCAAAAATCCTAACATGAAGTAAAAATACAACTAAATGGCATGGAAATGCACTCCCCCAAGCTTAAACTTCACATTGTCCTCAATGTGATCATAAAGGTAATTATGAGGAACAAAGATAAATATGAGGGGGTGAATGAAAAATGATGAAATGAATGATATGAAATCCTAATGCAACTACATGCACATGCAATGATGCATGAGAGCGCTTCCCCAAGCTTATACCAAACAGTCTTATTCAAATGACTTGATCAAAAATGTCACGGCTTCGATAAGCGAGATCAAGTCAAACAAATAAGAAAGTAAGGTTTTACTTGAAAGAAATGCTCGATGGTGGTGAGCAAAATGGTGGGACATATCAAAATGTGAAGAGGGCAATTAATATATATAATAGGTTTGGGGTGTAAAATATTTTTGTTGCATTCATGTGAGGTTTATTTATTCTAAACAAACTAATCAAGAAAATCTATACGGTCCTCTCACTGCCGAGATGATTCGTGTTTATTTAAAGCAAAAAAATACTGCACTACTGGATTGATATCACATATAGCAAAAGACGGATCCAGTATCTACATCGGTGCATCCAGCAGTCCTATCAGCACCTTCTGTGGCTCTGCCAGCTGTGTGTAGCTACTAACACCAACGAACTCCAACGATGCATTCCCTAGCATTCCTCGTAGGCATCCACATGTGTCCTGCAAAGAACGAAATGCATCAGTTCGTTGTGAAGGATTTTTCCCCTGAACAAATGTTTGCCAAAGAGGGTCATCAACATAAATATTTAAAATTAAGGATGGTTGACAACACTTCCCTAGAAATAAATCTCTACTCTCAAGTACCATGTCCGCTCTCTCCTCGGTGTCCTCTCTAAGCTCCTCATGTATATCCTGATCAAATGCATATATCACCACATCAGGCGAGTCCTCGTCATGCTCGTCAGGTTCTTCAAGCAAGGCCACGTCCAAGCATACCTCCGGTCCATAATTGTAAGTGTCCTGCAATAGGTATGACGTGTTAAAAAGATCTGAATCAAAATAAATGTCAAATGTGATACATGATTCAGAAATGGAGTGGGTAAAGAGGTCTTCTTGAGTGGGAGCAGTAAGCTCTAGTGGGTAGTCCTATGATGGGTGCTCATCCTCTGTAGAAGGTGGGGGTGGCTGCGGTAGCTCGAATGGAGGGGGCACAATTCGGGCTCCATTTGTGTGCAGATGTCATCGTCCCAAGTCATGTCCTCCTCGATGGTCTGCGCCGCTACTATAGGCACGGCCTTCTCAATAATATTCTCTGATGGTATATGCTGCTCTGACTCATGTGGGTAGCAAGGGGAGGCGACGACTGCATGAGCTGGGTCTGCAGTGCTAGGTGTCGATGTCTCGTCAGTAGTGGCAATATCGAAGCGCATAATACCTCCCCCAAGCTGAACGTGAATGTCCTCCTCAATGGTACCTACAGCAGACACACGATGCATAATAAAATTGACGAGCTCACGAGCTTCTGGATCACCTACCTCGACAGTTAATGAGCCCAAAGATCGAGCTGTGTCTAATAAGCTTTCTAAAGCTGCTGAATATCTCATGTCCTCGAAGGTTGTCAGATGCATCCTCCTCAAGAACTCCAATGAGGTTCCCTGCAATCCTCTAGTGAAGAGAGGAAATAGCTTGCAACCATCACACACGTAATCTGACTCGGTCTGGAACATTCCTAACGTTCCTTCGAACCTGTAATAGGCATCCCTGAAGGACTCTCCATCAGCCTGATTGAATGTAGCAGTGAGATATATGAAGGATCGTACAGAACCTGGTCGCATCATCTTTGGAAACACCATCGCTGCATAAACAGTACCTGATCAATCAAAGTAAATAACCTGTAGAAGAATGTCAGTGGCACAAGAGAGATAAAGATAAAAAAGGAATTATGTTGCGGTGGGAAAAATCACACTCTTTTTTACGCAGTCTAATCAACCTAATTGTGATAAATAGATAATATGGCGGAACGCCTCCCCGACAACGGCGTCATAAACTTGATCGATTCGGAATTAACCCCGAAACGATGTCGTTTACTGCAAGCGCATGGTATATCAGCGAGCGGGTATCGAACACGGGTAAGCGGTGCTATACTACCTATCTACTCCTAGGTTGAGTTAGACTTGCGGGTTTATTGGTGGATGTGGAGTATGGAGGGTAAATGGTGATGGATGCGAAGGTCCTGTCACTCAACGTCGCAAACAAGGGATTCCACACAATATAAAAAGACATGGCCTTTAGGACTCGCCACTAGGATCGTCCGATGTCGATGCTTGGTTAAGACTCTTACGTTGCATTGGTTTTATAGCGATTTTCGCATCCAAGATGTGGAATTCATAGTTCTAACCACCATGAATCTAACATATCGCATTAACCCCGCTCTCACGACAGGCGCACACGATACGTGCATTAAGAATCGACAGCATTCATGTCACTCTCGTGGACATAATGATTTCAGCTCACGCCACTCTCGTGGGTTAGAGCTTCGATGTATTTTGGTGGCTCTCATTGACGCAATGGCGGTAGCCATCAATTAGTAATATAGTTCGTCGGCAGATCCCATCAAGACACGAGCCGGGCATGGTCACGAGCCCTAATTAAATCTACTAACTCCCTAATTAAGTCTATAGGAGACTCCTTAAGCCAATTGATTCCACCGCCCGTGGGCACGATCTCAGAACGAGTTCTCCTACAAATTTTGCAAGATCAACCAAAATATGTCCCTTTTTTACCAACGCAACCTAAAAATCATAAATTTACATCTAAATCCTAAAATCCATGAGCTAATCCATTAGCCCTAGAAAAGACTACTCATGCATCATAGGAATAGATATAAGAACGATAGAAAACATCATTGTATGCATCAAAGAGATATTCAATAAGCAATCAATAAGAAGAACTAAAATAGAATTAAAGAGAATAAAAATACTTATCTTGATACAAGGGAGCCTAGGGCATAGCCTAACTCCAAAAGAAAGTCTCCACAAACACATAAGAATATCCAACCCCCCTCTAATGACGACTACAATCCCTAGATATAGTCCCCTCAAAACCCTAGCAAATAACCTAAGAAACCCTCTGAAATTCGTGACCAAAAATCAATTCTGGCCGCAACTTAAGTTCTGGGCCCCAGTGTGCTCGGTCGAGTAGCCCCCTACTCGGTCGAGTCGAGTTTGATTTCCAGAGCCTATTTTTGCCTTCTTTCTATAATTCTCTACAGCTCGGTCGAGTAGGTATGCTGCTCGGTCGAGTAGATTATCGAGTAGCCTTGCTGCTCGGGTCGAGTACAGATTTCAACACTGCAGTGTCAACTTGTAGAAATTCCTCAGATTGCATCCGACCTCCAATTGGCGCGTTCTTGGCAGCGTTAGAACCGTCATGAAGTCTACTATCTATAAAAATATGAGAAAAATACTTTGCCAACTGGAATGATAGCAGATCTCAAAAGAGTGAGAGGATATCTGAAAATCTGGGCGCTTGCCTTACTCGACAGAGTAGCCTTCGTGCTCGGTCGAGTTACAGGGGGTTGCTTCAAGATATTTTAAATGTTCAAGTTATTTTAGATGAAACTCGAACATACTGAAATACACCATAACTAGTTTGATACTTCAAGATATTTTTTATAAAGAATTTTGAAATCAGTTTTTGATATAAAACTCCTGACTAACTATTATAAAATACTTTTAAAATGTGAAAATACGTGAAATATGTAAATAGGTGTATTGACAAATACGGGCCGTTACACATAAAACATAACAGTTGTAGCTCTTGAATTTTAGATGTTCAAAATGTCAAAGTTTGCAGAATTTAGATGTCTACAGTGTTAGATATAGCCATTTTAGTGAGGTGGTGTAAAATCTGACAAAATCTAATACTCCAGATACAACAACAGTTAGGGCTAATAGTAGTTTGAATTTGTAAAAAATCAAAACATGAAAGTTGGAGATAACTTAGTAATCCTTCCAACAGAATTTTCCCAGAATTTTCTCATGTCTAAATTAAGAGATATGATCAAATGAACAAGCAATAGAAACTGGATTCAATTTCAGCCAACATCACAACAATAGAATAATTTAATTAGGTCAAGGTTAACATAATCTACCATTAGGGGAGGGTTTCCTACCTCAAGATGTTCAATTCCTCATGTTTCCATCCTTCTCTAAACTCCACTTCCATCCTACTCTTTCAAGCTTGCACCATCTCCAAAACCCTAGCTCTCTTTTCTTCTCCACCTTCTTCTTCTTCTTCCGCGTCTTCTTCTCTTTTTTTTTGTGAGTGGAATTCAGTCATCAAGGTGAAAGGAAGAAAGAAAAGGAATGAAGGGAAAAATAAAAAGAAAGAGGAAGAAGAATGTAGAAGATTTGAAGACATAATAAAAGATAGACATTTCTTTTAAGAGTCCCTTTATTTACAAGTTTGTCATTCCAACATAGCTCTCACTAATAACCCTTCATCTTAGTATGTTAATTACATCACATGCCATTGCAATAGCCTTTCATTAAATGCCCTCTTACTTGGTGTTTTATTTACTAGTTTGCCATTGCACAAAGCCGATTCATAAATGCCCTTTAACTTTGTGCTATAATTACAATGATGCCTTTAGTATAAAATGGGAATACAATTACCCCTACACTTGGATGCTTAATTACCTCTCATGCCATCCCAAATGCAAACCACAAATGGCCACATCCCTTTCTACACTTAACCCATATTCATATGCATACTACATCTTATATTTCAATCAGGGCATTACAGGAACAATGGCCCCTGTCACTCGAGCTCAGACAGTTCGTCAGTTGGGATCAAGTGACATTACATCTCATTAATGAGGCACGGTAGTCGAGGAATATGCACTCGAGTTTTAGGTGCCAAAATGCCTGCTTTTCCGATTTGGACGATGCGTTAGTTCGAAATTCAAGATACTAGGATGCCCGGATTACCAACACGTGTCCCAACACGATGAGATCGCCTCGTCTAAATAAGACGGTTTCAGATGGAGATCAAAATCATCGTCTTTGGTATCCTTGACACTGATTTCCTTCGTTGGTTATGGCTTCTTCATCTGCTCATGCCGCTGGTAGGGCCTCGGCCTCCATCGCTCAGAATGATAAGGAGGAAGTCGTCGTGCCCAGTCTGATCGCCAACCAAATCTCTAAAGTAGGCACAGATCAAATTCCCGAGTTCCAGGAGAAATGTGTCTTACACGACTATCAGATTCGATTGCCCCAGAGGGATGAAAGGGTTCATCGCCCTGGTGATCGAGAGGTTGGAGTTTACGTCAAGACTTTTCATCGACGACTTTGATTTCCCATGCATCCTTTTATGCTCTATTTACTGAGCACATTGGGTCTTTCCCTTTGCCAATTGATGCCGAACGCCATTTGGCTTCTGGTCAGCTTCATTGCATTGTGCGTGATGAACGGGGTTGAACCAATAATGGAGTTGTTCAATTACTTTTTCCATAATTTCTCCCCTCAAAACCACGTGTTGGTATATGATAACCACTCGTCGAGGTAGGAAATTATTCGACGATCTCCCCTACTCGAATCCGAAATGGAAAGACCAATTCGTATTCTTGGTATTTCAAGGCGAGGCGAGTTTCTGCACTCGATGGGGGATGCCTGATTTGGGAACGACTGAAGACAAGCCTCTATCCGATGAGAAGGAGAAAATTGCTTGTTCATTGTTGAAGTTGCCAAAGGAGACCAGGAAGACGAAATGGTTGTTGACTGACCCGGTGCTGCACAACACCGTATGGACGAAAGGTCGGTTCGACCTTGCCCATCACTGATTTGATCCTCATTTTACTGAATTTCGCCTTCTCCTTGCAGGCATGGTCGATCTGGAAAACCGGGTGGACCCCAAGTTGAGGGAAGCGGTCGAGGCTTCCATCAGAGAAGTTGAGGAGAATGTGTCATCTCCTCAAGTGCATCTTCTAGATGAAGAGATAACAAGGGCTTCTGAGGCTTTACCCATAGTCTTTCATCAGGCCTCACATTCGGCTCCTCCTCAGCAGAGGAAAAAGAAGAAACTTCTCACCAAATTTGAGGTGGTTACAGTTGAGAGAGTGAAGAGACGAATGTGGCAGCTTCGCATTAGCGACTCAGAGTTGTTTGGGTCGGATGACGCTGAGGGTCAAGCTGCTTAGTTGGATGCGAATCAGTCGCGTGATGAGGCCCAACCCCATGAACAAAACATGGTCATCTTTCAAAGAGGGATTTAGGAGAGACCCCTCCTCATCCGGAGCCGATTCTGCATCAGGATTCATCGTCGTGGGGAGGTTTACTCCCCCTGGTGTCTCTGACCAAGGATATTGCTGGGGAGTTTAGATCGCTTTTGCTGGAAAGTCGATCGCCTCAGGTCCCGTTTGATTGTCATGTGGAGTATCTCCTTCAGTCCGAGTTTCCAATCAGGAAGGATGAGTCGACTCGTTTGGATTGTGGGACCGCCTCATGAATTACCTAGAATTCGACCCTTCCCGGGATAAGGCCGTTCTGGAGAGGTTCGATTATGAGAGGCTGTCCTCAATTGTTGTTCATGCAAATATTCAGGTAATTATCAAACTTGTCTTCATTATTAATGAAGCAAGCATTGATATTGACAACTTTTGCTTGTCTGCAGGCTCTCGTGGCTAGCTCTGCGTTGCGCCGACGTGCATCAGTGGTGGCCATTCATGAAGTCACATTGGCAGTGGTCAGAATGGCCATTGAGAAGGCCCAGGCGAAGCTGGACAGATGGCAGCTTCTTAATAAATTGAGACAGACATGAGTGCTCCAACTCGAACATGAGTTAGGTGAGTCTTGTAAGAGGGAGGTCGGCCAAATTGCTTTAAGGGAGCAAGTAGAGAAGACGCTGCTCGAAGAAAGGGCCAAGTGGGAGGCCAGAGAGAATAAACTACATGTCTGACTTCTTGACAGCTCTTGGGAAGTCGACGCGAGGGAAATCGCAGAGAAGGCAATCCAAGAATGTATGGACACATTGCCCGACTTCGATGAGCTGTATACACAAGGGTATAAGCGGTATCGATCAGAGGTAAAAGATCGATTCCCTGATTTTGCAACTGAGATTGACCAAATCCCAATGTTTTTTCCAATCGATGATGGCGATGATCAGGGCCAAGCCATGGATGGGGCTATTCCCATTAACAAAGCTGTCGCAAAAACATGTGAGGTTGCAAATGTTGGTGCTCCAAGGGATCGAGAGCACGCTGCTTCGATTAAATGAGACCGTGGGCATACCGATCTGGCTGAGGGATCTTAAAGAGTTTCTTACCCCCTCCATCATTTTTTGAATGTATAGGGGGCATATATTGTAGAAAAAAGCGACAATTTTGTAATACACGATACTATCAAAAGTTGACACATACCTCTTTGTTTATCACAAATCGACAATTGTTTTATGGAGCATATATGTGCGACTGTGTCGCCATTCGGTCCCTTTCAACAAGTTAAGCAACTGCTCAAGGTTGTAGGGGTGAATCGTTGAATCATACCCTCATTAGCCCTCGTAGTAAGGTGCAGTACTTGTAGTTGGGTGAGGGGTGATTTTTCAGCCTATGACCGACTACCAAGTCGCCTCGTTTGGTAGTGAGAGGCGTGGCCCCTTCGTCTTAGGGCCGACGACATTGTAGGGTCGTTCAGTCGTAAGGGGTGGCCCATTTGGCTTACAGCTGACGATCGAGAAGGATCATTCAGTATCGAGGGGGTGGCCCCTTCATCTTAAAACTGACGATTGAGAAGGATCGTTCGGTAGCGAGGGGTTGGCCCCTTCATCTTACGGTCAACGACGAAGTAAGGTCATTCCGTTGCGAGGGGGTGGCCTTTTCGGTTTATGGCTGACGATCGAGAAGGATCGTTCGGTAGCGAGGGGGTGGCCCCGTCGTCTTACGGCTGACAATTGAGAAGGATCGTTCAATAGCGAGGGGTGGCCCCTTCGTCTTACAACCGACGACGAAGTCGGGTCATTTCGTTGCGAGGGTGTGGCCCCTCCAGCTTATGGCTGACGATCGAGAAGGATCGTTCGGTAGCGAGGGGTGGCCCTTCATCTTACGAATAACGACAAACTAGGGTCACTCTGTTGCGAAGAGGTGGCCCCTTCGTCTTACGGTTGACGACACTATTGGGCCGTTCAGTTGCGAGGGGTGGCCCTTCAGCTTACGGCTGACAACCGAGTGGATTCGTTCGGTATCGAAGGTGTGGCCCCTTTGTATTACGACCGACAACATAGTAGGGTAATTTAGCAGCAAGGGGGTGGCCCCTTCGGCTTATGGCTAACGACCGAGTGGGATCATTCGGTAGCGAAGGGTGTGACCCCTTCATATTACGACCAACAACGTAGTAAGGTCGTTCAACTGCGAGGGGTTGGCTGGCCCCTTAGGCTTACGGCTGACGACCGAGTGGGATCGTTCAGTTGCAAGGGGGTGGACTTTTCGGTTTGTGGCTGACGACCGAATATGATCGTTTGGTGGCGAGGGGCGTGGCCCCTTCATCTTACGGCCAACAACGAAGTGGGGTCATTCAGTTGCGAATGGGTGGCCCCTTCGTCTTATAGCTGACGATACAGTTGGATCGTTCAGTTGCGAGGGGGTAGACCCTTCGGCTTATGGCTGACGACCGTGTATGGTCTTTCAGTTGTGAAGGGGTAGCCCCTTCGTCTTACGGCTGATGACACAGTTGGGCCATTCAGTTGCGACAGGGTGGCCCCTTCGTCTTATGGCTAATGAACGAGAAGGCTCATTGGGTAGCGAATGGCGTGGCCTTTTCGTCTTACGGCTGACGACATAATAGGGTTGTTCAGTTGCAAAGGGGGTGGATCCTTCGACTTACTAGTGACGACCGAATGGGATCATTTGGTAGCGAGGGGGTGTCCCATTCGTCTTATGGCCGACGACGTAGCAAGGTCATTCTGTTGCGAGGGGGTGGCCCCTTCGGCTTACGGCCGACGACCGAATGGGATCGTTCATTAGCAAGGGGTGTGGCCCCTTCGTCTTATGGCCAACGATGTAACAGGGTCATTCAGTTGCGAGGGGGTGGCCCATTCGGCTTACGGTTGACGACCGAATAAAATCCAATTCTGTTTTCATTTAGACAATATGAATTGAAATGCGCACGGTCCATCTAAATTTCTACTAAGGATTGGATCCTCGTGAGTAATACGCTCCTCGAGTTTTAACCAAGCGTTAGACGGAGTGATTCTCACATAATTCATCAGTACTATGTTCGAGAAAGACATTTTCAAAGGAAAAACGGACTTTATTAATGCGAAAAAATGCTTTGATATAGAAGAAAAAAGCGTGCATGCATTTTGATCTTGCTCGGGTCTGTTTTTGCCGGGCTTTTATTTGATTCTTTCCTAGAAGCTAGATAATCGACCACGTTGGTGACAGGTGATCCGGTCATTGGCCCTTTGCATTTCTACTTCAAGGTCCCCTCTTTGCCTGGCTGGTCGTCATCGGGCTTCTTGGGATGACCACGCTTGACTAACACGTCGATTTCCTTCTTAAGTGTCCAACAATAGTCGGTATCATGCCCGTAGTTGTTGTGGTACCTACAGAATTTGAGATCATCCATTTTCTCATATCTGCCCTTCTTAGCAGGCTCGTTTATGAGTCCTTCTCGTTGGGCGTACGCTAGGACTTCTGCTTTAGGGGCATTCGGCCGGATGTATGAATCTTTGACAGGATGCTCCTTACTCTGGGGACTTTTATCTCTTTGTTGTCGATCTCGCGACTCTAATCACGAGTTCCCTCGGGGTCGTACGTCTCGTTTTGTTTCCTCCCGATGCTTGGGTGTGTCGCCCTTCGCATTGACGAGTGCTTCCTCCAAGGTCATGAATCAGTCCGTCGTGCCGAACAGCTCTACAATAGTGCTCGGTGGGAATTCATGCAATGACCTTAGCAAATGTTTGCTCCTGACTGCTTGGGTAGGGGCTCCGATGATGGCAGAGTCCTGAACTTCCTCGACCTCCGGTCTCTCTTCGTTGAACCATTTGATGGAATCTCAAATTGATTCTCTCCACTTTGGTAAAGGGTGAAGAGGTGGGATGATTTTTTGCTTCGGTCGACTTCCAGCAACAAACTGCATGCAAAAAAGGTCAGACAATTCGTCAAATGATCTGATGGTATTGTCGAGCAGTCCGTGATACCATCCGCCTACCACTTTCGTAAGCGTAGTTTGGAAGGCTATACAAAGGTATGGCTAATCAGTCACATGGAGTTCCATCACGTTCTGGTATCTTCGGACGTGTCTCCCCGGGTCACCGGTACCATCATACATCTGCAAGGCTGGGATCTTGAACTTGGGGAGCAGTGGGGCAGACATGATGCTCTCCTTTAGGGGAGTCCACCGGTTGGTAGAAAGATTGATTGGAGTACGTTCCTCCTGTCAATGGTGTGTGGCACTTGAAGAGTGGTTTAGACTAGTTTCCATCTCCTTCCTCTTATTGCCAACTGCAAGGTTGGGTGGACTACAAACTTGGGTGAGATTCTCTCTCATCAGGTTTAAATTGTTGTAGGTGGTCCACCAGTTATTAGAGGATCCTGGACCTCCATTGTGCACATGGGTGAGGTGGTCATTCCATATCTCTCCATTCTGTCGAGATGGAGGAATGGTATTCGGCTGCAAGCTTTGTTGTTGCTCAAGTCCTTGCTCGCCTTAATCTTGTTGCCTTGGGTAGCTCGCCCTCCTCCTGGTTGTGGCTGCTCAATGTCTCGTTGAACAGCGACGACCAGCACAGCCAGGCTCTTCTCTATCTTCTCAGCGAACTGGTTAAAGAGTTCCTGAGTCACCACTTAAGCATTAGATGGAGCTCATTTGTATCCAGTAATCACGTTCGGATCTCCTTCGCCCAATGTTTCTTGAACTAGAGCGTAGAGTGATTCGTTGTATTCGGGTCCAGTCGACATTAAGCTTTGATTGATTCGGGATGTTGGCTGGGTTTTCCCACAGATGGCGCCAACTGTTAAGGCCAAATTGGTGATAACCATGCCAGGGCCGGCGTGGAGCTTCTCTGTCTTGTCACGATCCGCTCCCCAGGATACACAGGGAGTCGATGGTCATGAAGACGAGAAAAAAACCAGACTGCATGTCCAATGCGCACTACTGGGATAGTACACGAAAAGTTCCCACAACCAAACAACAAAGACAATAACAGCTCAGAGAAAGAAAACAAAAAAAACAGAAAGAAATGAAAAACCAACTCAGAACTCAGCAACTCATATATACACAACAACTCCCATATACATATCTATACAAACCACATCTACACACTCTCACCAAACAGAAAAACCTAAAGCTAAAAGAGCCCAGAAGTACAGAGTCACACAAACTCGTCTCACAAAACCAACCCACACTACAACCACTACCCCATCTCCACTCCATCAGCTCCAGCCACCAACACCAACACCAGAAACCACGGGTGGGAACACGTCAGAGCATGACCCAGTAGGATATCCATGCTCCAACTATTCTACCATTTGCATGAAAGCAACTACACTACAATGCAAAACAAGTAAAGTACTTACATGGCATGATAGATGATAATACATGAAAGTAAGCTAAGGAGGAACTACATGTGCATGCATGGCAGTGTGCAAATATGACATAGCAATGAGCTGAAGTAAACGTGGCATGGCAAGTATGAATATACCTGGCAAGGTGCAATAATACAAGTGAGGATGGGTGTGACAAATTAACAGAGTGTTAGACAAAAAAGAAACATGACTAGCTACTTTTATCACAATAAACATAAAATGCTAAGGCATCAAGGTAAACACTACTGCAAAGAAGTAAAGTGCGTAAAGTAAACACAACGAGTAACATACTACGGGTAAGCAAGCAACAAGGAACCAAGCAAAAAACGAGGCACACAACCAATCAAATACATTAGCACACCAAAGATAAATACACCACCAACCACACGCCAAGATGCAACATGTTGCAATGAAAATGCATAGGGATCCCATCTTGTGCCGGTGTGCCCGTGTAGAGTGACTACTCCGTTATCAACAACCACGACAACTACCTAATGGAATCAAGAGATGGCCAACGGCGAATACACCCGCCTCCTACCGCCGCACTTTGGCCCATGCACGTAGTGCCGCTCGTGTCATACTCAATGTGTGTGCATCACACATCACATCTCACTTTCCATATCATATCCACATGCTTACGTTTCATAACGTTACAACATTGAAGCAAAGACATAAGGCAACATCCACTCTCATCATTAGAGGGAAACATACACCACGTTCAGGAAAAATAGTTGCAAGATAACATGGGCATTATGAAGCAAAGTTTCCATTCCAACTTGAGTACCACATGTTACAAACAAAGTATGCATAGTTACACAATTAAAAGGAAGCACGAACATATTAGATCAACATATGGGAACATGCACTTCATGTTTCAACCACCCATCATCAAATAATCAGCAATGACATCATAAATGAAAAGCCATAATATATAACACAGTGCTGGAATGTCAAACAGTCAGATTCATGTGCAGTTATCTTTCATTTTTTGTACTAAACTTGACCTAATTATACAAATGAAAGTTGTAGATCCATGTGTCCTGGGTTCACATATCAAATTTCAGAAAATAATATTAAGTGTGTGATTTATAGTGGCCAAAATGGTAAGACATAGAAATTCTGCCAGAAAGCTGAAATCTCTCTCAATTAAAACAATTTAAGTCAAAACATGAAAGTTGTGCATTAGGAAGTGTAGATATCCAAAATTTCCAAAAAATCATGATTTGCATGTCTATAGCAACAATTACACCTAAATTAGTGAAGAGGTGTCAAAACTGGCTAAACCTGCTATGTTGCAAACTAGCGCATGTTTCTCCTAATTTTTGTATTAAACATATGTGATATTATATATGAACATGGGGTAGAATTTCATAATCTACACGATTATGTTTTTTTCCTGATTTTATTTCAACCTACAGTGTTTATAATTCATGGATGAAAATGCTATAAAACTACAGGGATTTTAGGGGGATGCTTCTAGCTTGTCAACAAGTAAAATGAGAGCTTTATGAAATAAATACCATGCATGCCAACACTAAACTAGAGGAGTAGGATTCATACCCCATGAAGACCACTTATGCCATCCATAAACCAAGCATGAACTTCATCACAAGCTCCATCAAGTTCCTCTTCAAGAACTCCAAGCCAAAGCCACCTCCTTTCCTCTCCTTTCTTTTTTCTCATTCTTCCTTCTCTTTTCCTTTCCTTTCTCCATAAAGGATTTCGGCCCAAATGAGTAGGGAGAGGGAGAGGGAGGGATAAGGGTATTAAAAGAGGTGGTGTCCACTTCTAAGCAAATATCTGCAACTTCTCAAATATTACAAAGAAACCTTTCCTTTTAAGGAAAGTTCCTCAACATAATATCTCCCCATTATATGCACCCCCACTTCTCAACAAACACCTGGTGGGACCGGAAAGGTGCTCTCTCTCAAGCGTAAGAGTCCGTACAAGTAGTAAAATCTGGGAGTCCAGATGTCGAATCCACGGGAAGAAATCTGTTGCAACCACAATTCAAATCAAATAGAAATCCTACGAAAAGAAACTAACCACTTCAACAATGATGGCGATGATGTGAAAGTGCGTGATGGTGATGTGCGAACAAAGAAATTCGTGTATGAAAATATCTATAAAAAGTATGCACATGGTAAGGGTTCGTTAGGATCAATGATTCGTATTAATTTGCTTGATGAATATATCACAATGAATTCTCTTTTTGAGAGCAATTCACCTGGAAAATATCCAATATAACTCAATGAATTCTCCTTTTGGGAGCAATTCATAGGAAGATGCCCTTTTGGGGGTTCAAGCAAAATATTCAATAAGATCGTTGCTAAAGTTATAATACGATATGAAACTCTCTTTTGGAGAGATCAAAACTACGGTATGAAACTCCCTTTTGGGGAGATCAAAACTCACCCTTTTGGGGCGATCATCAACTAAATCAATTCTTTTGGAATATGAAAAAGTCGATTTACGGACAAAGATTACAATTTTAACGACGTTTAACGATTTAGCACAAGGATATTCAACCAAACTAACACAAATCACATCCCCTAACTACTCCATACCATGCACAAATAAGTTTTAGCTACTCATCATGCAATAATAAACTAGTTTCATAGCCAAATACATTGATCTAATAACAAAATACGATGAAAAACACTAAAATACGAGGTAAAAGTTTAGGAATTCATCACCAAATCTCCAAGTTTCGACTTCAAACTCTCTGGAAATAACAAAATAAGCCTCTGGAATTTTACAGAATTTTACAGAGGGGAAATACGGCTCCTAGAGCCTCCAATACGCTCAAAATACGATCCCAATCTCCTTTTATACACCCAAAAACCCTAGAATACGCTTAAATAATAAGATTGCGGGTTTTGGGGCGCTTAACGGGTTCAAAACCACTACCCGAACTCATCCCAGCCGCTCATCTCGATCGGATCAAACCGTGGCCGTCCGATCAAGCGGGATTAAACCACGTGATGCCACGTGTCCTTTAAATTTCGTGCGCGGATCGCCATCTTCTCTTCGGCGCCCGCATCCGCATTGAATTCGCATTGGGTTGTTTCCGGCCGTTAGATCGTAATCGGGCGGTCGAGAATCAGCCACGTCGCCCCCTATCTTTCGCTGCCGCTTCGTTCGCTTCGGGCATGATCGCCTCCGTCCGATCGGAATCGGACGCTTGGAAATGAGCCACGTCGCCCGCTCGTAATTCCCCGTTGCGTCGAGTGTGGACCGTCCGATCTGGCGGGGATTCGATCGATGGCTGACGCGTGGCCACTGGATCGCTGCTCTCGCCGATTTCGAGCAGGCGAACTACGAGCCGTTGGATCGGCATCGTGCAGCCACGATTACGCCATGTATTGCTTCAAGATGCGCGCTCCACTCTTCGTTTCGGGCCGCTGATGGCCGTTGGATCAAGATCCAACGGCGTAGAAAATGCCGCGTCGTCGATGCTCCCAGCGCCGTAGGATGATGCGCCGACGGTTTGGATCTTGCCACGTGGCAGCGTACGAGCGTATTTCTGCCGTATTTTCGTATTTTCTTCATTTAAAATGTATTCTGCATTCAAAAATTCATAATAATTAGCACAGATCTCAGAAAAATACAAATAAATAGTCGTTGGAATCGTGAGATCGAGACCAAGCTAGGAAAAATATAAAAAGGGCAGAAATGCGTCGTTAAATACTGTTTTGTGCTCAAATAGTGTGTTTTCTCTAATAAATAAATGTGTAGAAAATACGTATGAATTAGAGAACAATGTAGCATCATATGAGCACAAAATAGGGCTAAATCGGGGGTCAAATATGTAATATTGAACCCGAATCACACCCCCCCAAATAATCACAAGTGTGCCAGTAAGCACTAAATACCCTCTAAAACATATATGTAACTAAACTCCCAAACCAACATACGTAAAAACAATATTACAACAAATACACTATTATTACAAAAGAATAATACAATATTCATACATGTATACAAACATACACAAACCCCTTAGTATAGCCCACTTAGGGGTATTACAGTCGACGTAAAGCATCGTCAGCCGTTGGAATGGGACCTTAGTCTGGAAGAACCTGGGTCATTGGTAGCTGAAATGAATTTGCGATGTTCGTTCGAACCTTTTGAGTGGATCGAGTCTCAAACAATCGTTGATGAGAAATGGAGGTATGACCCTCCTGTTGAATCACACCACGAGCTTCTTGCACCACAAGTGAACGTCAGGGCGGTCGGATCTGGGTTCTGACCCAAATCTCTTCCGATACTTAAGTTAGAACGAAAACTTAAGAGAGAGAGCTTGGAAATGCCTAGTAGTATTTGGATAAGAGGGCTCGAAGCCGGGGTCTGAATACTACGACGGCCTCGTCAGCTACGTCTCTCCGTATTCGGGAGAGCAAGGAGTGACAAGGTTTTGTGGTGGCCCATGCAGGTCAGCTCACACTGCGATACACGTAAGAATAGTACAAGTAAAGCTCCAACACTATAATCCGTAATTTCGTACTGAACCTTGTTTTTCCTGATCATTCTTGCAGAGAATGGATCCCAGGAGTGGATCGTCTGAGAACAGGACCACTGCTTCTGATGTTCCATCATCTGAGGCCTCCCTGATGGGGAAGATTCTGATAGGGATCCTGGAGCCTATGCAGCAGATGGAGGATAGAGTGGCTAGTGTGCGGCACCAAAGCCTGTAGGTATCAGGCAGTTCAGAGCTTTGCACCTGAAGTCCTTTTCGGGCAAGGAGAGTCCTATGGAGATGGACGATTGGATTCGACATTCTAAGGATGACCTGGCAGCTGTAGGATACCCGAGAGATGGATAGGTGGATGCCGCGAAGAGGCAGCTGACACATCGGACACGAGATTGGTGGGATGATCAGGAGCTACATTTGACCAAGCCGATCTCATAGGAGAAGTTTAGAGAGTTGTTTGAGGTCCAGTTCCTTCCAGAGACTAAGAAGGATGAGCTACATTTGAGGTTTGAGCACCTGACACAGGAACGACGGAGCGTGGATGCTTATGATGCACAGTTTTCACTATTGAGCAAGTTCGCTCTGGAGTTAGTGCAGTCAGAGACCACTAGAGCTAGACGATTCAGGATGGGGCTGGACCCTGAGTTTAGAGCAGCGATATCGACCTCGGTGCTGCCTACATATAGTGTCGTACTGGAGGCGGCCAGGATGCATGAGACGTATTTGAAGAGTGTGGGTAGGGGACCAGTAGCAGCAGAGAGGTGCCTTGCGGGTTAGCATAGGAGTTTTCCTAGACCTACTCAGACCACTCAGTTCCGGAGGCCTGGAGCTCCACCAGCGCCACAGCGACGAGTGTCATGTAGATTTTATGGGAAGCCTGAGCATGAGTAGTGGGATTGCAAGTTCATGGTAGGGCGGTGTTTTACATATGGTCAGTCGGGACACATCAGTAGGCAATGTCCACATCAGGGATAGACTTCAGGCCCAGTGGCACCAGTGACAGCCCGGCCGATGCAGCAGAGGACCCTTCTGCCGGCTCCACAATAGCTTCCACTACCACCACCAGCAGCACATGGTACAGTGACCCCAAGAGGACCACCCAGACCTCCCCAGCAGTAGCAGGCCCCCAGGAGAGCGGCGCCGAGGCGTCAGGCTTTCACCATGTCAGCTGTTGAGGCAGAGGACACCGGTCAAGTTATCACTGGTACCTATTTATTTTTAGTGACGAATACTTTCTTATTTCTATTATAGTATGATATATTTGTTGTTGTGATTAGGATGATTAGACGCTTATGTTAGTTTATGTTATTTATCTTAGGTGTTATTAGAGTTGCTTTTTCCCTGCCTTGTCACTTTTTGATTCAGGAGCATCCCATTGCTTCCTGTCCCAACAGTTTGTGACTAGGAATTCATTAGTAGTAGATTCATTTGATTCTAGTTGTAATATCCATACAGGGAGTGAAGTGATCCGCAGTTCTTCAGGATGCCGACAATGTCCTGTAGAGATTTGTGGACGTAGACTGTATGCAGATTTCTTAGTGATGGAGATGCCTTACTTTGAAGCGGTATTTGGAATGGAATGGTTAGGGATATTATATGACACTATAGATTGTAGACTCGGGAAGATAGTATTTCAGATTCCTAATCATACAGAGTTTGAATTTCTTAGTGGTAGTAGTTCCTTTGAACTGCTGAAGTTTAAGGCCAACTCAGTAGAAGTGATGATGGAGATGGAAGATGAACCTGTACTGCCAAGGGTAGTCCGAGATTTTCCAGATGTCTTCCCAGACGATAGCTATGGACTTCTCCTTATAGATCTTTAGAGTTCACCATCAATCTGATTCCAGGCTGCGAAGGCTCCATACCAAATGGCTCCTCCAGAGTCAGCAGAGCTTCGTAATCAGTTGAAAGATTTGTCAGAGTGTGGCCTGATTCAACCGAGTGTTTCGCCATCGGGTGTGCCAGTGCTTTTGGTGAATAAGAAGGATGAATCTCGAAGGATGTGCATCGACTATCGGGAATTGAACAAGGTTACTGTGAAAACAAGTATTCTCTTCCTAGGATTGACGACATCTTCGATCAACTGGGTGGATCACGTGTATATTCGAAGCTGGATTTGAGAAGTGGGTATCACCAGGTGAAGGTCAGAGGGTCAGATGTTCCGAAGACTGCATTTCGAACCCGTTATGGTCATTATGAGTTCTTAGTGATGCCTTTCGACGTTACTAATGCTCCAGCCACACTCATGAGATTGATGAATCAGGTCTTCTATGAATACTTGGATAAGTTTATGGTCGTCTTCATTGATGATATTTTGGTGTACTCAAGGTCAGAGGAAGATCATGCCGAGCATCTGAAGATAGTCTTGGAAACTCTGAGGCAGCACCAGTTATATACTAAATACAGCAAGTGTCAGTTCTGGCTGACCAAAGTTGTTTTTCTGGGACATGTTGTGTCTGGAGATGGGATAGCTGTAGATCCAGAGAAGGTTATTGCAGTGGAGAAGTGGCCAGTTCTGAAGTTGGTCATAGAGATTAGGAGTTTCTTGGGATTGGCTGGATACTACAGGAAGTTCATCAAGGATTTATCTAAGATCGCTACACCGATGACTCATGTAACCAAGAAGACTATTGCTTACAATTGGTCAGAGGAATGTCAGCGAGCATTTGATGAACCGAAGCATAGATTGATCACTACACATGTCCTGACGATTACAGACCGTTTAGGTGGATATTAGATTTTCTATGACACGTCAAGCAGAGGATTGAGATGTGTTCTCCATCAACAAGGTAGGGTGGTAGCATATGCTTCTAGACTGTTGAAGACTCATGAGAGGAACTATCCTACATATGACTTGGAGTTAGCGACAGATGGCGGTGGTATTTACATTGAAGATGTGGAGGCATTTTCTTCTGGGTGAACGTGTAAAGATATACACAGATCACAAGATTTTGAAGTACGTGTTCACTCAGAAAGAGCTGAATATGAGGCAGCGCAGATGGCTCGAGTTGATGGCTGATTATGATGTTGACCTCCATTATCACCCTGGGAAAGTCAACGTAGTATCTAATGCTCTTAGTCGCATGCCGACAGTGATAATGTTGACAACACAGAGAGAACTTTGGGGTGACATTCGGCGGATGGAGATTAAAGTTGTCTTACCTTGTACATCCGTAGTGATGATGAATTTGCAAGTTCAGTCTGATTTTGTTGAAAGGATTAAGGCAGCTCAGTCTGGACATGAGAAGTTGAAGAAGATTCGAGAGCAAACAGAGGCCGGACTTTGTAATGATTTCTGTACTCATGAAGATGGGTCTCTGCGTTTTGGGAGCACAATTTGTGTGCCATCGGGTGACATTCGGGATGAACTGTTGAGAGAAGCTCGTAGCTCACCTTATTCTATCCATCCTGGAGGCACAAAAATGTATCGTGATCTGCGACAGCATTTTTGGTGGCATGGCATAGAGCATGGTGTGGCTAGGAGTGTAGCTTCATGTCTGACAAGTCAGCAAGTTAAAGCCGAGCGCCAAAGAACGGTAGGACTACTGCAACCTCTTCCGATTCCAGAGTGGAAGTGGCAGCATGTGACGATGGATTTTGTAACTGGCTTACCTCGCACTCCTCGAGGATATGACGCTATTTGGGTAATCGTTGATCGATTGACCAGATCGGCTCACTTCATATCTTTTCGAGTGGGCCAGTCGACCAACCATCTCGCCAAGAGATGTATGGAGGAAATTGTGAGGCTTCACGGAGTGCATGTATGCATAGTCTCCGACCGTGACACTAGATTCACATCTCACTTTTGGAGAAGTCTACAGGCTAGCTTGGGAACTCAACTGAGTTTCAGCACTGCATACCATCCTCAGACAGACGGTCAGTCGGAGATGACTATTTAGATTTTGGAAGAGATGCTAAGGGCGTGCATGCTGGATTTCACGGGCTCTTAGGATGAACATGTACATCTGGTAGAGTTCGCTTACAATAATAGTTATCAAGCCAGTATAGGCATGGCGCTATTTGCAGCTTTGTATGGAAGGAAGTGCAGATCTCCTCTTAGTTGTGATGATGTTAGAGATCGTGAATTGTTGGGCCCAAATATGATCGCTGAAACCGTGGATGTAGTGAGAGTCGTCAGAGATAATCTTCGCATAGCCCAAGACCGTTATAAGCACTGGTGGGATGCAAAGAGGCGACACTTAGAGTTTCAGCCGGGCGAACTAGTGTTCGTGAAGATCTCACCAACACGAGGGCTGATTCATTTTGGCAGACGAGGAAAGCTGAGCCCAAGATATATTGGACCTTTCGAAGTCCTAACTCGTGTTGGAGAGGTGGCTTATATGATTGCATTGCCAGCATCTCTTGAAGGAGTACATGATGTGTTTCACATATCGCAACTCAGGCGGTGTGTTGGAAATCCTAATCATGTTGTCGACTTCTCAGAGATTGAAGTGCGACCGGACTTGACATATGATCAGCAGCCTGTTGCTATTCTAGACCGAAGGCAGAAGATGCTGAGGAAGAAGTCAATCAATCTGGTGAGGGTCATGTGGCACCGAGAGTCACCGGGAGAGTTCACCTGGGAACTCGAGGATGAGATAAAAGAAAAGTACCCTCAGCTATTTGTTTGATGTAATTTTGTTGTTGTAAGATGATGTGATATATAGAATGTTTTCGTCCTTTTTTTGAAATTCCGAAGACGGAATTTATTTTAAGGATGGTAGGATGTAATGACCCTAATATTAATGTACGCGTATTGGTACGTATTTTGGTGTAGATGCGTACGTATAATTTTTGGGAGTATCTACGTATTTTTCTTTAATTATTTTGGTGTATGAATTATTTTTAAAAGATTTTAAACTCATCATGTGGTATTAGTAAATAGAAGTATTTGGATGAAATTCTATTTATTTAAGATGTATGGTGTATTTCTCATGTATTTTTATTTTTCAGAAAAATACAAATCCTAAAAATCTTTAACCATGACACGTCATTTTGCTAGTCTGTCATCTTGCATGATGAGAGAAGGGACACTTGTCTTAGGCTTTGACTAATGTGTGGATGAGATTTTTTTTGGGGGGGAAACAAAATATCAAAAAGAAAAAAAATCTTTCATCCTCTCACGCTCCCCCTTTCCTCCCTAATCAGGCTGAATCCCCCCATCTCCCCTTTCTCCCATTTTGCTTCATCCTCCCACCACCTCTCTCCTCCCTAAACACCACCCCTCCCACCACCAAGAAGGCATACTCTTTCTTCAACATTCTAACACCAAAATTTACCCCAAAATCATCTCCAAATCCAACAAATTGAAGCTAAGTTGGGAGCTTGAAGAAGGAAACCAAGGAGGCTCAAGTTCTTAAAGGAGAAGAAGTGCCAAGGAATATTAAGGACCTTGTGAGGTAGGACCTATTAACATTCTAGGGGGGTTTAGTTTAGGACTTGGTTTAGATTATGTTAGTGTAATATATGAATATCATGCTATTCAATTTTAATATGTTCATGCCATGATTATGTTAAATCTTTTTGTTGTCAAAAAGAAAAGTATGTAGTAATAATGCTTGTAATAGATTTTGGAAATAATTTTTATAGTATGTAAATTTTATTATGAAAGTTTAATTTTGAGATGCCATGATTAATAGAATTTATTTATGGTAAGGCTCATGTTAAAAATTGTGATCATATCATACTAGTAGACCATGTAATCATAGTTAAGTAATTTTTTGATGCATGTTGAATGTTGGATAATAATTACTATGTTAACTTAGTTTGGTTATTATTGTCAATGTTGTTCTCATGTCCATGTAGGATTTAACTTAACAATCATGTATGTTATATGTTGTGTTTAGTGCTAATTGATAACCCAATTTCATGTTAGAAATTAGATTTTGTTGGGAAATCATATGCTGAAATTTTTCCTAACACAGGACAATAACTTAAAAAAATCATAAGAAATAGTAGAAAAATCCAATTGTTGGGTTTATTTTCTATTGCTATAAGTTGGCATTAGTGGCACTAGTTTTGGAGAGTTCAGGTTGTGAAATCAGATCCATTTATGAACAGTTTGAGCAGTCATGTTGTATGTTATGTTGCAACATCAGGGACAGCATTTGGAACCTGGAGTATTGGTTCGTATGCAGAAACCCTGTTTTGCTCTACAAATCTGTTTTGGTGATCTCAGATCTGATATTTAATCTAGAATCTCGGGGATTCCTGAATTGGTCGATGAAATATCTTGGTGAGATTTTTCTGTTCCTTGTTACCCGAATTAGCTACTTGCTTGATGGGAGGAGGAAATATTTGCTGAGAATATTTGGGAATATAGTTAGTTCCTTCATTGGTGGGAGGAAATATTTGCTGAGATTTATTGGTTCTATTTTCCAGAAATAGATCCTTATTTTATGGAAAAATATCTGCATGAGATTTGTTTAAATCAGTTTACCCGAAAGGGTTATATGATTCCTTAATCTATGTGATTTCTTACCCGAAGTGATCCTAGAAATATTGGCAGAATATCTGCATTAAAAAGAAGTTATTTACCCAGATATAGTGGTTACAAAATCTGAATGGTTTCATATCTGAATGGTATGTACGGTTGAAGATATGTGCGGTTGAAGATTTTATATCTGAATGGTTTCAGATGTTGTATTATTGTTTAGATCTTCTCCAGATATTCTGCTGTATGCTGGTATACATAAGATCTGCTGAAGATGTGATTGAAGGTATCAATCCGAAAATATGGTATGAGAGATCTCGTTTATTGGTCATGTTGAATGATATGTTGAACATTATGTTACAGCATGAGATCCAACAAGCTGGGTCGGAAGGATCATTGAAGCTGAGTTAGAAGTCTGGAAATGAATGACAATTATTGAAGATAGATTCCTCAGATCTCCTTTCAGATTCTTTTAAGTATTCTGGTATATATTGTTGCAATTGAAGATCTGTTGGAGATATAATTGGAAGTTACTATCTCTCGGAATTTGTTGGAAAATCTGTAACGACTGCTTTTCATGTATCTGGATTTATTATGATATAATATATGTTTTGGTGGATTTTTTCCTCATGTGTGGTTTTCGTCCCCGTAGCTTTCATTTTCGATCGATTCGTCGTATTTTCTCGTTTCTTCCTTAGGATTGTCGATTTCGAAGTATGTCATTCGTGACGGGCTTCATAACGGTCGTATCTTACTATTAGATCAAGCCTAGGAGTCTTAGGAATCGATCCCGGAGCCCCGCGCTCCGTATCGGAACTTTTGGTGCTAATTAGCCGGTGTAAGAAGGGCCATCGACCGACTAGATGACGATCCAGTCGGTCGGCAAACCTTCTTGAACCGACTAGTTGGCTTTCTATATTATTCAAGAGTTACTATTTATCGTTAGTCGGTCTAAGAACGTTGGTTGACCGACTGGGTTGCAAACTAGTCGGTCGGCAATGCTTCTTTAACCGACTAACTCATCAACTATTTTTGACACTAGTTACTGTTTACTCTTAGTCGGTCTAAGAACGTTCATCGACCGACTAGATGTCAAACTAGTCGGTCAGTAGTTGTTCTTTGACCGACTAACTCTTAGTTTAGATTTTCGACTGGAGTTACTGTTTACACTTAGTCGGTCTGTGTTGGTCAACCGACCGACTAGTTCTCAAACTAGTCGGTCAGCAGTTGTTCTTTGACCGACTAAGCAGTGCAGGAAACCCTAGTTTTGCCCTAGCCGCCACCAAACTCTATAAATACCCCTCCAAACGTTTTCTTCTCCTCCCTCACGACCTAAAACCCTAATTTCTCCCCCCTTTGAGCCCCCATCTCCCTCAAACCCTATTTCCTTCATCCAAGCTCAATCTCCATCATCCAAACCCTCCCTCCACTCATTCTACCTCTCATCTTCCCCAAATCTCCATCAAACCCCCAAAAATCCCCCAAAACCCTATTTCTCCAAACTTCTCCAATCATTTCCAGATCTGAACCCTAGGTTCCCCGGAGCGTTTCTTCCGTCGCCGTGGTTGCTCGGCGTTATTCTTCCGTTCCCTACGCGGTAATACTCGATTCCTTTAATTTTAGCATAACCCACATTGACATTGTGAAACCCTAATAAAATGGATTGTTAGATGATTAGGGTTCTAATAAGAAACCTATTTAGGATCATTGTGCTAATAATTGTTTTGCCATAACAGTGAATCTTTTCGTAGTTAGCTTGTGTGACGATCTTCATTGCTCGTCAATCCCGGTGTCAGGCAAGTGAAACTTGCATATCTTGATTTGGGCCATGTCTTAGGCCATTTACCTTGCTTTAGCGTAAAAGAGACTAGACGGTGAAAGGATAGCCGTTTAGACGCCATTGACCTAGCTTGACAACGAAGCTTGGTCCGTCACCTTCATCATGCTTGTATGTCACGTTTACTTTCCCTTAACGGTACGCGTATTAAATGTTCATGTCATCCATGCATCCTTAACTGCTTTTGCATTTTGCCTGTCATGTCTAATTTCAATAAACGGTACGCGAATATCTGTTCATGTCATTGCATTTTGCCTGTCACGTTTAAATACAATTAACGGTACGCGTATTAACTGCTCATGTCATTGCATGCTTGAATACCCATCGTGATTGCGTAGCTTTGCTACATACTCGTACTATTGTTCTGGCTAGGCACCCACCTTGCGTGGGCACCATCCTATGCCATTTGCACTTTCTGGCTCGTGTTCCAGAAGACGAGCTCATCACAGCCTGAGGGCATAGGGCGCTCGTTGAGTGATCCCTTGTACTTGACACTTGAACACAGCCTGAGGGCATAGGGCGCTCGTTGAGTGATCCCTTGTACTTGTTACTTGACATTACATGCCACAACAACCACTTGCCACTTGTACTCTCATTTACTTTGCTTGTTACCACCTTACTTTACTTGCCATGCACCATATTTTAACTGCTAGGTTGCTAGTGTACCTTTATTCCCGTTTCCTTGCACAAGTCTTTCGACTTGCTGACATGTGCCCCTTTACTCTTTTGGGTGACACATGTTAGAGCCCAAGCCTGAGTTACTTGCTGAGGACGTGGTGTTCGCTGACGCTGAGTCAGGGCCCGCGTTGATCGAGGACTACGTTGATACTGGGGATCAGTCTTAGTGTCTTCGTTTAGCTTCTTTTGTTAGGCTGCTTAATTGTCGGTGCGTGGCACCTAGTTTGATACTCTGTTATGTTTGTGTTATTTTGTTGGCCTTGTTCTGGGCCTTAGACTCTTTTCTGTTAGCCTGGTGGCTTTTCTGTGATGTTGAATATTTTGTGGACAAACTTTGGGATTGGTATTTCATATCCGCCTCTTTATTATTATTGTTGTTGTTCCTTTTGCGATTACAGGGACCTGCTTATACTAAATTGACGCTTATCGGGTTTGGGGCTTCACAGCTCCTCTCTCGTGCGGACCTTCTCACGTCTCGCCTCCATTTTAGGGAAGCGGGGCGTGACAGGTTTTAGTGGTGGCCCATGCAGGTCTCTCTGTAACTGCAATTATCAGGGATAACAATAATAATATAAGATTGTCCAACAAATAAATTCGATATCCGAGTCATAAGCTATGAGTCTAATCTGCTTCGTTTTCTGTGTCACTAGATGGCAGGAAGGCGATTCACCCGTGGTGGAGGTAGTGGTGTGCCCCCTCATGATGAGGAGCCTGAGCGGGAACCCACCAACGGTGAGATGATGCGGATGATGATCCAGATGATGCAAGTGCAGCAGGGCGTGCTCCTGCACGTCCAGAATGCTCCACTTGCTCGAGCTGCCCGGGCACTTCCAGATGCCCCTCGCTCCGAGCCGGGAGCGAAGCAATTTCGGGAGCTGGGTCCCGCATATTTTGATGGATCTGAGGGTCCTCTGGCTGCCGACGAGTGGATAAGGAACATTGAGGATAACTTGGCAATGGTGAAGATTAACCCGGCTGGATGGGTTGATTTGGCTAAGAGGCAGCTGAAGGACAACGCCAGGAATTGGTGGGATGCTGAAGGGAAGATGCTGGTGGAGCCGATCGTCTGGGCTACCTTCAAGTCCATATTTGATGGAGAGTTCTTCCCGAAGGCTGCTAGGCAGGTGATGCTGCAACGCTTTATAGATCTAAAGCAGGGGAGCTTGTCGGTGGATCAGTACCACCAGGAGTTCACGAGGCTCAGTCGGTTTGCACCTAAGATGGTGCAGGATGCCGATGAGAAAGCTCAGCGATTTCTTCAGGGACTTGCCTTGGAGCTTCAGAGCTTTGTGACCTCTTCTGACCTGGAGACATATCAGAAGGTTCTGATTGCTGCGAGGAGGCAAGAGTTGAATTTGAATCAGAAGAAGGGACATGTTTCCGGAGCTGGGAAGAGGCCTATGGAGCATGCCAGGGCGGTGGTTAGGCCTGGTTTCAAGCCTAATCATCCGGTGCAGTTCAAGAGGCCAGGAGGGCCTATTCTGAAGACTTGCCATTTCTGTGGCAAGACTGGACACCTCAGGGATCAGTGTAGGAGGTTTCTGGGACAGTGCATTGTCTGCGGAGATCCTGCCCACACCATCCGGGAGTGTCTGAAGTCGAGGCAGCCTTGGCGGGCTCCTATTGCAGCACAGCCGTTGCAGCAGCGAGCTCCTGTGTCCGTTGGACGTGGAGCGCCTCTTGTTCCACAGAGACAGGCCTTTCGGCAGGCTGTTCCGCCGAGAGGGCAGGCCTTTCTGATGACTGAGGAGGAGAGCATGGCCGTGGATGAGGTTATTACAGGTAACGCTCATTCTAGCTATTTATCTTCCTTAGTTAGTTTGATCTTTGATTATGTTGGTTGCTTGCTCATGATTGTTTGCTAGACTAGGATTTGATGGTTAATTGCTTGTTAGGTGTGGTTTTGGTTTGTACATTTCCTGCACGAGTCCTCTTTGACTCTGGTGCATCGATGTGCATTATTTCTCGGAGCTTCATGGAGAAGCATTCCTTGTCGACGTCCTCTCTTCCTAAGAGTTGGAATATCGTCACAGGGAACGGTGTAGTCTCGGTGCATCGTAGGTGCAATTCTTGCCCATTGGTGGTTTGTGGACGTAAGCTTTGTGCTGATTTCATTGTCCACGACATCATCAATTACGATGCGGTCCTTGGGATGGATTGGCTTACGAGCTTCTATGCTACGATTGACTGTCGGAGGAAGAAGGTGGTGTTCGAGATTCCCGGACACCCGGTATTTGAGTTCAGTCGTGGTAGCAGTTCGCTGGGTCCGGTCAGATTTCGGGCCAGACCAGTGGATGTCGTGGCAATGCAGATGGAGCTGGAGTGGCCAGCTGTGGTGCGAGATTTTGGCGACGTCTTCCCTGAGGAGATGTTTGGTTTGCCACCTGATCGAGCTTTAGAATTTTCTATCGATCTTGTTCCAGGTGCGCAGCCGATTTCGAAGGCGCCGTATCGTATGGCACCTGCAGAATTGGAGGAGTTGCGGAAGCAGTTGGATGAGCTCTTGCAGAAGGGTTATATTAATCCCAGTGTGTCTCCGTGGGGAGCACCGGTGTTGCTGGTAAAGAAGAAGGATGGTTCGCGTCGCATGTGCGTGGACTATCGGGAGTTGAATGCGGTGACCATTAAGAATAAATACCCGTTGCCTCGCATCGATGATATTTTTGATCAGCTTGGGGGTTCGAGGGTGTTTTCTAAATTGGATTTGAGGAATGGTTACCATCAGTTGAAGGTGAAGAAGGATGATGTTCCGAAGACAGCGTTCAGGACGAAGTATGGACACTATGAGTTCGTGGTTATGCCTTTCGGCGTAACTAACGCGCCCGCAGTTTTCATGAATCTGATGAACCTGATTTTCTACGACTTTTTGGATAAGTTTGTCGTTATCTTTATTGACGACATTCTGATCTATTCGAAGTCGGAGGAAGAGCATGCCTCGCACTTAAGGGCGGTGTTGGAGATCTTGAGGAAGCATCGGTTGTATGCTAAGTTTTCGAAGTGCGAGTTTTGGCTGGATAGAGTTGCTTTTCTTGGGCATGTGGTGACCGGGGATGGTATTTCAGTGGATCCCGAGAAGATTAGGGCCATCAGGGAGTGGCCTGTTCCGTCGTCAGCATCTGAGATTCGGAGTTTCCTTGGACTTGCTGGTTATTATCGACGATTCATTAAGGACTTTTCTCGTGTTGCTGAGCCGAAGACCAGGTTGACGCGGAAGGATGTTGCTTTTGTTTGGTCGGGTGATTGTGAGAGTGCTTTTGGTGTTCTGAGAGAGCGCTTGACGACTGCCCCCATTCTTGTTGTGCCTGATCGCAGCGGTGGATTTGAGATCTTTTGCGATGCTTCTGGCAAGGGTCTCGGTTGTGTGTTGCATCAGCACGGGCAAGTTGTGGCTTATGCGTCTCGTCAGCTTAAGGTTCATGAGAAGAATTACCCGACGCATGATTTGGAGTTGGCTGCCGTTGTGTTTGCCCTTAAGATTTGGAGGCACTTCCTGCTGAGTGAGAAAGTGAAGATTTTCACCGATCACAAAAGCTTGAAGTATATTTTTACTCAGAAGGAGCTCAACATGCGACAGCATCGATGGTTGGAGCTTATGGCGGATTATGAGATTGATTTGCAGTTTCACCCTGGCAAGGTGAATGTGGTTCCAGATGCTTTGAGTAGGCTTCCAGCGGTGATGATTTTGACCTCGCAGTGGAGATTGCAGCACAATTTTTGCGAGTCTGGCGTGGAGATTGTTCTTCCTGGGGAGGATTCATCGTTGATGTACATGCAGGTACAGTCGACGATCGTGGATCAAATTAAGGCTGGCCAGGCTGAGGATCCGAAGCTGGTGAAGATTCGGGAGCAGGTTGTAGCCGGTCTGCGGACTGACTTTTTGATTCATGAGGATGGCTCGCTGAGGTTTGGATCCAGGTTGTGTGTGCCCGCTGGGGATATCAGAGAGGAGTTGATGGTGGAGGCACACAGTTCGCCGTATTCTATGCATCCTGGTGGCACCAAGATGTACCAGGATCTTCGTATGAATTATTGGTGGCATGGTATGAAGAGGAGTGTGGCTCGGAGTGTAGCCAAGTGCTTGGTTTGCCAGCAAGTGAAGGCGGAGCATCAGCGTTCGGCCGGGTTGCTACAACCGCTTCCGATTCCGGAGTGGAAGTGGCAACACATCACTATGGATTTCGTGACTGGACTACCTCGGAGTCCGAAGCAGAATGACGCGATTTGGGTGATCGTGGATCGATTGACCAAATCCGCGCACTTTATTCCATTCCGAGTGGGGCAGTCCAATGAGGCGCTAGCAAGGAGATATATGGAGGAGGTCGTGCGACTTCATGGAGTCCCCGTGAGTATCGTGTCAGACAGAGACACGAGGTTCACATCTCAGTTCTGGCATAGTTTACAGAAGAGTTTGGGTACGCGTCTGAGTTTCAGCACGGCGTACCATCCGCAGACGGATGGCCAGTCCGAGAGGACGATTCAGATTTTGGAAGACATGCTGAGGGCGTGCATGTTGGATTTCAAGGGTTCGTGGGAGGACCATCTACACTTGGTGGAGTTCTCTTACAACAACAGCTTCCAGGCGAGTATTGGCATGGCGCCTTTCGCCGATCTTTATGGGAAGAAATGTCGATCGCCATTGAGTTGGGATGACGTTGGTGATCGGGAGTTGTTGGGACCCGAGATGATCGTGGAGGCCATGAATATAGTCAGGAATATTCGGGAGAGGTTGAGAATTGCTCAGGACCGTTTTAAGCATTGGGCGGATGCTAAACGTCGTCCTTTGGAGTTTCAGCCGGGCGACCATGCGTTCTTGAAGATTTCCCCGAATCGTGGTGTGATTCGTTTTGGGAAGCGAGGGAAGTTGAGCCCGCGATACATTGGACCGTTTGACATTTTGGAGAGGGTTGGTGAGGTAGCGTATCGCTTGGCCTTGCCGCCATCTTTGGTAGGAGTTCACAATGTTTTCCATGTGTCGCAGCTTCGTCGATACATTAGCGATCCATCTCATGCTGTGGATTTTTCGGAGATTACCGTTCGCCCCGATATGACGTATGACCAGCATCCAGTGTAGATTCTGGACAGGCGTCAGAAATCGCTTCGGAACAAGATTATCAATCTTGTGAGGGTGATGTGGCGACACAGCTCACCTGGAGAGTCTACTTGGGAGAATGAGGATGAGATGCGAGAGCGTTTCCCACTTTTGTTTTCGGACTCGTGAGTATTTGGAAATTCCGAGGACGGAATTTTTCTTAAGTTGGGGAGGATGTAACGACTGATTTTCATGTATCTGGATTTATTATGATATAATATATGTTTTGGTGGATTTTCTCCTCATGTGTGGTTTTCGTCTCCGTAGCTTTCATTTTCGATCGATTCGTCGTATTTTCTCGTTTCTTCCTCATGTGTTCTTTGACCGACTAACTCTTAGTTTAGATTTTCGACTGGAGTTACTGTTTACACTTAGTCGGTCTGTGTTGGTCAACCGACCGACTAGTTCTCAAACTAGTCGGTCAGCAGTTGTTCTTTGACCGACTAAGCAGTGCAGGAAACCCTAGTTTTGCCCTAGCCGCCACCAAACTCTATAAATACCCCTCCAAACGTTTTCTTCTCCTCCCTCACGACCTAAAACCCTAATTTCTCCCCCCTTTGAGCCCCCATCTCCCTCAAACCCTATTTCCTTCATCCAAGCTCAATCTCCATCATCCAAACCCTCCCTCCACTCATTCTACCTCTCATCTTCCCCAAATCTCCATCAAACCCCCAAAAATCCCCCAAAACCCTATTTCTCCAAACTTCTCCAATCATTTCCAGATCTGAACCCTAGGTTCCCCGGAGCGTTTCTTCCGTCGCCGTGGTTGCTCGGCGTTATTCTTCCGTTCCCTACGCGGTAATACTCGATTCCTTTAATTTTAGCATAACCCACATTGACATTGTGAAACCCTAATAAAATGGATTGTTAGATGATTAGGGTTCTAATAAGAAACCTATTTAGGATCATTGTGCTAATAATTGTTTTGCCATAACAGTGAATCTTTTCGTAGTTAGCTTGTGTGACGATCTTCATTGCTCGTCAATCCCGGTGTCAGGCAAGTGAAACTTGCATATCTTGATTTGGGCCATGTCTTAGGCCATTTACCTTGCTTTAGCGTAAAAGAGACTAGACGGTGAAAGGATAGCCGTTTAGACGCCATTGACCTAGCTTGACAACGAAGCTTGGTCCGTCACCTTCATCATGCTTGTATGTCACGTTTACTTTCCCTTAACGGTACGCGTATTAAATGTTCATGTCATCCATGCATCCTTAACTGCTTTTGCATTTTGCCTGTCATGTCTAATTTCAATAAACGGTACGCGAATATCTGTTCATGTCATTGCATTTTGCCTGTCACGTTTAAATACAATTAACGGTACGCGTATTAACTGCTCATGTCATTGCATGCTTGAATACCCATCGTGATTGCGTAGCTTTGCTACATACTCGTACTATTGTTCCGGCTAGGCACCCACCTTGCGTGGGCACCATCCTATGCCATTTGCACTTTCTGGCTCGTGTTCCAGAAGACGAGCTCATCACAGCCTGAGGGCATAGGGCGCTCGTTGAGTGATCCCTTGTACTTGACACTTGAACACAGCCTGAGGGCATAGGGCGCTCGTTGAGTGATCCCTTGTACTTGTTACTTGACATTACATGCCACAACAACCACTTGCCACTTGTACTCTCATTTACTTTGCTTGTTACCACCTTACTTTACTTGCCATGCACCATATTTTAACTGCTAGGTTGCTAGTGTACCTTTATTCCCGTTTCCTTGCACAAGTCTTTCGACTTGCTGACATGTGCCCCTTTACTCTTTTGGGTGACACATGTTAGAGCCCGAGCCTGAGTTACTTGCTGAGGACGTGGTGTTCGCTGACGCTGAGTCAGGGCCCGCGTTGATCGAGGACTACGTTGATACTGGGGATCAGTCTTAGTGTCTTCGTTTAGCTTCTTTTGTTAGGCTGCTTAATTGTCGGTGCGTGGCACCTAGTTTGATACTCTGTTATGTTTGTGTTATTTTGTTGGCCTTGTTCTGGGCCTTAGACTCTTTTCTGTTAGCCTGGTGGCTTTTCTGTGATGTTGAATATTTTGTGGACAAACTTTGGGATTGGTATTTCATATCCGCCTCTTTATTATTATTGTTGTTGTTCCTTTTGCGATTACAGGGACCTGCTTATACTAAATTGACGCTTATCGGGTTTGGGGCTTCACAGCTCCTCTCTCGTGCGGACCTTCTCACGTCTCGCCTCCATTTTAGGGAAGCGGGGCGTGACAAAATCTGTTAGAGAGATTTTCGCCCGCAGATATATGTTGCCATATCTTGAAGATTTATCGGAATTAGTTTGGCTGTATTAGTTCCGATTCTAGCGGGCTGCTGATCTGCACGAGCTCTGTCGAGCGAACTACCATAACTACTCCGCGATTGAGGGGGAGCGGTGTAGAAAAAGGTGCGTGCGGTTTTGCGGCTGGGGTGGCGGTTTTTGCGAAAGACCATCAAAGAACTCCGGGAGGGAGGCTAACGGCTACGCACGTAGGGTTTGTAAGGATCGCCTTACCCTTTCAATACTAACAACACACACTAGGGGGTGAATAGTGTAATGGCAATAAAATTGTCCAATTAAAATTTAACTTGCAAATGCGGAATTATAAATGCAAGAGGAATTAAAAGGCACAATCAATCCAAACGCAAACACAAAGTTTTACCCTGGTTCCCCAAACTTGGGTACATCCAGCCACACCAATATTCACTATATTCACACACAGAAAAGTGAATACAAATCTCACAAGGAGATACACCACAAAGAGGATTTATGCCCTACACAAGGACCCAACCAATCCTACACGAGGATTAAGACTCCTACACAGAGAATCACTAACTCCCACTCAGAGAATTAGGGTTAGCCCTACACTAGGACACTAAACTCCCATAAAGAGAGTTACTCCCACAAAGAGAGTTATTCCCACAAAGAGAATATCCTAAGTCCCACAAAGAGACAACCTCCCACAAAGAGAGAAAGTTCTAATTCCCACAAAGATAATTAGAGACACAAATTACACCAAGTAAAGTAAATACTCTTACCTATGCCTTGAGATGCTTAACTCATGAATGGATGCAATGCAGGGAAGAGGATCTCCAAGTGTTGAGATATGCTTGAAAACACTTGGATGAATTCCCTTGAGCTGGACTTCAATGCTTGAAGATGAACTAGTCATAACCCGTGCCCGCGGGCACGGTTCATTTAAGATTTTCCCTTGCGAAATCTTTGTTCCCTGAACTTTTTTTCAAAGCCAAAATTTAAAAGAAAAACAAATTAGCTTACAATATTTAGCGGCACAGGCACCTTCGGCGTGGGGTGCCTTCGGTGCGGAACAACAAATTCAGCGCATGCGCCTTCGACACAGAACACCAAATTCGACGTGGGTGCCTTCGGCGCAGAACAAAAAATTTGACGTAAAACAACAATTTCGACGCATGTGCTTTAGGCGCGGAACAACAAATCAGCGTTAAAAAATGGCGCGGGCGCCTTCGACGCGGAACAACAAATTCAGCGCATACGCATTCGACACAGAACACCAAATTCGATGTGGGTGCCTTCGGCGCATAACAACAAATTCGACGTAAAACAACAATTTCGGCGCGGGTGCCTTAGGCGCAGAACAACAAATCAGCGTTAAAAAATTGCGCGGGCGCCTTCGGCGCGGGCGCCATATACATATAACCTGTGCCCTTGGGACACTGTTCATTTAAAAATCTTGGACCCGCTGATTTTAAACAAACATCAATAATTATTAGTTTCCCCTGAAATATCAGCAGATGTGATCGAAATTTTACAGAATTTTGCAACGCGGATCAATGAGTTAGCAGCATCTCCCGCGTTTATTCTCCCACAGCTCGCGTTCATTCCCAAGATGAGATTGTGTGTGTGCACAACATTTTTTTAATAACTAATATCAAAAGGCTATTCCTAGTTTCAATGCTTTAGTGTATTCCCAACAAATTTCTTTTCAAACCCAAAAATTTCCCTCCAAAACTTGATGTGACATTGCCACATAGGACAAATTCAAAATCTGCCCTCAATTGTAATATAGATGAGAGCTCTTGAGAGGGAATTGAGGGAGTTTGAGAGTTGCTTATAGATCTCTTGAGATATTCAATAGCATCAAGAAGTATAAGAGATGGCAGCACACTCATATATATAGGAACCCTATATCAAACCCAAAAACCCAAGAAAACAGCCAAAGAATCAATTCTGCAACGGCTAAAAACTGGGCGAAAACGACAGGAACAGTCGACTGATGATCAAAAGACAGTCGACTGATCAACGGCTAGAAACCATAAACTTGATGCGTCTGGAATGTAACCCCGAACGATGTCGTTTATCGCAAGCGTACGGTATAGTGGCAAGCAGGTATCGAACACGGGGCAGCGGTGTTATACTACCTATCTACTCCTAGGTTGAGTTAGACTTGCGGGTTTATTGATGGATGTGGAGTATGGAGAGTTATGATGGTGGTGGATGCGAAGGTTGTGTCACTCAACGTCGCATAAAAAGCGCTAGGGCATTAGGGATCGCCGCTAAGATCGTTGGGGGTTGATGTTGGACAGGTTCCTCACGTTGCATTAGGGCTAGGGAATTAATCCCCCAATTCGTACCACTCTTATGGGTTAGAATTGCGGGGTATTTCGGTGGCTCTCGTTGACGCAATGGCGGTAGCCGTCAACGTAACGGTATAGTTCGTCGATGGATCCCCTCAAGGTGTGATCCGGGCATGGTCACGTGTCTTGATTGGATCCACCGATTTCCCTATTCGAATCCCTAGATACCCCTTAAGCACATCAATTCCACAGACTGTGGGCATGATCTCAGTACGGGTTATCTACGGATTCGGTAGGATCTACCGAAATACAACCCTAAATCCCCAATTCAACGTATGGATCCAGATCTACATTTTCCCCCTAAAATCCTTGGGTTCACCCATCAACCCTAGAAAGATCTACTCATACATGGCGATAATAACAGATAAAAACACCATTTTTATAGATGAGAGCATCATAGCAATTGGTAAAATAAAGATCAGAAACTTACAGAGCGAATACCAGATCTCAAGAGAAACTCAGATTCCAAGACCGCAAGAAAATAGCCAACAAGGTTTAATAGAATTTGATCCAAAACGGCCTCAGAAATTTTTAATCTAAATCTAACAATTATTCTGTAAAAAAGTCTCCCTAAAATTCTCTGCAAAAATCTGTCTAAAAACTCTCTCCAGACGTCTCCCCCCGCTCCCCTATGGCGGCTGTCCAATATCACCCAAAAACCCTCACCGAAAAAAACCAAAAATCCGGTCGCAGATTAAAGAATGGGCCCACAGCGACTCGGCCCGAGCACAAAGCTGCTCGGTTGAGTCGTTCGACAGCTCGGTCGAATCGTTAGGCTGCTCGGTCGAGTTGTACAGAGAGTCAAAAAATCTTCCAAAATCGTCGCTCTGCCAACCCGGGCTGATTCGGCGCTGCTCGATCGAGTAGGAGGTTACTCGGGCCGAGTAGAAGGTTGCTCGGTCAAGTCAGACACCAAAAACAGCATTCTGACCGTGTAGTGCACGACTCGGGCCGAGTAGGGTGATACTCGGCCGAGTAGGCTGCTGAGAACAATTTCAGCACTGCATCATCAACTTGCAGAAATTCCCCAGGGCTCAACCGACCTCAGATTTGCACGTTCTTGGTGGCGTTGGAACCGTCTTGAAGTCTACTACCTGGTAAAAATATCAGAAAAATAGTGAAAAATCCCAGGTAATAGCAGATTTAGAAATAGTGCACGGCTATCCTGTTTTCAGCACTTCGTGTCGCTCGATTCATTCGCTGCATTATAGCTCGATCGCGCGACCTTCTCTCTTGCCTCTTCCTTGCTCCAGTATTCTTCTTTGGCACCTCAAACATGTCATCATGAGTCTCATTGGTGCTCTCATGTCGCCGACCGTCTTATTGGCTCCAAATTGCTCCAATATCGCCCAAATCCCTGAAATGGACGTAAACGATCCGAAAGTCATATTATTGCAAATAATAGCGTAAAAGCGTATGAAATATGTAAATGAGCAATGATTTTGACATGTAATCTTATAGATAAAATGTGGAATATATTGACACATCAATATCCAACGGCTATATTCTGACCCAGGACAGTCGACTGAGGAAGTCGATACAGTCGACTGAGAACAGGACAGGCGCCTGTTAATCCTTCAGCAGGCACCTGCTGTAGGGGATGAAATAAAACAGAGAGCTGCACTCTTTCTCCAGTTAAGCACACAGGCGACTGATGTCAATAATACAGTCGACTGTCTATTAGCCAGGCGATTGTAAAACCGTAATCAGTCGTATGCTGTATAAGATGGAGAAACAACAGAGAGATGTAGAGAATGCACTTACGCTATACAGGCGACTGATGACCAATCTACAAGCGAATGTAATTATATAGGCTACTGTAAGCTGACCAATAGTCGATTGTGCGTAAAACTCAAGTTTGAGTCAATTGAAATATTGACTTGAGTTGTGCATATCAGGCGACTATAGAAGGATCTACAAGCGACTGGAAATCACCCAGTCAACTGTGTTTCCTTCAGCAGGCGATTGATTGAAAGCCAGAGACTCCAAATGAGTCTTTGGACAGAGTGAACCTATTGGGTTGGATTCTATGATAATCCTAAGGCTCACTAAGATGGTTAAATGCATATGTATGAATGAGTAAGCCATCTAATAAGGCATTACATTAATCCTAGACTCAAAAGAGAGAGAAAGCAATAAAGTAAATTACATGGATTACAATGCTTTCCTTAGAGTCTAAGTCTTTAATCTTGATGCCTTGAAAGCTCTCCATCATCTCCAAGCTTTGGCACTCCTTGAGTCCAAGCTTTGGCTCTTCTCCACTTGATGTCCATCCTTGCACCAAGTGATTAGTCTCCAAGAAAGATATTCTTGAAATAAAACTGAGAGACTAAAACATTAGAGTCATTAGCAACAACATAATGTTGTGATCATCATCAAAATAAGATTGGTATGAAACGCCAATACTCAACAATCTCCCCCTTTTTGATGATGACACACATTATGAAAATACAAAGTATTAAAGCACAATGCTAATGAGCTCCCCCTACTTATATGCACCAAATAAACAATGAGCTACACAATAGTTAATACTCATTCTACCAAATAAGATCATGGTGACATATAATAGGCATGGATTACATAAACCAATTGTAAACCAATTGTAAAAGACAATTATCATGCAAACATGCAAGGTTACAATTATCATGCAAACATGCAAGGTTTATCTAATCCCATATATCTCTCCCCATAGATATATCTTTTCCCATATGCATATGAGTATATCTCCCCATATATATTTACATAATGCATTTATATCTCTCTCACCCTTGACATCGTCAAAAAGATGGACATAAAAAATATCCCCCTTCGTCATCTTAACCAAGATGTGACAATATGCAAGAAAAGAAAGATATGTATGATACCAAATTGAAAATGTTAGTGGGTATCAATTCACTATCTCATGCCCCCCCTAGATCATAGAAATGGTCAACTTTTGACTTCTAGGATCTAATACCAATTATACAAATAATGGAGCTATGGGCCGGTCATGTATCAAAGCAATAGATATGGAAAGATCAAGCTTTAATGATACACAAAGAATATTGCCAAAACAAATATATCATGAAATATGTTGGCAATAAACAAGAGGTTTGGTTTGAGATCAAAAACAACCAAATGTGAATAATGATCTCAAATAACATCCGAAATGAGAGTTAAAATATGTCTTAAAATACTTTAAACATATAACAGATTAACTCCCCCATTGACATACACATGGATCAAAAATGCATGCATGTCAATAAACCTCAACGTCTTCATTTTCATGAAAAAAATAAGTTTGAAAATATTTTCAAAATCATGAAATACACACAAACAATGGGTATGCTAAAAATAAACATTCAAGTACAATACCTATGCAATATGCATATGTGTGAGGAACCTAAACATTAGGCAACCAAACCCAAGAGGAGTTTGATTTCCTAATGTAATCACATGCGGTGATCACATCCCTAACTAGAGAGTTGATGTAGCTATCCCTCTCTTGCACACTAACCTTAGTGGGAATCCATAATCTCAAGGATTTCCTAGGCAAGGGTTTTGCCTTTGCAAGAGGGTGGATGTTGCATGCTTAGGTGTAGAAACAAGATTCTTGGCATGAAAGAATGAGGATTTTGCTTCTTAGCAAAAAATGAAAGATTTTCATTCTTCCTCATTACCCCGTGATCTACATGCTTCTTGTTGGTGTTCTTGTTGTACAAGAAAGCATGGTGATTCTTCTTAGGTGCTTTAGCAATATTTCTTGTATTTGCACCATAAGAAGAATTAGAGGTGGGTTTGGGTACCACATTTTGAATATAACCCAAACCTCCTCTATGATTTGCCGGCTGTTGTTTTTCCAACAAATCGTGGAGTGAATCCCTAAAATACACAAAGCTTATGAGCTTACGGGATTCCTCTTCACATTTCAACGTAAGTTGTTGAATGTGAGACTCTAAGCTAAGGTTTTGAGCAACAAGTTTTTTCATTTGTAAGGCTCAATTCCTTATCTTGAGAGAGAAGTGTGTCTCTCTCACTAGTGTCGCAAACATGCATTTCATCATGAATATTTACACTAGACGATTCTAAATCATGCACCCTACTCATAGCATTATCAAGTTTAGCTTTCATTTTATCATATGAATCGATGCACTTACTTGTCAAATTAGAGACCACATTTAGGCAATATTCAAGCTCCTCATAGGATGGCTTTTCCTCCTAAGCTTCCTCATCGCTTTTCTCCTTGACTTCCTTATCGCTTTCCTCCTCGCTTGAGCTTGACAAAACTCTTCCCCATTAGCCATGAAGCAACATTCTTCTTCTTCATTTGATGTGTCCACATCAGAATAATCAAATGTGCAATAAGTCCCTTCTTTTGGTTCTTGACCTCGGATTTGGCTTTCCAATGTTTTTTCCCTTTACCCTTATAGGTATCTTTGGTGGGTTTGGAAGGGCATTCGGTAACAACATGACCCTTTCCTCCACAATTGATGATATCTTTGGTGTGAGAGAGTGGGGTAGGATAGTTGGGTGGTGATGCATTTTGATGTATTTTGATGGATTTTTGTATACATGTTTCGTGATACTTCGATGTATGCTGTGAAATATGTTGTAGTTTGTGCTCCGATCTTTCGATCGTCGATATTTTGTTGGCAGATGTATAATTTTGATGTATCCATGTTCTTATATATATATATACATCGTGTTGCCATTCATTTCTGTGTGCACGTTATATTTTTTTTGTCTATGATGTTGACTTCGTCGCTCGACGACTATCTTGATTTAATAGAAATTAATTCTATGAAAATATAGAATTGTTTTCCATGCACTTAATTCATCAAGAATGTTGATATTGGAGAGTATGTTCCATAACTCAATACGTGAAATTAATTTGAGTTTTGATGATTTTATTTTTCGATTATCGACTATGGTCTCGTTGGCACGCTTTGATTTACTTCGTATTTTCCTTTGGCGTCATTTGGACCGTGGTCGTATTCTACGACTCCCGTGCTTTTATTTGTAGCCATTGTTGTTGTCGTTGATCTCCTCCCGCTCTTTTTGCTTATGCCAAAGGGGGAGAGAATTAATAATGACGATGTGCTAAATGATAATTTAAAGCAATTTACCGTGAATCTAATTTGATATGTTAGATTCAGGGGGGGTTAAGCTATAAAAATGGATTTCAAATCCTATATTTCAATAATTGGATTCATATTTTATACTTTACTCGTCTGCTTGATGCGTATGATTATTATTCAATTTGGAATTAACGTGTCATCAATGCAGGGGGAGTAAGTAAATTTCATTTGAATCATTATTTTTTATTATTATTTATGTTGGTTTGTCATCACCAAAAAGGGGGAGAATGTTGAGTATTGATTCCCCGGATTTGGTTTTGATGATGAACAAACATAAATATCGTGAACTAACTCTTTGTGAGCGCAGTTATGGAGATCGTCGCCAAATTTCTATGAACATCAAAAGCGACGTCTCAAGACTTCTCAAAGCGCGTGATCGTGTGCTTGATGCTTCGTTGAAGCTCAATGACCATTATTGAAGTCAAGAAGATTCGATTGAAGCATTTGAAGACGGTTCGTCAAGTTTTATTTATAGTCTTCTAGCTTCTTTTCGTAGAATGTTAAGCCTTGAGTAGGTCTTACGTTTTAATCTTCATAACGCTCATATCTTAGAGCTAGGTTCTTATTAGAAGCCCATACAAACTTTCCCGAAGCTTAACGCTTCTTATCGCGGCTTCTTGTGCATGTTAGTTGGTTCAAGAAGAAGAACCAACCGACTAGATGGCAATCTAGTCGGTCGACAATGCTTCTTGAACCGACTAGAATGCCTTGTTTATTTTCAGCTCACTTACTGTTTACAGTTAGTTGGTCCAAGAAGGTTCACCGACCGACTAGTTGTGAAACTAGTCGGTTAAGAATCCTTCTTAGACCGACTAGTTGAGCTTCCACTGTTCAGCCTAACTTACTGTTTACAGTTAGTCGGTCAAAGCACAACGATCGACCGACTAGTTGAGAAACTAGTCGGTTGGGGGGTTGTTCTTAAACCGACTAGCTGTCTTTGTATTCAGCCACTTTGATTTCATCTCTTAGTCGGTCAAAGAACACTCACCGACCGACTAGTTGTGAAACTAGTCGGTTGGCAAGTCTTCTTGGACAACTAGTTCTATATTCCATGAACTTCTCTTTTGGCTGTTCTCCAGTTAGTCGGTTCATGTTGAATCACCGACCGACTAGTTGAGAAACTAGTCGGTCAGTGATCCTTCTTTGACCGATTAGCCTGCTTCAGAATAGAGCCCTTGGAGCATTAAATGCCACGATTTTTGCTCTCTCTTTCCTCTATCCTATATATACTTGAAGGGCTTCTTTCATAGCATTCAAGGCTGATATTTATTGAAGTTTAGAGAATCAAAGAGAAGCATTTATTCTCATTTCCAAGCTCATTCATTTCTCAAGAATCTCTCTCTCACTCTTATTTCCAAAGAGAGATTCACATTGATTGTGAGCCACTCAAGCCAAGAGCTTGATCCAAGGTCACCAACATATTCCTAGCCTCCCATTGCTGGTCAACATCTTGGAGCTAGGGTTTGGTGCCTTCTTCTTCCCCAAAATCCTTCTTGCCCTAATTCGTAAGTTTACTCAAGGCATATGATTTTGTTGGTAAGAATTTCATATTTCAATTTACTTTGGATATTGCAAGTTTTACTCTCGGTTGTGAGAGTTTGTGTGTAATCCCGGTTTGTGGGAGTCACATTTTCATTTGTGTATGATTTGATCTTGTAGAGGTTTCTACAAGTATTTCATAGTGCAAATTTGAGTTAGAGGTTTCTAACTCAAGTATCCGGAGGGGATCCGGGTGTTTGGGACGTAGGATCGCCGGGAACAATCGGGGAGACTTGGATGGATCCGAACCCGTTATATCGTGTGTTTGCGATTGTATTTTATTGTTGTCAATATTTTCATTTCCGTATTGTTGGTTGAGTTTGCAAGATAATTAGGAATTATCTTCTTAATTATTTTAAAGTACTATTCACCCCTCTCTAGTACTTGTGCAGTAGCTATCAGGGCATTACATCTTACATATGCCTTGAGATGCTTACTCATGAATGGATGCAAGGCATGGAAGAGGATCTCCAAGTGTTAAGATATGCTTGAAAGCACTTGGATGAATTCCCTTGAGCTGGACTTCAATGCATGAAGATGAATGAGAGCTCTTGAGAGGGAATTGAGGGAGTTTGAGAGTTGCTTATAGATCTCTTGAGATATTCAATAGCATCAAGAAGTATAAGAGATGGCAGCACACTCATATATATAGGAACCTTATATCAAACCCCAAAACCAAGAAAACAGCCAAAGAATCAACTCTGCAACGGCTAGAAACTGGGCAAAAACAACAGGAACAGTCGACTGATGATCAAAAGACAGTCGACTGATCAACGGCTAGAAAATATCCAACGGCTATATTCTGGGCCAGGACAATCGACTGATGAAGTCGATACATTCGACTGAGAACAGGACATGCGCCTGTTAATCCTTCAGCAGGCGACTGCTACAGGGGATGGAATAAAACAGAGAGCTGCACTCTTTCTCCAGTTAAGCACACAGGCGACTGATGTAAATAATAAAGTCGACTGTCTATTAGCGAGGCGACTGTAAAACCTTAATCAGTTGTCTGCTGTATAAGATGGAGAAACAACAGAGAGATGCAGAGAATGCACTTACGCTATACAGGCGACTGATGACCAATCTACAGGCGACTGTAATTATACAGGCGACTGTAAGCTGACCAATAGTCGACTGTGCGTAAAACTCAAGTTTGATTCAATTGAAATGTTGCTTGAGCTGTGCATATCAGGCGACTGTAGAAAGGTCTACAAGTGACTGGAAATCACCCCAGTCGACTATGTTTCCTTCAGCAGGCGACTGATGGAAAGCCAGAGACTCCAAATAAGTCTTTGGACAGAGTGAACCTATTGGGTTGGATTCTATTATAATCCTAAGGCTCACTAAGATGGTTAGATGCATATGCATGAATGAGTAAACCATCTAACAAGGCATTACATTAATCCTAGACTCAAAAGAGAGAGAAAGCAATAAAGTAAATTACATGGATTACAATGCTTTCCTTAGAGTCTAAGTCTTCAATCTTGATGCCTTGAAAGCTCTCTATCATCTCCAAGCTTTAGCACTCCTTGAGTCCAAGCTTTGGCTCTTCTCCACTTGATGTCCATCCTTGCGCCAAGTGATTAGTCTCCAAGAAAGATATTCTTGAAATAAAACTGAGAGACTAAAACATTAGAGTCATTAGCAACAACATAATGTTGTGATCATCATCAAAATAAGATTGGTATGAAACACCAATACTCAACAGGGTTCAAGGGAGTTGAACTAGTCGGTTGTACAAGGGGATCTTGCATGCAAGGGGAGCTTGCATAGATTACTTCACGGTGTTGATTGAGATCACGCCTCACGGTTTGTATTGAGGGGGACTATGCTTCTCCTGGTATAGATCTGATATTAGTGATTGTAATCATTATTTATTATAGTGGAGTAATCTGATTTTCTGAGCGTGGCCCCGCAGATGTAGGTGTGCGCACCGAACTGCTTTACCAAGTTTTATGTGTCGTGATTGGTTCTTGTGTTTAATCACTGTTTACTTGATTATTAACTGCGTACTGATTCACACCATACACAACAATCTAGGATTCTACGAAAATCAGCAGAAAATTTCCTACAACTTTCGTGAAGGGACCAGAGACTAATTCTGACTGTAAATGTCTTAAAAGTGCTGATCTTTCTGCTGTAATAGTTTTAGACAGATTTGTGTATCATGCTACAATTATGATTTAGTGTTGTTGTTTTAAGTTAGGTTTAAATTCTGTTATAAAGTTCTCTTTATGATATGCCCCATGTGATATTGGTGATGAGGTTTTTGTATAATGAAGATGTGAAAGCGGTAGTCGAGACTGCTAACGGATTCGATGGTGAAATGATAATTTGTTCAAAAACTGAGAGTGAGGCAGAGAGATAACATCGGAGTGCTCGATCCATTCTGAAAATGGGTGAGACTCTAGATGTAGGTTTGGAAAAAACACGAGTAAAATATAGGAGTTAAGGAGCGGACAACAGTTTTATAATCTCACCTAATGTGTCACTCCCGGAAGTGGGAGTTTAAGAGGGTTAGAGAGGCTGATGGTGTGCTCGTGTCGCAACATGACTGGTAACTGATGGTTTTCTCCATTTTCCACTGAAAAACTGAGATGTGTCTCACTCCCGTAAGGGGGAGTTACGAGAGGCCCCTCCAGTGCCCGTGTCGCTAGTGGTGGTACCGCTTTCCACCCACCCTGGAAGAAGTTCCAGCTCCTTAGTGTCCTACGGTTTACTCGGGTTTCCAAAAATCAGAACTGATGTATAATTTTTAATTAAATTGATTCAGTAGTTGTATTTCTGTTAGTTCTTTATTTATTTCCAGCGCTTATGTATCGTTCCTTTAATTTATGCATTAATTCTGTGGTTGATGTGACACCGGTAGAAAGTTGACTAGTTAGAAGGACCAGTTCTAAAACTGGTTCCTACTAGAGTGTTAGGAGTTTTTACTGGCTCACGCGTTGACGTGTCCCCTCGTGGTTTCAGGTGTGGGACCCGAGCAGATTGTGTAGGTCCCGAAGATAGAGACCGGTGCTAGTGCTTCAGATGTAGAGCATACGGGTGATTTTGTCCAGTTGGACTTCCTGGGGTTAGACTATAGGATGTGTTGTACCGGGTATGGATACTTTTGTACTTTTGGGTTGTGGGTTTCTCTTTTTATTGTACCCCACTTTTCTACCTCCTTGTACAGCTGTTATATGTATACGAACTTTGTATAATGTAATGTAATGTTCTGTGTTGTTACTTTTTCCTTTCAGTACTGCGAGTTTTATTTCTGTTGGAGCACTTTACTTTCTGTGTATTATTCCAGTGTTGTTGCAGTGGCCTGCTTATTTATTAAGTTAACCACGCAAAAAATGCCTAGTAGTATTTGGATAAGATGGCTCGAAGCCTGAGTCTGAATACTACGGCGGCCTCGTCAGCTACGTCTCGTCGTATTCGGGAGAGCGGGGAGTGACACGTCAACCGGACCTATTCATCAGTAGGGGACCGCCATGCTACCCCACCCGCATGGGGAAAAAGAAACATCGTAGAAGGGCCATGCAACAAGATCCCGACGTCATGCGGGATATAGCAGAAAAAGTGAAAGATGTCATGGATGTTATACGGTCCGCACACTCTCATTGGACAGGACCCCTTGTCTAGCTTGTTTACGAGTTTATTGAGTATATGCCTGGGATATTGTTTAAGGTGTTTAAATTCATATGCCAGGATGAGACGGTGGCACGAAGCTTTTTAGCATTGCATCAATCGGCTAGGAAGATTATGATTGAAGAGATAGTAGCTGTGTTGGATATGGACTTGTAGGAAAGATGATGTGACAAAGGCAGGAGATGAGGCTGGGAGGTGAAGATGGACTTTTGGTGGTGGGGTGATTGGGTTAGGGTGGGATAGGGTTGGGTGTGATGGTTGGTATGGGTTGGTTTTACACGTTGAAGTTATGTGCTTATTGTGAAGGGTCACAAACAATCTCTATGGTGAAGTTATGTGGTTATTGTTATTGTTATGGTAGGTATCTGTTGGGTTTGGGTGGGTGGGAAGATGATGTGACAAGCAATCTCTATGGTATTGTATATATTCGTTTGCAACTTACTAATGATAGCTATGTTTTGGTATAGGCTGAGTCTGAATGGTTTATGATGTTTCTGCAGGTAATTGGTGCATGCAAATAGACCAATGATGATGAATTTTTTTGAACTATATTTCCATATGCAAATAGCCCAATGATGATGAAATTTTTTTGAGCACTTTGTCCCTATGTTCTTCAGAAATATTTGGAATTTGGCTGGGAGGTTCATTTATAATGAGCAGCTGCCGATTTCCAAATTAAATTCATGACACGTCACAATTTTCTTGTGGGCTAAATGTAAATATATGATATTTCTGCATATTGCATCCAATATTTGCTTTCTGATACATACACAATGACCCAAGACAACAACAACTGAAACTGATACATCCACACAGTCCCCATACTGAAACTGCTACATATGCCCGACGATGATGAACAATAAAGAAGGAATTTGACCCTAAGATAAGAAGAAACAGAAGGTATTTGGCTTGAATGTTCATTTATAATGAGCAACATCCAAATACCTACTGATGTTCAAGATACAAAATATGTTTACCTGAGGGCACACATCAAATTTTTATTATTTGGGGCATTTGTCCTTTGGGGTATTCTGTTGTATGTACCAGTTTAAGATTGTGCTTCTGTAAGAAAATTGTGTTTGTTGCAGTTTCAGTCTTGAGACTGAGCATTTTTTGGGTATGTGACATTTATGTTTTGGGTTTTTCTGCTACCCCATGATGATGAACAATAAAGAAGGAATTTGACCATATGATAAGAAGAAATAGGAGGTATTTGGCTCGGTTCATTTATAATGAGCAACATCCAAATACCTATTGATGTTCAAGATACAAAACATGTTTACCTGAGGAAACAATTCAAATTTTCATTATTAGGGGCATTTGTGTTTTGCGGATTTCTGATGTATGTATCAGTTTAAGTTGTTGCTTCTTTAAGAAAATTTTGTATGGTGCAGTTTCAGTCTGGAGAATGAGAATTTCTTGGTTCTGTGGCAATTTTGTTTTGTTTTGGGTTTTTCTGTTGCCCTATGATGATGAACAATAAAGAAGGAATTTAACCTTATGATAAGAAGAAATTGGAGGTATTTGGCTTGAAGGTTCATTTATAATGAGCAACTTCCTGTCACGGCCCCATCCCTGGGATACCCAGAAAGACGAGGTACATGACGAGAACTAAAAACGTATCTGCAGGTCCACTATGCATTGCTGTGAATAGTACATGTAGTATTCATCACAACAGCCAGCCAACCAACACTGAACGACACAAGTCACAGAGAAATACCGAAATCTAAACACTGAACAATTTCATATACCTCTCAAACATTTCATTGCATCAATTCATATAGTACAAGTATCTCTCACCTCAAAAGAAAACCCAAAGTACACATAGCTCACCCCTCACCCCTCACCCCTCACCATCCAATCTAAGCTCCAACTCCCAACAACAGCCCTCCAACCTCAACCTCCAGCTCCACCTGCCATCCCCAGGAACTACACCTGAAAAAGTCAAAGGGGGCACGTCAACGCGTGACCCAGTAGGAATGTCAACTCCCTCTAGTATGCTATTATGAAAATTATGAAAATGCAACTATTTTACATGCATTCATAGCAAGGTGCAAATGAAGTATGGAAGGAGCTAAAGGGAACATGTGTATGACATAAAGCAATGAATGCATAACATAAACAAAGGTACAACAACAAGAGAGTGAGACAACATAAGTAAAATAAACACAAACGACAATAACTACAATATGAGATGTATATAACAAGGGTATACAACATGGAAGGGCAACAAGTAAGGTATGTACAAGTAAGCAACATTTAGTAAAGCTACAAAAGTAATGAAAGTTATCTGATAGTGATTTGGACCCTAAGTAGTGGGTAGACCCTCTTGGGAATGGATCTCAACCCCAGTTGGGGTGGAACAGGCAAACTCCCCGAGACACGCTCTTACTAAAGGAACCATGTTTCCCCTTATTTCCCCTTCACATTTTCTCCAATTCTCCCCATTCCGCCACTCCTCGCCACTCGGGCAGGACAGGAGGGCCACCAGCCACCAACCACCATAAATGTCCAGCCCCTCATGTTTCCCCACTACATAGTGTCCCCCATTCACCGTGTCACCCTCCTTTAAGAGGACTTAACCATTTGTTAATACCCAACTTAAGTGAGCTAGCATGCAACATTTAGGTGTCATAAGAGGAGGTAGAAAGGATTAGCTCGCATTTCAATTAAAAGACTAACATGTAACAACATGAATCACATAACAACCACCATATATCCATTCCTCAACAGAACCGGCCATTGGCCAAATTGGAACTAGCTTTATCTCCCATTCATTTAGCCGATTCATATGGAACAACCTGCCTTAGCCATTCATTTTCACCCAAATGCAACAAATTAAAAGGAAATAAATAGAGTCCCTTACATAATGCCACAAGCATACCCCATGACATAGCTCCCTTAAGACAATTAAACCACTTACACTTTTTAAACGCCACCAAGCTAGTAAGACATATACAAATTCCACCATTTGAATGAAAATGCAACCAAGACATGAACCCAAATGGAAGTTGAATTAAAATGCACCTCTAATTGAAAATAAAACTAGAATACAACTTGAATCAATCGCAAATTAAAAATGCAACTTAAATTAAAATGCAACTTAAATTAAAATGCAAGCATTAGGGATATAACATTAGTAAATACTTGGGGAGTTTTCCATAACAAGGGCCTAATGCAACATGTAAGTAATGTTAAGCTAAACAACATTGCAAGCATAAGCAACATGCAGGCTAGTTATGAATTTGAACGCGAACATGCTATTATGCAACATGAGTACAATTATCATGCAAATTGGGTTTATATTAAGGATGAGAAGTTTGTTAGGAAACTTTGGCTAAGGTGCTATCACAAAAAATATAACCTTTCTCCCTTATGAAAAAGATGAGTACACAACCTTGATTTCATTAGCACAACATTGCCATGAAGGTAGTTACTTGCATGCTTATAAGAGTGCAACTTTCATTAAGAAGGTTTTGCATTACAGCTTGATGAGAATTTCGTAACAGTCACATTCAATAGCAGTTTTCTCCATATTTTTGTATAGGACATGGTCATGAAATATAAAAGGAAGTTGTAGATATAGGTTTTGTGAGTACATATATCAATTTTTATGACGTTCCGATTAGTATTCTATTTAATACAGAATTTACGGCAAGATATACAAGTGCTGAAAAGTAAAACAGAAACTGTTCTAACTTGAGGACCAGATTACTCTTAAATGCGGACAGATTCCGAAAAAATGAAAAGCTACAAAGTTGTAGGGCTTGAAGTTAAATTTCTAACGAGACCAAGAACACACCATATCGTTAAGAATTGAGGGACTGATCGCTGTTTCCGTGAAATATGTCCAGGTTGCGGAAAAACAGACATGTTGAAATGGATGAATTTTTACCCCTACTTTCAATCTGAATTAGACGAGGTGTTCAACATGAAAGTTGGAGTTAAGGGTCCTATCGTTCATCCATAAAATTTTCAAGTCATTTGCAATACTAATTTATGAGATTTAAGCCAAACAAATAGCATATATTTCTGTCCCAAAATTCAACAACACCAAGATAAAGAACTAGTTTCATCAACCAAGCCTTAGCTTCTTCATCCAAACACCAACATGTGCATTAAGCTTTGATAAATATGTTAGCTTGCATGAAAAAGAGTCCAATCTTGCAAATAACATAATAAAGCTTACAACTTTCCAAATGAATTAACAAATAAAGTGAACTAACAACACAAAAGTGTCATCTTTCTCATGGATTCTCAATAAAGATGGCATATTGGACAATAATTCATAATCATTTAGCAAAATGCTAATTTTATCATCACCAAATGACTGTAAGATTAAAGAGTCGGAATTGACTATGGTTCAAGCGTAGAAAGAACTTATCAGGAATGAAACACTGTGACGTGGAATGACCACTGCCTTGAAAACAATTACGGCCCGACCTCGGTGGTAATCGGAATTGCCGGTTGCTCCCCAAGGTTAACACAGCAGCCCCTGGACGCGTCCACTCGTGGCCAGAAGCTTTGGAATTTGCACAAAGATCGATACCCAGGATGAGGTATGGCATAGAAGAGGATTTTCGCAATTGTTTTGAGAAACTCTAGACAAAAGAGTTTATAAAGAGGAAAAAGATGGCTGTTGGAATTCAGCCATGAATGCCATTAACAACGCAGCCATTAACGGCCATTAAAGGAAAAATAGCTGTTGCAATTAAATGAAAAATGGCTGTTGGGAAAATAAAACGTATTAGGCTATTTGAATTCTAAAAATAAAATAGGCTAAAAAACACGAGTCAAAACTCGGGCACTCCGCGCGCGCACCCGTGAACCCCCCCTGCGCAGGCACGACGCCAGCGCACACACGCTAAGGGTTTCCGGATCCGATGCCCAGATTTTCCATTCGGCTCAACCCGGATTGGGCTCGGCCCCTTGCTTGGGCTCATGTGCACGCGAGCTACCCCCAATTTCTAGCCCATTAACAAGTCCAATATCCCAATAGAGAGAAGCCTATTATATACCCACACAAGGGTGTTTGCCTATCCAATGTGGGACTAAAGAAAGAGAGTGGGAGTGAACAAATGGCCAAAAGAGCCATTAATTCCAACAATCCCCCACTTAATGGCTCAAGAAAGAGAAGAGAAAGATCCTGGGTAAAGAGGGATGAATACTTAAGTATCAATGTCTTTCGATTGAATTGATACGTAGTGAAGTGAGGCAACAACTTACTTTCTAATGAGTGAATTTCTCTTGAACTCATTAGAGTTCGATTGAGAACCCCCCACAACACATATTGTTCCCTTGAGTTTGTGCAAACTCCGCGATACATAACAAGCGCTATAGGCCATGCGCACACCTTGGGTCTCGTGAGTGCTCTAGAAAGACTGCCCTTGTCTTTCATAGAGGGCGGCCAAACCCTCACACCCACATAGGTGGTTCATCAAGTGCTTCTCCATAGCACCACCAAAACTGGTTATGAAACCATTAAGAGCATACAACTCAACCTCTGCTTAATGTTGGATATGGAAGACGTTTGTACACCCTTGTGGGGGATGTACGAGGGAATACGGACCTCGAACGTCGCGCACACGAAGTCATGTGCAAAGGGAATCTGTTCCCTTGCGGAGAGGATCTCTGTATGAGCGGGAAAGTCGCATTATATATGCATAAGTGCATGCGACATATGGCTAATAAAGGGGGAATATCTTAAGCTTATGTTGTACCATGCATATGGTACAACTTAAGCTTATAATGTGCCATGTATCATGGTACACCTTAATTAAGTTGTTCCAAAGGAACAACTTACCCTAAAATAACTACCTTGGGGGCTATAAATAAGACCCAAGGGTAGCCATTTTCCTTACACATTTTGCATGAAATTCATGCATGCATCTTCTTCATAGCGAAGCTCTCGCCCCGTCGAAACTACGAACGAGTCGTTGTCTTTTTCACGAATGGGTCTCCTACTATTACGGATATAGTAGGAACGCTTCGTGACGAAGAGAACGCAGCGGTTGTTCTTTTCACGTTAGGGTCTCCTATCATTATGGATATGGTAGGAACTCTCCGTGACGGGAAGAACCGACCGTTCACGTAGTAAGTTATTCATTTTTGGCACACGGCCATTAGAAAATAACTAAATTCTCGACGAACGGGTGCTTCATCGACGAACGGGTGCTTCATCGAGGAAGATGATGGAAGTTATTTCCATCGGGTAAGAGGAAAATTTGGTGCATGTGCACCATGGCCAAATGGGCCATGAAGGCCATGCACCCCCTCTCCTCATGCGGAGGGGGGTTGGCTACGGCCAATAACCACCGGCGACCACCCCATCAAGGGGGAGGAGAAAGTGCGGCAACCCCATTCAAAGGGGGTGGCCGGCCATGGCCAAAGGGGCCCATGGCCGGCCAACGCCGAAAGGCCTTGACCATGGCCGGCCATGGCCAAGCCATGACCGGCCATGGCCAGGCCGGCAGTGGCCGGCCAAGGCCGGGCCGGCAGTGGCCGGCCTTGGCCAAGGGCCTGCCGGCCAGGCCGGCCCTGGCAGTGGCCAGGGCCGGCGCCCTGGCCTCAGGCCAGGGCCTGGCCGAGGCCAGGGCAGGAGCCCTGGCCCCGGCCAGCGGCCAGGCCGCCCTGGCAAGAGGCCAGGGCAGCGCCCTGGCAAGAGGCCAGGGCAGCGCCCTGGCCTCAGGCCAGGGCCTGGCCGAGGCCAGGGGCAGGAGCCCTGGCCCCGGCCAGTGGCCTGGCCGGCCGGCCCTGGCAGAGGCCAGGGCCTGGCCGGCCCTGGCCGAGGGGGCAGGCCCCCTGGCCGGCCAAGGCAGAGGCCCTGGCCAGCCATTGGCCAAGCCCCGGCCAGGGCAGAGGCCCCTGGCCGGGAGAAGTTGCAGTTCGAATATTGGTCGACCAATTTTGTGTTTTTGGTCGACCAATTCCGACAGATGGTCTGGGTCGATTGCAAACTTGCCAAATGACCCATACGGGGTGACAAAAGGCATTGGTCAAACTCGAATATGTCGATTAGCCCATACGGGGCTAACCATAGTGCCGACTAGTTCATACGGGACTAACGTTTGAATGAAGTTTTTAACTTGGGCTCTACTCCTTGAAGATTAGCCATAGTGCTCTACTTCATGCGAGATTAGCCAAGTCATTGTGCTCTACTCTTCGGAGATTAGCCAATGTACTTATGAAATTGTGCTCTACTCCCTTGAAGATTAGCCGTAATGCTCTACTTCATGCGAGATTAGCCAAGTCATTGTGCTCTACTCTTCGGAGATTAGCCAATGTACTTATGAAATTGTGCTCTACTCCTTGAAGATTAGCCGTAATGCTCTACTTCATGCGAGATTAGCCATGTCATTGTGCTCTACTCTACGGAGATTAGCCAATGAACTTATGACGTTGTGCTCTACTCTACGGAGATTAGCCAATGTATTTTATATTCGTTTTGAAAAATACGTTTTCAAAACCGCTTTTCCGCTGCTAAGTACTATAAGAGTACTAACATTTGATAAAGTGAGGGAGAAATATTGAAAGTTACTCTAGATGGTGATTGGAAACATAGTGACCTTTCCGATTCTAGAATAACATCTTCAATATTTTTCGAAAGTAACTTATCAAATACTTATTTTCCGCTGCTAGTACTATAAGAGTAACTATAGTTTGATAAGTGATGGGGGAATATTGAAAGTTGTTCTAGATGGTGATTGGAATCATAGAGGACCTTTTCGATTCTAGAACAACACCTTCAATATTTTTCGAAAGTAACTTATCAAATATAATATAATTCCAAGTGGGATTTGAATTTTAGAACTATCCAAATGGGATATTCTATTATCATTTCAAGTGGGAGTTATATTTTAAGAATTTTTTATGCAATGTTTTTGATCGAACCTTCGGTTTTGTGTCTTTTGCAGCATTTTAAAAGTAAAATGTCTTCCGCTTCAAAGAATATCGTCGCTGAGTTAAACAAAGGTGAAAAACTCAACGGCGATAATTACAAACTTTGGTCCATTAAGATACAATACGTTTTAGAGGAGCAAGAAGTGCTCGAAACTCTAAAGAACGTAATGATTGAACCCGAGTTGGGCACTACGGCCCAACACCGAAGAGACAAGGAAGCTTTTGATGCTTGGTCTCGGGAAGAATAAGATAGCGCGCATTACGTTATTAAGCAGTATGGCTGATGACATAATGTGCATCTTCCGAGAACATGACCTAGCTATGGACATATGGTCCAAGCTAGAGGAGAAGTTCGGTGGCACATCGGTGTCCAAACTTCGCGCCTTAACTATAAAGTTCGATACATATAAGAAACGTCCAGATCATTCCATAGGGAAACATCTGCGACATATGGCGAACCTTATCTCGGAGTTAAAGGACGCAGGTCATGTGCTCACAGATGAGCAACAAATCCAAGCAGTCATACGTTCCCTACCAAATGGGTGGGATCAGATGAAGATGCATCTCACTCATAATGAGAGCATCAAGACCTTCAACGATGTTTCCAAGCACCTCGAATTAGAGGAAGAGCGGCTTGCGGCTGCCAAGCCAGGTGCAGAAGTGCACATGGTTGCTAGTTCCTCACACGGGGGAAAGAAACGTAAAGATCGTTCGAAGTCTTCTAATGAACGTAATAAGCAACCTGAGTCTACCAAGGAACCCAAACATAAGGGTGGACACAAGAAATGGCACAAGAAGAAAGACTTGAAAAGAATCAAGTGCTTCAAGTGCAACAAGCTCGGTCACTATGCTCGTTCGTGTACGAGTGGAAGTGACGAGGTAACTTGTAATACTAGTTACATATGTGTTTCTAGTTCACTATTTCTTGTGGAATCTAATCCATTTTGGGATAATTGATTCAGGTGCCACCGACCACATAGCAAAGGACAGACGGTCCTTCGTGGAGTATCACCGGATACTCAAGGAATGAAGTGGATCAATGTAGGAAACAACACACGTGTTGAAGTGAAAGGCGTTGGGACTCGCAAGCTTGTCTTGGACAACGGCCGCACTATCCTACTTCATGATGTTCTCTTCATTCCATATATTCAAAGGAATATTAAAATTGTGGTCAATTTATTGGGTCTTGGTTAATGGTTGGTTCCTTCATGTTTGTAATATGGACCTATTTTTGTAATAATTCCTTTATTGGTTCTGGGTTATGTATTTAAAGGATTCATTGTAATAAGTACAATGTATGATTTCTCATTTCCTTATGACAAATTCTTTGACTAATGAGTCTAATATAATTTGTTGGCGAATCAAGGCTTGGTCATATTGGACCAACGCGTATGGATAGACTTGCCAAACGTGGCCTTCTATCCAATGTTTCAAAGGTTGAAATGTCGACCTGCGAACATTGCCTTGAAAGGAAATCTTGTCGCAAGCCGTTTGGAACTGGCACAAGGGCCAAGGTTCCATTACCGCTTATCCATTCGGACATATATGGTCCGATGAATGTCAAGACAAGACGCGGGAAGTCCTATTTCATCACTTTTAATTGATGATTTCACCCGATTCGGTAATATCTATTTGATATCCCACAAAAGTGAAAGCACTAAACCTGCTTTAAAAACTATATGAGTTTAGTGGAGAATCAATTAGATCGCAAGATTAAGGTCATGCGAACCGATAGGGGCGGTGAATATCAATCAACAAGTTTAAAGGAACTTTGTGATGAAAAAGGCATAGTACATCAAGTAACTATGCCTTATACTCCTCAACAAATTGGTGTTGCAGAAAGGAGGTATAGGACTTTAATGAAAAATGGTCTGTTCAATGATGGGCGCAAGCTAACTTGCCAATCACCTTCTGGGGTGATGCATTATTGACAACCGTTTTCATTTTAAACCACGTACCCTCGAAATCAGTTAGCTCCACTCCTTATGAGTTGTGGAACCAAAGGTCTCCTAACTTAAACATTTTACCTTGAGTTTGTGCATTCAACGCACATATTTCCTCCCATAAGTATGGCAAACTTGGGCCATGGGGAAGGAAATGTATCTTTAAACGATACGCATTAAACTCCAAAGGTTATGTTTTTGTTAGTCAGGAAGACAATGGTGTGCTAATTGAGTTTGAGTCGAGGGATGTCACTTTCTTGAAAAAACGAGTTTCCAAGACAGGGCGAGATAAGTCAGGACTTATCTCTATTTGAGATTTGTGATCAAGAAGGATTACCTCATTCGAGTGGGAGAATTCTTGGTGAAAACGAAAATACTTTTCAACCTTCACCAATGGATTATACGAATGACGATTATCCTATTCCATACGGGAATAATGATCCAAGTGGGAGCAATTCTAACAACATTTCAAGTGGGAGTGATATTAGAATTGATCTAAATTCGAGTCAACAAGGACTTGAAGAATCTCAAATATGCCACATCATGCCCTGCAAAAGACAAATGGATGGAAGCGATGAAGAAGGAATTGAAATCCATAAAAGTTAACCAAGTCTGGGACTTAGTTAACTCACCCAGAGGACATAGAGCAATTGGGAACAAATGGGTTCTCGAGATCAAGCATAAGGCTGATGGCTCTATAGATAGATATAAAGCTCGCCTTGTCGCGAAAGGTTTTACGCAACAGGAAGGGATAGACTACAAAGAAAACTTCTCACCTGTTGTGCGTTTTACCTTGATTCGCAATGGTAGCTTGCTTATACCTCGAATTACATCAGATGGATGTAAAGACTGCCTTTCTCAATGGGAGAATTGGACGAGGAGATCTATATGGAACAACCAACAGGGTTTGTAAAAGAAGGAAACAAACATAAGGTTTGTAAACTTCGTAAGTCCATATATGGTCTTAAATAATCCTCGAGGCAATGGTATATACGATTTCAAGAAGTTGTCTTATCAAATGGATTTTTTCCATGCTTGATGAAGATAACTGAGTATATATCAAGAGGATTAAAAGCAAGTATATTATCATGTATCTATATGTAGATAACATTTTAATAGCCAGAAATGACAAGGCTTTGTAATGAGTATCAAGGCTTGGCTTTCATCAGTATTTGAGATGAAAGGCATAGGAAAAGCCGCATATATCCTTGGAATTAAGATTTCAAGGAATCGTTCGAAGAAAACTTCTTTCTCTTTCACAGGAGACTTATATAAAGAAGGTCCTAGAACGATTTAATATGCAGGACTGCAAGTCCATTGATATTCATATAAGCATATGCGATAACTTATATCTGGAATCGTGTCCAAAGAACCAAAAGGAAAAGGAAATTATGGAAAAAGTTCCATATTCCAGTGCAGTTGATAGTCTTATGTACACTATGGTGTGTACGAGACCGGACATCTGTTTTGCCGTTGGAAATGGTAAGCTGTTACCAATCCAACCCAGGGCAAGAACACTGGAAAGCGGTTAAGAGGATAATGCAGTATCTTAAAGGAACTGCAGATTTGCAAAAGACTATGATAAAACCAAGAAGGTAGACATAAGGTACATATCTACGCATGAGACGATAGAGGATCAGCTTACGAAAGCGATCCCCAGAAATGTGTTTTATAAACACTTATCATCTCAAGGATTGCGTATGGGCTGAGTTGTACCAAATATATATTCCCATGTCTAAGAAATGATCAAAATTAATAAAAGAATAAGTTCTTTTTCCAACATTGCATATGAATTTCTTAAGAAATGTTTGTGTACATTTTTGAAATCTCAGCTGAATTGTGTGTATGTCGGACAGATTAAGGTTGGCTCTCTCACATGAGCAACCGCCTTATCTTATCAGATGGATAAGATAGAGATGAGACTAGTTTAAAGTCAAAATCATTAGACGAATGATTTAGAGTCATGACTTTAACAAGATAGTCGAATGAAAGATCTGCATCATATGGATGCTTACAAAAGATCTGAGATCTGTATCACAAGGATAAAAAGATCTCATTGGATTTTATAATCCTATCTGTCTTATGCAGGATGAGAGTCCGGGGAATATTTCCTGAGTAGTAAGGGGACTCAAAAGATAGGCACTATGGTGTCTGATCTTTCATCCGTACAACATCATTAAGACATACTCTCCCCTGGGAAAGGAGTGATGTTGTAATACGTGTTCATACCACGTATGCATTTCGACCCACTGAGTTAGTAGCAATAGTGTTTGCTATTATGTGAGACTCAAAGGCCATATGGGTCTTAACTCTTACCCTCAAGGACTCCAATTGGTTCCTTTAGATTTGACGAGATGATCGCTATCTTAGCGTGTTACTAATGGGCTATGGTAATTCGGCTCGGCGGGGCACGTTAGAAAAGCGAATCAAGTCAAGATCAAAAGGTTCGCAAGAAGAGGAAGATTGATTTCATATTCGCATTTGGACTTTAATGATTCAAAGCTGGCCAGCCAATTGTAATCCAGATGGGATTCAATTGTTGAATATAAAGTACAAGAAAATGTGAAGAAATAATCTAGGGTAAAGCATGCGTTGAACTACTCAACTTTGCACCTTCGAGGTCGTTGTGTATCTCTAACAAGTGCACAACAACAGACTCTACGCGCATGACGTCGCACGGTCTATTTCTCGGTATGATAGATGAAAGAACTAAGGGAAAGACGTTCTCTTACAATCCCCTCAAGTGTGAGTGGGAGATGTTGGATATGGAAGACGTTTGTACACCCTTGTGGGGGATGTACGAGGGAATACGGACCTCGAACGTCGCGCACACGAAGTCATGTGCAAAGGGGAATCTGTTCCCTTGCGGAGAGGATCTCTGTATGAGCGGGAAAGTCGCATTATATATGCATAAGTGCATGCGACATATGGCTAATAAAGGGGGAATATCTTAAGCTTATGTTGTACCATGCATATGGTACAACTTAAGCTTATAATGTGCCATGTATCATGGTACACCTTAATTAAGTTGTTCCAAAGGAACAAATTACCCTAAAATAACTACCTTGGGGGCTATAAATAAGACCCAAGGGTAGCCATTTTCCTTACACATTTTGCATGAAATTCATGCATGCATCTTCTTCATAGCGAAGCTCTGCAGAAATATTTCCTCTCCCTCCATCCAAGTTCTTAATCTAAAATAGAGATTTAGATTGTGGGATTAGTAGCCTTACTCCGTTCGTGAGTAGACTCGATCCGTCGTGGCGAATCCGAAGGCGAAGTTCGTAGACTACCGTGCCGCGTACGCAAGCGTAAGTCTAAACTTCATGTTATCGATCCTAACTCTGTTTTGGACAGGATCCTACACTTAAGTCCATCAAGTGCTTCTCAATAGCACCACCAAAACTGGTTATGGACTTGTCTCAAAGTGAATCCATTAAGTGCTTCTCAATAGCATCACCAAATTTGGCTATGGATTCAAAGAACACTACCACACGCCATAGGGATGGAAATGTAGTGTGTGTTAAGGATCATATGGTTTCGTTAGACCACACTGGGTATCAACCATATAACCTTAACTCATGGGCTTTAGCCTCATCCCCCTCGACGAATCAAGAACCACTTTCCTTGGCAATCCTTTGGTTAGTGGATCTGCAAGATTTCTTTCAGATCTCACATATTCCAAAGAAATTACTCCATTTTCAGGAGTTGTTTAACCACACCGTGTCTGATGCGTATGTGTCTTTCCTTGAATATCCATTTACTACTAATGGGTCTACTACCTTTAGATAAATCAGACAATTATCTCATTGCCTCAGCATAAGTTTTAGGGTCTCCTTCTATCAAGAGGGCAGACACAAGCTCATCACTAATCAAATCTATACATGCACTTTCTGATAAGAAAGCAGTAATGAATTCTGGTCCAAAGTTCGACTTCTTAAAGTCAGGTAGACCTACTTTAGTCAAACACCCCCACACACTAAGAAAATTCAGATTGGGAGTAAATCTTTTCCACATCTCATAAGGTGTCTTATCTAGTTTCTTATGTGGTAAAGAACATGACAAGATGAGATAAAAGCGTCCCCCCCCCCCCACATGTCATCAGACATTCCTGAACTCAAAAGCATAGCAATCATCATTTTCTTCAAGGTCCTTTTTTTTAATGTTTACACCATGCCAGGTCATGTGATACACACATCCTGGGGCCAGACACAACAAAATATAGTGCCCCAGTAACACTGTCTGTTAGAATTCAGCAGATCTTTGTATACTTGATCATATTATTTATACATAATTGCATATTACATGTCAGTAGGAACGGCCAAAGTTGTACTGGCACTTCAAACAGAGTCAGACAAATACCAGGCAGAAGTCTCAAACACCTACTGCTAACATAATACTGGAATATAAGTATACTTTTTAGAATATGCTGAAATGTATCTCTGCAGAGTTGCACATAGCATGTGTCAGCATTTCTATGTTTGGACGACATAGGTAACAACTTATCAAACAAACGGCAGGCATCAATTGCTAGTCAAATATGACACAAAAAATTAAATAGATACATACATGATCTTCTAATGAGTGGAATGATGTCATTAGTTTCTCCCAATAAAATGTTTTTGAGTATCATTGATACATAAGTCTTAAGTCATGTATCATAATTATATCATAGAAAAAAAAACAATAAACATATGATCTCATTTACTCACATGCACCATTTTCAAAAGCTTCATTTGTTTGACTCATGGCATCTATCATACATCAGAGACAATGCAATCCCCATAACATAACAGATCAACAATGTTAACACCTCTACTCCTGGCCTTTTTTTTGGAGAATGTTAGAGAGTTGTTTCTTAATTATTATTTTTTTTTTAAGTTTTTCTTCGTGCCAACTAGCCTAATATGTTCTGTGGAAATCCCTCTTTTGTTCATGACTTGGCAATAATATGTCAACGGCTAGTCACAAGCTTAGCCTATTTTACTATGAAGCATAGTAGTGCTACAAGCTAACCCAGTATAGATAGGAAATTCTTACCGATTATAAGAATATCATGTAGCTCTGAATCTTCAACAAACACAACAATTAATTACACGAAATCAGTCATATTGATCGAAACATAAATATCAACAAAGGCTGTTAAACTCGATTGTCCGGCATAATCCTCTGAATCTCAAATAAATGTTGCCCATTGTAGGGTATCAAATTATCAATATGAAAGGGACATAGTGATCCTGACTTTTACAAGGTAGTAATAAGCCACTTCAATGATCACGGCAGAATGATGCAATCACTGTTGATTTGAAACGATGAAGATGTTAAAAAAACAGCCATGAAAAGATGAAATCTTGGGTATCTCTAAGAAATAAGCATTGCCCTTGAGGATTCTTGTTTTGATCCCCATGGAAGCTTAATCCGAAAGGATGTTTCAGTCTATTATTGAAGATTTGTGTGGAAAGTTACCACACAAAAATTTGTGTGGACATATCTAACATGTCTACCCATCATTGCCAAGTACTTGAAATAAGCGTATATTTTTTTTTCTCATTAAACTCAGAAAAGTACTCAATAAAACATTTTACGGAATCCCACCCAAAAATAGTAAAATTGTAACCCAATCTTTGGGATGAAAAAAAAAGGTTTGTTTACCTCTTGATCAATGGATGCCCAAGAGCCCAAATGAAATGCAGATAATCCACGAGAGAAGGATCTGTCTCATCTTGCCTCCCCCTCAGCAACCCCAACTTGAGAGATCAAACAACCTCGCAGAATTCTACAAACATCCCAAAATGCATCTCAAAGCATCTGATTCAAGAACTCAGCAAAATCAATAGCAGGCTAACCATAGTAATACCAAACATATAATTGTTTTCAAATTGTAAGATTAAAGAGTCGGAATTGACTATGGTTCAAGCGTAGAAAGAACTTATCAGGAATGAAACGATGTGACGTGGAATGACCACTGCCTTGAAAACAATTACGGCCCGACCTCGGTGGTAATCGGAATTGCCGGTTGCTCCCCAAGGTTAACACAGCAGCCCCTGGACGCGTCCACTCGCGGCCAGAAGCTTTGGAATTTGCACAAAGATCGATACCCAGGATGAGGTATGGCATAGAAGAGGATTTTCGCAATTGTTTTGAGAAACTCTAGACAAAAGAGTTTATAAAGAGGAAAAAGATGGCTGTTGGAATTCAGCCATGAATGCCATTAACAACGCAGCCATTAACAGCCATTAAAGGAAAAATAGCTGTTGCAATTAAATGAAAAATGGCTGTTGGGAAAATAAAACGTATTAGGCTATTTGAATTCTAAAAATAAAATAGGCTAAAAAACACGAGTCAAAACTCGGGCACTCCGCGCGCGCACCCGTGAACCCCCCCTGCGCAGGCACGACGCCAGCGCACACACGCTAAGGGTTTCCGGATCCGATGCCCAGATTTTCCATTCGGCTCAACCCGGATTGGGCTCGGCCCCTTGCTTGGGCTCATGTGCACGCGAGCTACCCCCAATTTCTAGCCCATTAACAAGTCCAATATCCCAATAGAGAGAAGCCTATTATATACCCACACAAGGGTGTTTGCCTATCCAATGTGGGACTAAAGAAAGAGAGTGGGAGTGAACAAATGGCCAAAAGAGCCATTAATTCCAACAATGACAAGATGCTAACTTTTAAACAAGTAGATGCAACCCAACACAAGATGAGAACTTGATTCTAAAAATTACCATGCAATTAACATACTAAGGGGAGTTAGTTTTCCTACCTCAACCAAGAAGATGAATCCCTCCTCCAATTTCCAAGAGAACTCCACCTTGAATCTCCAAGCTCCAAACTTCAAACCCAAAATCCCAAACCCTACTCTTCCTCCTTCAATTTCTTCCTCTCTCTAAGAATCCTCCCTTCTCTTCCTAATCTCTATTCCTGATTTCTCTTTCTCTCTTCCATTTCTTTCCTTTCTCTTTCTTCTTTTTCTTTTGTGATGAAGCATTCGGCCAAAACCAAAATGGGGGAGGAAACGAAAAGAAAAAAATAAAGGAAATAGAAAAAGAATTGGTGTGAAGAGTGTAGAAGATTGAAAGGATTAGTTTATTAAAAGATCTTTCTTAAAATCCCATAATTTACAAGTTTGCCATTTCTTCCAATGGTTCTTATATTGACATGTGCATGGTAGTAATAGCATAAGATAAAATATCTAATTATTTATTTAATTAGTATAGCTTGCTAATGAAATAAAAGATCTCTTTAGAAAATATCTCTTATAAGTCCCTTTATTTACAAGTTTACCATTAACTATACACATGTCATCCTACTACACACACATACATAATTACAAATGTGCCATTACTTAAGGTCTAATTACAAAAATGCCATAGCACAAAGATTTTAATTAAATGCCCTCCAACTTTTTATAGTAATTACATCTCATGCCATTTCTACCAATCCTAAATAAATGCCCCTCAATTTGGGGTTTTATTTACGAATTTGCCACTCCCCTACTCATGCTCTCTTACCTTACACACACATACCTACACGATAACTCACTCAAAAAGATAAGCCCTAACGTATATGGCACTCTGGGCCATTACACTTCCAAATACCTACTGATGTTCAAGATACAAACAGTTTACCTGAGGGCACAAGTCAAATTTTTATTATTTGGGGCATTTGTGTTTTGGGGTGTTCTGATGTATGTATAAGGTTAAGTTGTTGCTTCTTTAACAAAATTGTGTTTGTTGCAGTTTCAGTCTGCAGAATGAGAATTTTTTTGGGTCTGTGGCATGTTTGTTTTGGGTTTTCTGATGTATGTATAAGTTTAAGTTGTGCTTCTTAAGAAACTTGTGTATGTTGCAGTTTCAAACCGGAAAATGAGAATTTTTTGGTTCTGTGGCATTTTTGTTTTGGGTATTTCTGATGTATGTATCCGGTTACGTTGGTGCTTCGTTAAGAAAATTGTTTATGTTGCATTTTCAGACTTGAGAATGAGAATTGTATGGGTCTGTGGCATTTTTGTTTTGGGTTTTTATGATGTATGTATCAATTTTAGTTAGTGCTTCTTGAAGAAAAATTTGTCTGTTGCAGTTTCAGTCTGTAGAATGAGAGTTTGTTGGGTCTGTGGCATTTTTGTTTTTGGTTTTTCTGATGTATGTTTTAGTTTAAGTTGGTGATTCTTTAAGAAAATTGTATATGTTGCAGTTTTAGAATGGCGAATGAGAATTGTTTTTGTGTCTGTGACATTTTTGTTTTGGGTTTTTCTATTGTATGGATATGTTTAAGTTGTAGCATCTTCAAGAAAATTGTGTATGTTACAGTTTCAGACTGGAGAATGAGATTGTATGGGTCTGTGGCATGTTTGTTTTGGGTAGTTCTGATGTATGTATCAGTTTAAGTTGTTGCTTCTTTAATAAAATTTTGTATGTTGCAGTTTCAGTCTAGAGATTGAGAAATATTTTGGGCTGTGGCATTTTTGTTTTTGGTTTTTCTGTTGTATTTTTCAGTTTCAGTTGTTGCTTCTTGAAGAAAATTGTGTATGTTGCAGTTTCAGTCTGGATAATGAGAAGATGTTGGGTCTGTGACATTTGTGTTTTGGGTTGTTCTGATGTATGTATCGGTTTAAGTTGGTGCTTATTTAAGAAATTTGTGTATGTTGCAGTTTAAGGTTGGAGAATGAGAATGTTTTGGGGCTGTGGCATTTTTGTTTTGGGTTTTTCTGATGTCTGTATCAGATTCAGTTGTTGCTTTTTAAGAAAATTGTGTATGTTGCAGGTTCAATGTGGATAATGAGAATTTTTTTGGGTCTGAGGCTTTTTTGGGTTGTTCTGATGTATGTATCAGTTTAAGTTGGTGCTTATTTAAGAAATTTGTGTTTACAGTTTAAGTTTGGAGAACGAGAATGTTGTGGGTCTGTGACATTTTTGTTTTGGGTTTTTCTGATGTATGTATCAGTTTCATGTGTTGCTTTAAGAAGAAAATTGGGTATGTTGCAGTTTCAGTGTGGAGAATGAGAATTTTTGGGTCTGTGGCTTTTTTGGGTTGGTCTGATGTATGTATTAGTTTAAGTTGGTGCTTGTTTAAGAAATTTTTGTATGTTTAGTTTAAGTCTGGAGAATGAGAATGTTTTGGGTCTGTGGCATTTTTGTTTTGGGTTTTTATGAGGTATGTATCGGTTTCAGTTGTTGCTTCTTTAAGAAAATTGTGTATGTTGCAGTTTCAGTGTGGAGAATGAGAATTTTTTGGGTCTGAGGCTTTTTTTGGGTTTTTCTGATGTATGTATCAATTTAAGTTGGTGCTTCTTTAAGAACATTGTGCATGTTGCAGTTTAAGTCTGGAGAATGAGAATGTTTTCGGTTTGTGGCATTTTTGTTTTGGGTTTTTCTGATGTATGTATCATTTTCAGTTGTTGCTTCTTGATGCAATTTTGTATGTAGCAGTTTTGGTCTTGATGTATGTATGTATCAATTTTGTTTGTATCAATTTTGTTAAGATGTATGTAGGGCTGTTGACGAACAAAACGTTCGACGAACTACTCGTGAACAAGCTCGGTACATGTTCGTTTATGTTCGTTCAGAAAACTTAATGAACAAGCTTGAACAGATTTTTAGAGCTCGGTTAGTAAACGAACAGAGCTTGAACGTAACTATGTTCGCTCATTTATGTTCATGAACAAGATCGTTAAGTGTTCGTGAACAAGCTCGTGAACAAGCTCGTTAAGTGTTTGTGAACAAGCTTGTTAAGTGTTTGTAGACAAGCTCGTTAAGTGATGTTCGTGAACAACCTCGTTAAGTGATGTTCATGAACAAGTTCGTTAAGTGTTCGTGAACAAGGGCTTGAGTGAATTAAAATTAAAATTAAACACTCACATCTTCAAATTGAATTAAACACCTCCACCTCTTTAACTTCCCAGCTTCCCACTCCTAGACTCCCTGGCTCCTAGCTCTCTTTTGGTCCATTGCCATTGTTCGTTCGTTTGTTTGAAAATCTGTTCATGTACAAGATTGATTGTGTGTTCGTGAACACGTTCCTATACATGTTCACGAACAAGCTCGATAAGTCTTGTTGACGAACAGAACGTTCGTTCAGTAAGCTCGGTTTACGTTCGTTTATGTTCGTTTACGTTCATTCGGTAAGCTTAACAAACAAGCTTGAACATGTTTTTAGAGCTCGGTTAGTAAACGAACAGAGCTTGAACATGGATTTTGTTCATGAACAAAACCAAGCACACTATTCAAGCTCGTTCAAGCTTGTTCGTCAACAACCCTAGATGTATGTATCAATATTATTTTCAATTTTTGAAATCTTTTAATTGCCATTATTTAACTGGGTTGTTTGTTTTACTATGAATATGTATATATGTTGCATGCCTCCGTTGTCAATCTTTCTTTCATGCAAGGTTAACATGAGCACCTGGTCCAGCCAATCTATTCCATCCAGACCCAGAGTTGCTGTAGGCACTCAGTTGGATGAAGATGCAGATGACAGCATGTTTTGCCATTGTGGTCTGCGGGTTCCCAGGCAGACATCATGGACCAGAAAAAATCCTGGCTGTCGATTTTGGAGCTGTCCAGAGAGAGAGAATAATAAATGCAAATTCTACGAATGGAAGGATCCACTTCACTCAGACTGGTCCACCTATGTCATACTACATTTGCTGGATGAGCATGAAAGAAGCTCGACCCATGCATCCTCTTCCACAGCGGTCTCTGATAGGCGGCTTTTGGAGATAGGGAGGCGGTTGGCCACGTTCGTGGGGGGATTTAAGGAGAACACTAGGAAAATGGACACCCCCATCTCCGAATACAAAACCATTAAGTTGGTTTTGTATTCGCTCATAGGCTTGCTGTTTTCTTTGTTATTGTTTTTATTAACAAGAGTGTTTGATGATGGAGATACAATGTAAACCTTTATTACTGTATATTGGGTATGCACAATGATACTTCTATTTTGTATATTATATGTATTTTGTTTATGATGCCCTAATTTGGTGTGTGACATGGGTTTGTGATATATGTTGCATGCGATCTATGCCGTGAATTTAATATTTTAATTTTTTCTGCTTCTAGGTGATGAAATTGTATTTTTATTTCTATTGATTGTGTTGCTTGCCGTTCTTGCTCTACTGTTTATTCGGTCCAATGCAATTAAATATATTGGTTTTATTATTTAATTCGATATTTTAATATTTAATTCTGTTAGTTGTATATAAATGTGCTTATTTAATAGTTATTTATTTAATATTTAATAGTTAGTTAATTAATATTTAATTAAATGATGGGTTTCTGACGTCCCCGGCTTTAACGCGTCAGAATGTGCAATGTATACTTGGGGGCGTGAGATTTAAATATTTGTAACCGCAAGCGCACGGTGTTGTAGTGTGGCTTGGGGGTCGAACTCAGGGAGGCGTGGATGTGCTTGTGTCAAGAAGGATCAAATTCACCCTATGGACGAGCTAGCCCGAATCGGATAATGGGTTGTCACAGTAAATGGAATGCAAGGGATAAACAATATAAAGGGAAAACCCGGTACTTTGGTTTCCACCCTATCGTGCGATTCTCGCCGGTACGGCCTACGGGTAGGATAACGATCGGAATTAGGGTCTCATGGTGAGACGTTGCCTCTAAGAGTGGTACTAGCGTCCCATGGGCCCGATATTCCGGTCGGTGCCCAGGATGATACGCCGGACTTCCCGGGTTCGGTCAGTGGGCACTCTCGTGTCCATTAACACTGATCGACTCCAGGAGCACTAAGTTCGCAACGATAACTCCCAACGTCTCATCCTGCCGCTCCCGCGCGCTAGGATTCGACGTCTACGCTAAGGGCGTGAGCTATGGCTAGGGAGTCAACCGCCAAGTTTATTCCCCCTTGGCCCGACGGTCAAAGGCGGTCTTTTTCCCGCCGATGACAATAAAACACCCCGCGTAACCGTTAGATTCCTAATCCCTATCGATTTCCTAGTCCTATGGACGCATCGGGAAGAACCCACGAAGGGGTTTCCACCAAAATCCCAGATTTGGGAAATACTCACACATATTTAGTAAAAAGCAATCTAAATAGAAATCGACCGTTAGAAACATGATCGGGCGATTGAAAAGCAGTAAGAGCAATGCTAATAACACTATATTAAAGTTTAACAAAGATCGGAAAACTTACAAATATCTGAAAAATTATAGCCGTCAAGAGAGAGAAAAAACAGCAAAAAATAACAACTCCCATTTCTGGAAAACCTAGGGGTCCTATATATAGAATACGATATCACCCGATCGGGTGAAAAGTCACCCGATCGGGTGACCTACTTCGTTTCTTCGGCAGCTCAGAATAGGACTTCACCCGGTCCCACGGCACGGTCGGTTGAGGCTTGAAGCTGATCGGTTGGATCTTCGTGCCGTCGGGTGAACCGGTCGGTTGATCTCTCCGTGTCTTGGCTTCGGAGAATCGGCTACAGGTGAACCGATCGGGTGAAGGTCACCCGATCGGTTGGCATTCAGCATTAGAATTCCAGAGAGTTGGGGGCATTTGAACCGGTCTCTGAACCGACCGGGTGACTTCTTGGCCACTCCAACTTGTGTCCGGGTGGTGCACGCGTGCATCACCCGATCGGTTGGAAGTGACCAACTGGTCGGGTGAGGGGCTGAAAGATGCGATCTTCGTCGTTTGACCCCCTGGATCACGCGTGACTCCTCCCGTTGCTCCGGGGACTCATGATATCGTCGTTTTATGTCTCCTACGCCGGTAAACTGCTGCAAAATACAAAAAACACGGAAAAGTGAAAGAAAACAAGAAACCACAAGAAAACGAATACAAGACTGCAGAAAATAACGGAAAAACACGGAAGAAAACGTGCGCAAATATATGATATATAAACACACGTCAAAATCCCCCAAGCTGAACTCTTCCCCGTCCTCGAGGAAGACGAGTGAGAGTAGGAGCTCGGAGGGAGAAAATAGAGAGAAATAGAGAAAAAGGGAACTCTATATCCTAGATCGCCCGTCAGGGCCAACAAAATCAAAAATGGCACACCAAGCAAGCAAATGCCAAATCACATCACTAAACCAAGGAATACGAGTCCAGACAAGTGCCGTGGGCCCACGCGGTGAAGCGCGAGTGAGTGTGGTCGTGTGCTAGCAGTCGGTGTCACTATCTACGATGTGCAATATAGCTCGATATACACAAATCCAAGAATTGACCCAAATATCGATTCGATTCGAATTAAGCGGTGAATATATAGCTCAAGCATGCATGAGAATAGAGCGAGAATCGAAACATATCATGCGTCAGGGACTCCACAACTAGGGTTAAGGAAATCACTACACAATAGCCTAGATAATAGCTAAAAAGTTCCTAATCCGAGTGTTTTCGAAAACGATGGGGGTTGAGATGATGTGGAGTAGAATACTCGGTGCAAACTCTCGCCTTCCCTTTATTCACAGCAAGTAGGAAAAATATTCACACGAGAATTTTTTTTGGGTTTTGGATATATGTATTTTTTTGGCTTTTTGGCTATACAATTTTTTCTTTTCTTTTCTTTTTTGGGTTTTTCTTTTCTTTTCTCTTTTTTTTGGATTTTTTGGGGTTTTTTGGCTATACACATGTGTACTCTCCCAAGTGGGAGAACGGTACACGAAGAGGGGATTTGCACCAAGTAAAACAAAAAAGAAATCGGAATCTAAACACTTGGGCAAAGGAAACTATTCTCTCCAATTAGAGCTTGGGCTAAATGTGTTATCCTAGTCCTTAATTGTGGAATCCTGACACAGTCGAAATGAAGTGTACGATATATATATATATATAGCATGCAGAAGAAGCAGACAATGGAAACAAATACCGCATATTCAAATCGAAGCATGATAATCTAGGGGTCATTCCTGGACAGGTATATAAAGTAAAATCACAAAGTAGAAGCACACCAAACAGCTAGGCACGACGCACGACTCACAAAAAGCTAAGTGGATCCACGATGCATGAAATGCAAGAGGACTCGATATCCTAGGGCTAGTGAATGTGATTAGCGATGACATGCTTGGTGTGTGTGATTTTGTGGCAATTCATCATAGGGTTCATCTCTAGGAGAAAGAGATAAAAAGAAGAAAAGGAAAGGAAAAAGAAAAAAAATATGGAGAAAAACGGCTCAAATAACGAAGAAAAATAGACAAATGATGCACAGAGTGCGACTCCCCCAAGCTGAAACTTGCATTGCCCTCAATGCAATAGAATTAAATACGGGAGGGCAATGAATAAGGGGGGAATATGCACAGACACAAAAACACACGAAAGACAAGAAAATCATACAAACGAAACTGAAAATAAGAAATAAAAATAAAAAGCACACCACACGACATATAAACAGAAAAGAAAATAAAATAAAAAAGGAAAATCACACGACACGACAAATAGACAAACACACAGAGAAAAACGAGACACGACAGCACACCCAAAAGATTTGACTTCCCCCAAGCTAGACATGACAGTGCTAGCAATAAGATTTGATCGTGAATAAGCAGAGATATGCAAGGGGGAGGTCAGTCGGAGTCGCTAACGGTAGAATGGTAAGGAGAGGGCGAAGAAGGTGGTAAATAATGGTAGAAGGAATCCTCCGAGGACGAAGGAGAGGGTGTGCGAATAGGAGAAGGAGGAGTAGCAGGCAAGACTACCGGAGGATTGGGATACATCGGTGGATCGTGGTGAATGATGGTGGGACGGGGTGGACAGACACAAGGGTGCCAATCGGGAGGATCCATGGGTGGGAAGTGAACCAGTGAAGCGTACCAAGGATCTGGGTCGAACTCCCAGGGTAGGTGTGCAAGTCGTAAGGGGAAGCGCTCCGGAGATGAGGGTGGGAGGATGGCAAAAGGAGTGCAGGCAGGACTATAGAGGTAGGCTGCACGATCCTCCCCAAAAGGAGTAAGCATACCGATAGAGATCAAGTAATCGTGCTCGATACGGCTACGTCCCGGGACAATAGGGAGGTCGGGCGGCATCCTCAAGACACAACTGACAATAAGAGTGACCATCCCCCCACGGCAAATAGAGCCGGAAGCTGCGCGGCTAACGGATAGGATCTCGTGGATGATCCAATGAGCGGTGTTTAAGGGTAAAGGGATGTTGCCATGAATCCGGTCATGGGACATGGCATAGAGAAAGAGCAACTCATCCCTAGACACCGTGGATACATCTACGAGAGCGAAAATGGTGTTGTCAAGGAAGCAATGGGCAAAACGGTAGCATGGGTGTATGATGTAGGAGGCGAGGGCTACCGCAGGAAAGGTGGTATATCGGGTGAATCTTTGCCAAGCGCCATCGGCCCGAAAGCGAGAAAAGATGTCAGATTGATCAAGAGTTGAGCATTCAACATGGCGATCGGGGTGAGGAAAGTATAGAATGTCATTAAGCGTGTTGAAGCTCATGGAAAAATCACAATTGAAGGCTCGGAAGGTGAAACCATGATCGGACACTTCAAGAGAACTGAGGAACTCGAGTGTGAGATTCCTGTGTGTATTGGCGTGGGTCCGCAGAAGATAATCGCAACATATGAAGCGAAAAAGTGCACAGACGCCCCTAAATAGTCCAAGAGATTGTAGGGTGGGGAAGTCGGCGAAAAGAGTAGGTCGCATTGGGTGATGAAGGAGGGCTTGTAAGCGATCGGATTGCTCTACGGATGAAGGGTTTATGCCGAGGAAAGATGGGGAGAAGGGACCGTAACGGGGATGTCTGCGTGACGACGAGGCTTTTTCCTTTCCCTTCCCAGACATGGTGACGGCGAGGGGAAAGATGATGGAGCGAGATATGGTGTCTATGAAGATGAAGAAGCAGATAGAGTGTGCAAACACAAAAGCAAGACATTACATAAAATGAAATAAATGTGAAGAGTGGAAAGAGGTTACCCATCGACGTTGTAAGATCAAGCACCCTAAAGACCCCACGCAATATAAGGAAGCAATTTGGGAAGCCGCCGCTCGTTGATCCAACAAGAATCGAAATTTTCGAAAATTTGGGGGTTAGGGTTAGGGTTTGGATGTTTGATGAGATAATGTTGTTGATGGCGAGGTGGCGAGGGTGGGGGAGTATGGAAATGAGTGGGGGTGAAGATCTAGGGGCAGTGGGGTGGATGGAGGAGGTCGATTCGGCAGTTGGAGGGAGAGGGATCGCGTGAAGGGAAGTTTGGGGGTCGGGTGGACGAAATCATGCGACAGGGGTATTTATAGGGGCGAAAGCGAACCAATCGGGTGAGGATTCACCTGATCGGGTGGATAAGTCTCGAACATTTCACGTCGGCCAACAGCTACAGGTGAACCGGTCGGGTGAGTTTTCACCCGATCGGTTGACCGCCTCTCAATTCTTCCCGCGAGTCTGTAACTTTTCACCCGGTCAGCCACACGACAGCTGCTTCACTCAACCGATCGGTTGGTATATCCCCTAAATTTCCCGAGAGTTCGGGCCTTCTCGCACGGTCTGTCACCCGGTCACGCGATGCTTCACACGACTGGTTCGCAAGGAGAGCAGATACGGCCATCGTCTGATACGTCTCACCCGATCGGTTGAATAGTCACCCTATCGGGTGAGGGCTTGTTTCCTGCAGAAAATCACGATTGGCCTAAGTTTCTCGACGGATGATCTCACGACCGAATTTAATTATTAAAATAGATAAAATAAAGTTAAAAATGAGTCTAAAAACAAGGGTGAGAGTGTAGAACATGGGTTGCCTCCCATGAAGCGCTTTTGTTTAACGTCGTTTGCTCGACGCCTCATATGGTGGTCAATTAGGGTCCGGAGGGTTTGAGGAAGAGTCGTCGGTCGCTGAGAATCCGACCGGGGAGAATTCTGGTTCTCCTACAGCATAGTGTTTCAGGCACTGCCTGTTGACTTTGAATGGCTCATCCCTTCCCATTATCTCAATAGCCCCATGCGGGAAGACCTTGGTGACGCGGAAAGGTCCCGACCACCTTGACTTGAGCTTTCCAGGAAAGAGCTTCAACTTTGAGTTGAATAGGAGAACTAAGTCTCCTTCCTTGAATTCCCTCTTCAAGATGCGCTTATCGTGCCACCGCTTCAGCTTCTCCTTGTAAATCCTGGTATTTTCATAAGCATTGAGCCGGATCTCGTCGAGCTCGTTAAGTTGTAACTGCAGGTGCCCTCCAATCTCCTTGGCGTCAAAGTTTAGGTTCTTGATTGCCCAAAATGCCTTATGTTCCAATTCCACGGGCAGATGGCATGCCTTCCCGTAGACAAGCCGGTAGGGGGTTGTGCCGATCAGAGTTTTAAATGCCGTCCTGTAAGCCCAAAGCGCGTCAGCAAGTTTTGATAACCAATCCTTCCTAGAGTTGGCCACCGTCTTTTCTAGTATGCTTTTGATCTCCCGGTTAGAGACTTCCGCCTGGCCGCTAGTCTGCGGGTGGTAGGCACGCCCCACCCGGTGTTGTACCCCGTACTTTTTCAAGAGAGCCTCGAATTTCTTCTCTACAAAGTGACTCCCTCCGTCACTGATCAAGACTCGAGGTACACCGAACCGCGGGAAGATGTTGTTTTTAAAGAACTTGGCGACCACTCTGGAATCATTGGTTGGACTGGCTATCGCTTCAACCCACTTCGATACGTAGTTCACGGCTACCAAGATATACTGGTTCCCTAAAGAGGAAGGGAACGGTCCCATGAAGTCCACTCCCCACACATCGAAGATCTCTACCTCTAGGATGTAGTGTTGAGGCATCTCATTCCGCTTGGAGATATTCCCCGTCCTTTGGCATTTGTCGCAGGCCTGGACATAAGCATGGGTGTCCTTGAAGAGGGTTGGCCAGTAGAATCCGCTTTGGAGAATTTTCGCAGTCGTCTTATAGGTGCTCGCATGCCCTCCACATTGCTGACCATGGCAATGGAAAATTATAGAGGTCATTTCAGTTTCAGGGATGCATCTCCGTATCACCCCATCATTGCATGTTTTGTACAAATAGGGGTCGTCCCAATAAAATTTGCGGACCTCATGGAAGAATTTCTTCTTCTGCTGGTAGCTCACATTGTGGGGGACGATGGCAGAAGCCAGATAATTTGCGATGTCAGTGTACCAAGGGGTCCAGGCGGAAGAGACTGAGAAAAGATGCTCGTCAGGGAGCGAATCATCGATCGGAGTAGCGTTCAAATCGAGGGTAGACATTCTGGACAGGTGATCGGCAACTACATTCTCCACCCCCTTCTTGTCTTTGATTTCCAGGTCGAATTCCTGGAGGAGGAGAATCCATCTAATGAGCCGCGGCTTAGCCTCCTTCTTGCTCAATAGGTATTTGAGAGCCGCGTGATTTGTGTGCACGATCACCTTAGCACCAACGAGATATTGCCGGAACTTGTCCATGGCGTAGATGACCGCTAGCAATTCTTTTTCCGTGGTGGTATAATTTCTTTGGGTGGCGTCAAGGGTCTTGCTCGTATAATATATGACATGCAGATTTTTATCCTTCCTCTGCCCCAAGACGGCACCAACGGTATAATCACTAGCGTCGCACATTAGCTCGAAGGGTAGATTCCAGTCCGGTGACTGTATTATGGGCGCGAAAATCAAAGCTTGCTTCAGATGGCGGAAGGCTTCCATACACCCCTCGTCGAAGACGAAAGGCGCGTCCTTCACGAGGAGTTGGGTCAGCGACCTGGAAATCTTCGAGAAGTCGTTTATGAAGCGACGATAAAATCCCGTATGTCCTAAAAAACCACGGACTCCTCGAAGATTGAGCGGTGGCGGAAGTTTTTCAATCACCTCAACTTTAGCCTTATCGACCTCGATTCCCTTCGAAGAGATGACGTGTCCCAGCACAACTCCTTCTTGGACCATGAAGTGGCATTTCTCCCAGTTCAGGACTAATCCCTTTTCTTGACATCTCTCCAGTACTTTAGTTAGATTGCTGAGGCATGAGTCAAACTCAGTTCCATAGACGGAAAAATCGTCCATGAAGACCTCCATGATATCATGTGAGTAGTCGGAGAAGATAGCGGACATGAGTCTTTGGAATGTAGCTGGGGCGTTACAAAGTCCGAACGGCGTTCTTCTATAGGCATATGTCCCGAATGGGCAAGTGAAAGTAGTCTTCTCATGGTCATCGTTATGAATAGGGATTTGAAGGAATCCGGAGTACACGTCCATGAAACAGAAATAGTTGTGCTTCACCAGCCTCTCAAGCATCTGATCAATGAAAGGGAGAGGGTAGTGATCCTTCCTCGTGGATTTGTTCATCTTTCTATAGTCAATGCACATCCGGTACCCTGTGACGGTCCTCGTAGGTATTAGCTCGTTCTTCTCGTTGCGAACCACCGTCATTCCTCCTTTCTTGGGTACGACGTGCACCGGGCTAACCCAGCGACCGGAGATAGGGTATATGATACCGGCATGTAGAAGCCTAACAATCTCCTTTTTCACCACCTCCATCATTATGGGATTTAGCCTCCGCTGCGGCTCAATCGAGGAGGCTTGCTCATCCTCAAGCAGTATCCTGTGTGAGCAGAGGCCCAAGCTAACTCCTTTTAAATCTTCAATTGCATATCCGAAAACGCCTTTAAACCTTTTTAAAACACCAAGAAATTTGGTCATCTGGTCTTCAGGCAGCGAGGAGTTCACTATGACCGGCAGGGTCGAGTCCGTCCCCAAATATTCATACTTTAGTCCCGGGGGTAACTCTTTCATCTCAACTTCATGAGGCCCCGATGCATACTTCTCAAGCCGAGCATCCTCTAGTGAAAGGACTTCTTCGTGGACCTCTCGAAAGCCAGTGTTCGGAACTTCACTCCCACCCGTGGTTCCACATGGTAAACCCTCGCAAGGTATCGCGGGGGCAACCGAGGAAGGCACCGGGTCTTTTTCAAGCTCATAGTAATTCTCGGGGAAGAAAGCTTCGACATGAAAACAAGTTTCAATGGTCGATGATTCCCCACCGTTGCTCCGAGCTTTCACATTCCCCCAAGATCTGGGATGCTCGATAAAAGTCTGTAAGGTATAGATCGGCCCCTGTCCAACGCAACCGACAGACTCTCCCTGGTGATTCTCCTGACCGGGCTACGTGAACAATTCTTCTCCCACGAATCCGGAACTGGGCATGTCGATACACGCCACATCATCAGGAGGAAGGAGAGTTGTCGTGACTGGATCCTGCTGCATATCAAGATACCATCTCTGATTTTCCACAGCGGTAGACAGAAGGGTTAGAATATTCGAAGAATTTAGGGATTCTGCCAAGGTTTGTGCCAAGCAGCGGATGTGGTGCGAATGATCCCAGATATCACCCGAAACGGCATACAACATCCTCGTCATGGGGCAGAAAACCTATAAGAAAGGAGAGAGAGAACTGCACAAATAACAAACACGTCAAAAGCACGGGTTGCATAAACGGGAGGTGAATGTAGCAATAGCAGCACGGCGACTCAGTCAATCAGTTCTATACAACTACTATTTACAATATGTACAAGTGAAATCAAAAAGCGTAGAGTGCGAAAATTATCGCGAGATAGGGATGTGAGCTAGACTCAAGGGTTCATGAAATCCTAAAATAACAAGCACGTTGCCTCCCCGACAACGGCGCCATAAAGCTTGACGTCCCCGGCTTTAACGCGTCAGAATGTGCAATGTATAATTGGGGGCGTGAGATTTAAATATTTGTAACGGCAAGCGCACGGTGTTGTAGTGTGGCTTGGGGGTCGAACTCAATGAGGCGTGGATGTGCTTGTGTCAAGAAGGTTCAAATTCACCCCATGGGCGAGCTAGCCCGAATCGGATAATGGGTTGTCACAGTAAATGGAATGCAAGGGATAAATAATATAAAGGGAAAACCCGGTACTTTGGTTTCCACCCTATCGTGCGATTCTCGTCGGTACGGCCTACGGGTAGGATAACGATCGGAATTAGGGTCTAATGGTGAGACGTTGTCTCTAAGAGTGGTACCAGCGTCCCATGGGCCCGATATTCCGGTCGGTGCCCAGGATGATACGGCGGACTTCCCGGGTTCGGTCAGTGGGCACTCCCGTGTCCATTAACACTGACCGACTCCGGGAGCACTAAGTTTGCAACGATAACTCCCAACGTCTCATCCTGTCGCTCCCGCGCGCTAGGATTCGACGTCTACGCTAAGGGTGTGAGCTATGGCTAGGGAGTCAACCGCCAAGTTTATTCCCCCTTGGCCCGACGGTCAAAGGCGGTCTTTTTCCCACCGATGACAATAAAACACCCAGCGTAACCGTTAGATTCCTAATCCCTATCGATTTCCTAGTCCTATGGACGCATCGGGAAGAACACACGAAGGGGTTTCCACCAAAATCCCAGATTTGGGAACTACTCACACATATTTAGTAAAAAGCAATCTAAATAGAAATCGACCATTAGAAACATGATCGGGCGATTGAAAAGCAGTAAGAGCAATGCTAATAACACTATATTAAAGTTTAACAAAGATCGGAAAACTTACAAATATCTGAAAAATTACAACCGTCAAGAGAGCGAAAAAACAGCAAAAAATAACAACTCCCATTTCTGGAAAACCTAGGGGTCATAGATATAGAATACGATATCACTCGATCGGGTGAAAAGTCACCCGATCGGGTGACCTACTTCGTTTCTTCGGCAGCTCAGAATAGGACTTCACCCGTTCCCACGGCACGGTCGGTTGAGGCTTGAAGCTGATCGGTTGGATCTTCGTGCCGTCGGGTGAACCGGTCGGTTGATCTCTCCGTGTCTTGGCTTCGGAGAATCGGCTACAGGTGAACCGATCGGGTGAAGGTCACCCGATCGGTTGGCATTCAGCATTAGAATTCCAGAGAGTTGGGGGCATTTGAACCGGTCTCTGAACCGACCGGGTGACTTCTTGGCCACTCCAACTTGTGTCCGGGTGGTGCACGCGTGCATCACCCGATCGGTTGGAAGTGACCAACAGGTCGAGTGAGGGGCTGAAAGATGCGATCTTCGTCGTTTGACCCCCTGGATCACGCGTGACTCTTCCTGTTGCTCCGGGGACTCATGATATCGTCGTTTTATGTCCCATACGCCGGTAAACTTCTGCAAAATACAAAAAAACACGGAAAAGTGAAAGAAAACAAGAAAACACGAGAAAACGAATACAAGACGACAGAAAATAACGGAAAAACACGGAAGAAAACGTGCGCAAATATATGAAATATAAACGCACGTCAGTTTCACAATTTTCTACTTCATATGCGGAAGTGTGTAATCTCAACTCAAAACATTATAACCAACTTCTAACCCAACAATCACAATCCCACTATAAACAAAAGAAACACACTACTTTACTATGGGATCCACAAACAAAAATCCAACCCACTTTCCAACCCAAAGCAACCAAAAGAAACACAATACTCTTCATCTCTCTCCTCAGGATTCCTACCTGGATTTACTATTGCAAACAGTAACTCCCAAAGCAAAGCAACTACAAAGAAACAGACCCTAAGGGCCTGTTCCACGCGGGTTTCTTTTGTTGCTTTTGGGGCGATAAAGTGCAAATTTCGCACTGTAGAGGGTCTTGTCGGCTTGTTTTTGGGGGATTCCTCTCTCAAAATCTCTCGCGTGTTTCTCTGCGCCGCTGCTTTTCTCCGCTGCTTTCCTCCCCTCCGGCGACTCCTCTCTCCTAGCTGGCAACCCCAGCTGACCAGTGCGAAATCCCCGGATTTCACGGCGGTTTTGCCCTTTCTCTGAGATTATTGGGCCCCACCTGATGTGCTCACCCCTCCTCTCTCCGTCTTCCCGCGGGTTTCAGTTGGGTTCGGCAAAAACCCTAGGTGGGGCTGCGGGTTTGTGCTGGATTCTGGTGCTCCATCGGTTGTTTTGGTCGGAGTTGAATGAGGTGTGCCGAGCTTGGTCAGATCTAAGATTTTTGGGGGCATGGCTACATGTTGCTGTAAGTGTTTAAGGGTTGTTATATTTGGATCATTGTTTCAGATTTTTGGGGCATGGCTCCATGGAGTAGTTTGTGTTTATGGGTTGTTAATTTTGGATCATTGTTTCAGATTTTTGGGGCATTGCTTAATGTTGCTGTAAGTGTTTATGGGGTGTTATATTAGGATCATTGTTTCAGATTTTTGGGGCATGGCTCCATGGTGCAATTTATGTTTATGGGTTGTTAATTTTGGATCATTGTTTCAGATTTTAGGGGCATGGCTCCATGTTGCTGTAAGTGTTTATGAGTTGTTATTTCTGGATCAATATTTCAGAATTTTGGGGCATGGCTCCATGGATCAGTTTGTGTTTATGGGTTGTTAATTTTGGATCATTATTTCAGATTTTTGGGGGATTGCTCCATGTTGCTGTAAGTATTCATGAGATGTTATTTCTGGCTCATTGTATCAGAATTTTGGGGCGTAGCTCCATGGAGCAGTTTCTGTTTATGGGTTCTTAATTTTGGATCATTGTTTCAGATTTTAGGGGCATGGCTCCATGGTGCAGTTTGTGTTTAGGGGTTGTTAATTTTGGATCATTGTTTCAGATTTTAGGGGCATGGCTCCATGTTGCTGTAAGTGTTTATGGGTTGTTATTTCTGGATCATTGTTTCAGAATTTTGGGGCATGGCTCCATGGAGCAGTTTGTGTTTATGGGTTGTTAATTTTGGATCATTGTTTCAGATTTTAGGGGCATGGCTCCATGTTGCTGTAAGTGTTTATGGGTTGTTATTTCTGGATCATTGTTTCAGAATTTTGGGGCATGGCTCCATGGAGCAGTTTGTGTTTATGGGTTGTTAATTTTGGATCATTGTTTCAGATTTTAGGGGCATGGATCCATGTTGCTGTAAGTGTTTATGGGTTGTTATTTCTGGATCATTGTTTCAGAATTTTGGGGCATGGCTCCATGGAGCAGTTTGTGTTTTTGGGTTGTTAATTTTGGATCATTGTTTCAGATTTTATGGGCATGGCTCCATGTTGCTGTAAGTGTTTATGGGCTGTTATTTCTGGATCATTGTTTCAGAATTTTGGGGCATGGCTCCATGGAGCAGTTTGTGTTTATGGGTTGTTAATTTTGGATCATTGTTTCAGATTTTAGGGGCATGGCTCCATGTTGCTGTAAGTGTTTATGGGCTGTTATTTCTGGATCATTGTTTCAGAATTTTGGGGCATGGCTCCATGGAGCAGTTTGTGTTTATGGGTTGTTAATTTTGGACCATTGTTTCAGATTTTAGGGGCATGGCTCCATGTTGCTGTAAGTGTTTATGGGCTGTTATTTCTGGATCATTGTTTCAGAATTTTGGGGCATGGCTCCATGGAGCAGTTTGTGTTTATGGATTGTTAATTTTGGACCATTGTTTCAGATTTTAGTGGCATGGCTCCATGTTGTTGTAAGTGTTTATGGGTTGTTATTTCTAGATCACTGTTTCAGAATTTTGGGGCATGGCTCCATGGAGTAGTTTGTGTTTATGAGTTGTTAATTTTGGATCATTGTTTCAGATTTTAGGGGCATTGCTCCATGTTGATGTAAGTGTTTATGGGGTGTTATTTCTAGCTCATTGTATCAGAATTTTGGGGCATGTCTCCTGGTATCAGATTCTTGGGGCCTGGAGCCTTGTTGCAGTTGTGATATTGTGGTGTTCTTTGTGGATAATTGTATCAGAATTTTGGGGCATGGATCCATGTTGCAGGTTGGGTTTTTGGGTTGTTATGTTTGGCTGCTTGTATCAGATTGTTTGGCATGGCTCCTTGTTATGGTTTACCTATAGCCCAATGATGAAGATGATTATTTGATCCCTATGTCCCTTGGTTATGCATAAATAGTTGGTATTAGGCTTAGGGCTGTTGACGAACAAAACGTTCGACGAACTACTCGTGAACAAGCTCGGTACATGTTCGTTTACGTTTGTTTAGGAAGCTTAATGAACAAGCTTGAACAGATTATTAGAGCTCAGTTAGTGAACGAACAGAGCTTGAACATAACCGTGTTCGTTCATTTATGTTCATGAACAAGCTCGTTAAGTGTTCGTGAATGAACAAGTACCAAAATAGTAAATTTAGACAAATACTATATTTTTTACCATGCTTGAAATGGATGTTTGTAATGAGATCTATAGAGCTATTATGCTGGATTTATTTGTTTTTTCATGCAAATATTTAATCCTTTTATTTAATTGATTTAGTCATTGGCAATTATGTTTAAATATTATTATTCCTAATTAAAAAATTGATGTTCGTTTGTTTGATTGAAAATCTGTTCATGAACAAATTGATTGTGTGTTCACGAACATGTTCCTGAACATGTTCACGAACAAGCGCAATAAGTCTTGTTAACGAACAGAACATTCGATTAACTACTCGTGAACAAGCTCGGTAAATGTTCGTTTACGTTCATTTACGTTCGTTCGGTAAGCTTAACGAACAAGCTTGAACAGGTTTTTAGAGCTCGGTTAGTAAACGAACAGAGCTTGAACATGGATTTTGTTCATGAACAAAACCAAGCTCCTTGTTCAAGCTCGTTCAAACTCGTTCGTCAACATCCCTAATTAGGCTTGATGGTTCTATTACTCCCCAATGATGTATATTCGTGAGATACATTGAAAATCATATGAAATGATATGGACTGTATGGATCGGTATATGAGATGGGTGGATGTTAAATGAGGGGGTGATACGTGATGGAGTAACTGCCTATTACCAACAATTTATCATGATAAAATTAATTCCTTCATGAGGGCTTATGTATATGTTGCATATAACCAGCAATCAGGAGCCATGCCACAAAAATCTGATACAATGATCCAAAAATAACACCCCATAAACACATATTGCAACATGGAGCCATGCCCCAAAAACCAACTTACGCCCGATGATGATGAACAATAAATAAGAAAATTGACCCAATGAAAAGAAGATATATGGGTATTTGGCTGGAAGGTTCATTTATAATGAGCAACCGCCATATATTTGGCTGGAAGGTTCATTTATAATGAGCAACCGCCATATACCTTCTGCTATTCATGCTACAAAACATGTTTACCTGAGGGCACAAGTCAAATAATTTTTATTTGACTTGGGTATGGACTAAGTTGGTATGGTGCAATTTCATTGTGGGGATTGTTTGGTTTTAGCAAATGTTAATTTTTTTCAGTTTATTTCTTGGTTTTTATGGATGTATCCGTTTCTTTTTTGGGTTCTTCAGTTGTCTGTATCAGTTTGAGGTGTTGCTTCTTGATGCAATTCTGTATGTAGCATTGAGACTTAAAATTGTTTTTTAATATTTATTTGTATATATGTTGCCTGCCTCCGTTGTCAATCTTTATTTCATGCAAGGTACACATGAGCACCGATTCCAGCCAGTCTATTCAATCCAGACCCAGACTTCCTACAGGGTCTGAGTTGGATCCAGATGAAGATGACAGCAGGTTATGCCATTGTCGGATACGGGTTCCCAGGAGGACATCATGGACCAGAAATAATCCGGGCCGTCGCTTTTCGAGCTGTCCAGTGCGAGTGAATAATAAATGCAACTTCTACGAATGGAAGGATCCTCCTCACTCAGAGTGGTCCACTTATGTGATACTACAGTTACTTGATGAGCTTGCAAGAAGCCGACCCATGCATCCTCTTCCACAGAGGTATCTGATAGGTGGCTTTTGGAGATTGATGGGCGGTTGGCGTGGAAAATGGACACCATTCTCTCCAAATACAATACCATTAAGTTGGTTTTGTATTCGATCTTAGGTTTTCTGCTTTCTTTGTTACTATTGTTTATTATCGCGATGAAAATGTAAAACTTTATTACCGTATGTTGGGATGTCAGATGATACTTATACTATGTATATTATATGTATTTTGGTTACATGTGCTTGTGCTATCTGATATGAGCTCTCTGACGTGCATTTAAAATTTTAATATTTTTTGCTTTCAGTTCATTAAATTGTATTTTTATTTCTGTTGATTGCGTTGCTTGTCGTTCTTGAGTTACTAATTATTCGGCCTTATTCAATTAAATATTCCTTTTTTAAATTCGGTCTTTTAAAATTTAATTATGTAAATTATATTTAAATATGCTTATTTAATAGTAACTTATTTAATATTTAATAGTTAGTTAATTAATAGTTAATTAACTGATGGGTTTCACAAGTTTCTACTTCAAATGCGGTTGGGGAGATAATCTCACAACAAAACACCATAACCAACTTTCTCACTTTTCTCATCCAACTTTCCCAATACCACTATAACCAAAGAAGCACACTACTTTACTATGGGCCCCCACAAACAAAACTCCTCTCCACTTTCCAACCCAAAGCAACCAAAAGAATACACTACTTTGTTGGATATTGGACTCACCGGATTTGGTTTTGGATGATGAACAAACATAAATATAACGTGAACTAACACTTTGTGAGCGCAGTTATGGAGATCGTCGCCAAATTCATATGAATATCAATTACGACGTCTCAAGACTTCTCAAATCACGTGATCGTATGCCTAAAGCTTCGTTGAAGCTTATGGACCTTTTTAGAAGTCATGAAGATTCGATTGAAGCTATTGAAGACGGTATCGTCAAGTTTTATTTATAGTCTTTAAGCTTCTTTTGTAGAATGTTAAGCCTTGAGTAGGTCTTACGGTTTAAATCTTCATAACGCTCATATCTTAGCTCTAGGATCTTAGTAGAAGTCCATACAATTCTTCCCGAAGCTTTGCGCTTCGATTCGCGACTTCTTGTGCATGTTAGTTGGTTCAAGAAGAAGAACTGACCGACTAGATGGTGATCTAGTCGGTCGGCAAAGCTTCTTGGACCGACTAGTTCTTGTCAGTCATTTCCAAACTCTTTACTGTTTACAGTTAGTCGGTCTAAGTTGACTCACCGACCGACTAGTTTGTGAACTAGTCGGTCAGTGATGCTTCTGTGACCGACTAGTTGAGCTTTCCATGTACATGCACATTTGAGCCTGAGCTACTGTTTATCATTAGTCGGTCTGTGTTCATTGATCGACCGACTAGTTGATGAACTATTCGGTCAACTTTCCTTCTTGGACCGACTAGTTTGGATTTACTGTACATGCCAATTTTTCACCTAACTTACTGTTTATCGTTAGTCGGTTTATGCTCATTTGGCGACCGACTAGTTGGTGAATTAGTCGGTCAACATTTGTTCTTGGACCGACTAAGTCTATTTATGCTCAGACTTCAGCTTTATCTGTTAGTCGGTCTCAGTTGAGTAACCGACCGACTAGTTGTGAAACTAGTCGGTCAGCTACTCTTCTTGGACCGACTAGTTCCTTATGTCTGTGCTTTGATCTTTTCTCTGTTCACTCATTAGTCGGTATTCGTTGATTGACCGACCGACTAGTTGATGAACTAGTCGGTCGGTGGTTGTTCTTTGACCGACTAGTTGGGTTCAGAAAAGAGCCGTTGGAGCTTTAATTGAAACGTTTTTCTCTCTCTCTCTCTCCTCTATCCTATAAATACTTGTTGGGCTGCATTCATTGCAGTCAAGGCTGATATTATTGCAAGTTTAGAGATCAAGAGAAATCATTCCAAGCTCATTCAAAGCTCTTTCATTCCATTCAATAATCTCTCCTCACTCTTACTTCCAAAGAGAGATTCATTGAGTGTGAAGCCTTCCAAGCCAAGTGCTTGATTCTAGGTCACCAACATCCCCATAGCTCTCCATCGCTGATCTACATCTTGGAGCTAGGGTTTGGTGCCACTTCTTCTTCCTCAAAATCATCCTTGCCCTAATTCGTAAGCAATACTCAAGGCATATGTATTTTGTCGGTAAGAAGTTTCTTATTTCATTTCAATTTCATATTGTAAGTTTCACTCTCGGTTGTGATCCCGGGTTGTGGGAGTCACAAATTACTTTGTGCATGATTTGACTTGTGAAGGTTTTTCACAAGTATTTCATAGTGGAAATCTTGAGTTAGGGTTTCTAACTCAAGTATCCGGAGGGGATCCGGGTGGTTGGGACGTAGGATCACCGGGAACAAGTCGGGGAGACTTGGGTGGATCCGAACCCAGTAATATCTATTGTTAGCATTGTTAATTTTGTTGTTGTCTTCAATTTAAGCTTCCGCAAATTGATTTGGTAGTTGTTTGCACGATAATAAGGAATTATACTCCTCGTTATTTTTAAAGTACTATTCATCCCCCCTCTAGTACTTGTGCAGTAGCTTGTAGGGCATTACATACTTCTCTTCTCTCCCCTCAAAATTCCTCCTTGGATTTACTATTGCAAACAGTAAATCCTATCCCAAAAGAAACCCAATGGAACAGGCCCGAACTCACAAGACAATAAACTCACTATTATCCACACTTCTTTGCCCGTTTCAACTGGTCGTGGGTCCTGCATCGTGTTAAAGGGGGGTTTGGGTAGTTTTTTTTGGATGACCGTGCACGAAATTGATCGTGATTTCTTTACGGGCCTGTTCTTTTGCTGGAAAGGAGAAATGAGAAAGTTGGAAAAGTTTGGAATCTGAAGAGAGAGAAAATAGAGTTTTGTGTTCTTTTGGGTGGAAAGTTGTATGGAAAATTTGGTTAGGAAAGTAAAGTGGGGTCCACCCAACTTGCTTGTGTTTTTTTAATAGTAGAAAGTTGGAATGAGAAAGTGGAAAGTTGGTGAGTTGGAGGGGAGAAAGAGAGAGATAGATGGGATAGCGGGACCCACAGAATAGTAACTTACCACAACTTTTCCATGGTTTCCCGAGGATTATAAAGAATCCCAAAACGGTCATTCGAAGTGCCACTTCAGCAAACTTTCCACTTTTAACTTTCCAGCAAAAGAACAAATGCAAGGAAAGTTGATTGAGAAAGTGGATGAACAATGCCAAAAATCACTTTATCATCAACTTTCCAAGTAAAAGAACATGCCCTAAGTCAGAGAGTTTTTGAGCCCGAGTCTACTTGATTTCTGAGGGGGGTCCCATTTCAAACTTAACACGGTAGACCGTAAACCCCACAAACAAGGCCGCTTCTTGAGACGGAAAAAAAAGAAACACACACGCCCAATAACCATCCTGTCAGGGACTTTTATGCATAAACGCAATGATAAAACCGGTCCTGCTTAACCCCCAATTATACCCCCCATCCCCAACCCGACCCTCTCATCGCCCCCGCATCGCCAATGGGAGCTCTGCGTCTCCCATCTCTTGCTCACGTCTTCTCTCCGTCTAAAACCTTAACACTAACCCTAAAATCTCATTCATCAGATTATCTCCGCCGCTCAATTCGAATAATATCACCCTCATCGGTGTCCGGCAACGGCCACAGGCGATTCACTACCCAGAGCCTCGCGAAGGAGGAGGCAGCGGCGGTGCCTTCTCCTCCCCTGCCGCCGGTGGCAGTAGATCGGAAGCCTTCTTCTAGTCAGGATGGAGCGGTCACTCCGAGATCAGTGGACTTCAATGCGTGGTATCTTGATGTCATCGCGAGTGCTGAGCTTGCGGATTACGGTCCAGTCCGTGGGACGATGGTTATTCGTCCATATGGTTATGCTATTTGGGAATCAATTCAGGTTTCTCTATTTACTTACATTCCCTTTTTGTTCGAGTTGATCTTCGTAGTGATCTGCTGCATATTTTAAAATTCATATGTTTACGAGGTAAAGTATCATCGTTGACTGGTTGGAGGCTTGGAGTACTGAGATTTTTGTGAGAGAGAGAAATGTACTGTATTTTAGTTGAATCCGTTGTAACTGTTTGTTTAGAAAACGTTCCTAGAAACGTATTCCTACAAATTCTTCCTGGCACGAGAAATCATAGCTAGGTGTAAGTTGTTTAGCAAAATATTATAGGACATCATAAAGTGATTTTTCTTACTATTTATTCATCTTTTGTTGGTTCCTTTCAGGAATATTTGAATGTGAAGTTTAAGGAAACCGGTCACAGCAATATGTACTTTCCTCAGGTGTGTAGCTTCTTTGTTTGTGTTAATAATTTAAATGTATTAGTTTCAGGAATTTATCATGTGTGCTTATACATCATTATTAGTTTTTTCTCCGATAGAAGGGATGGGAGGAAGATGATTACTGGCTATAATTCATTTCATAAAAGACAGAAGTTTAACAAGCTGCTGCAGAAGCACCTCTACCCCAACACCGGGGTGGGGGCACCCACCAACCCATGCATACACAACTCCCCTATTCCCCTCTGAACCCCTAACATATACGATATGTCATATCATTACGGCATTGCATTACAATTCTCCTGAACAAGCTGGATCAAAACACAATCTCTACCAAAACATAACTTCTTAATTACTGATATTATCATTAATCTCCAAAGAGCCAACGTCATATGCAGGGGCGAATGCCATAGGTGCATCAACTTCAGCTAGTTATACACCCAGGAGAATTAACCTTATCATGTGCCTTTCATTGTAGTTTCATGTCCATTGTGCGTCCAATAACCCTTCTTGGTCCTGGGTGATAAGATGGATTCACGAATAAGCATGCCATATTGGTGATGCTTAATTGATGTTTAAGGAATATGGGGTGTGAATTCGACCATGTTTGATTAATGACTGACAATGGAAGTTATGGAACAAATGGGGTCAATTAAATTACATCTTTTATCATACAACAGGGGACTCTAACAGTCAAGCCACAATCTCAAAATTCAGAGACCAAAATAGTACTATAAGACTGAAATTATAAAAATGAAAACTTCTCGTTCCTTTCGTTCCTTAACATTTTACGATCTGTTACAAATATTTATTCTCAATTAACATGTAATCAATTATATATGGTTGGATGCCTCTCAAAGTCTAGTTTCTGATTGATGTAGAACCAAAAAGATTTGGAGAAACTTGTCCAAAATTTTGGCGAAGAACAATGAATCTAGGGTTTTCGAGACTTCTCATCAAGGAATTGATTTCTCGTCAGTGTAGACTTTTCTCAGGTTTAGGAGGTTTTAATTTCTCAAACTTTTCATTGATCCATTCATCAAATCAAATAAGTTTGTGGTCTGTAAATAGGTTTACAAATTGACTCTTAAAAATCACATCCAATGTAGGACTAAAACTCTAAAATAATTAAAACACTTAAAATAAACAAATACTTAAAACAATTAATAGACTCAAAAGACTCAAACTCTATCTTTATGAAATCTAAAATAATATAAAGAAGGTGACTCTATCTCCATTTCAAACTGGATCCCTATCATTCTTACCGGCTTGAGAACTTCACCACATGGTGAATAGTGACAGGAGAAGCATAACTGGACAGAAATCAGCAATCCCTTGTAATTAGAGAAGATGTGTCTACAAACTTTAAAGTGTAGCAAGATTGCAAATGAATGTCTTCTGAAATTTTTTCTGAAATCATAAAAGAAAGGAAATCATATAGAACTTGCTTGTTGGTAGGATATGGATGATCTGGGGCGACGAACTCGATGTGCTCAACTTTCTCAAGCGGTGTCTTCCTGCTAAGTGATGGCATATGATCAACATGTGGCATAGACTTTATCTCTAGCTGTAAATTTATCTCATTTTCGGGCTCAAACTTGATTTTTGGTACAGATATAGACTCAAACTCAAACTTGATCTTGGACTAGCATCAGGCTCAAGCTCCAATTTTGACTCAGGCTCAATCTTTGTCTCAATCGCATATTCAGGATATGGCTAAGCTCATGCTCAGGTTTTGGCTCAAGATCTATCATTGGCTCTGGCTTGGGTTCAATCTTGTGCTTTTTCTTTAATTGTTCGAGCCTTTAAAGTTGTTGCTCTCACGTAACTCCTCTAGTGGATCTTTCTCAACATTTGGACTTGAAAATTGTTGGGATGATTGATGGATTAATCAATACTTGAAAAGATACCGATATCGAAGAGTGATTTTGAATACCGATCAACGTCAAAAAGAAACATAAAATTGCTTATACCAAGATAACGCTTCTCTTTTTAACTTTAAATATGCGTACACATATTTCTTTTCATTTGAAATGTTAAAACATGAGAAGAAATCTTCTAAATGATACTCCCAATCATGATATCCATACATATTATTGAAGCCATAAAGGAACACGACCCGTCTGAATATCTCATGCTCATAATTTGTTGGAAGAGAATGGTCCCTGTAATAATCATCGTAGTACCCCATAAAATTTGAGGAGATCTTCTTATATGGAAGATGAACATGTCCATTAGGAGTAGCTACGCGTGTTTGGTTGAGCTAGCTAGCCATTGATGCAAACATGGCTGGATTTAGTTTGAAAACGACTACAAATTTTTTGAAACAACACGACGGTGTAAAAAATCCAGTAGAAAATACCAATTAAATCGCACGACACTTTGTGCGCGCCCGGCTCAGTCGGGCTTTTCACCGAGTCAATGCGGCTTGGCTGGAGTCGGCATCGGCTCGGCTGGAGCAGGCTCGGCGTGACTCGTGTCGGCTCAAACTGAGCCGATGAACAGTGTAACTCAGACAGCGGCTCAACACAGTGTTGCTTCGCAGCGCGGATCGCTGTTGGGGTTGGCTCGACCGAGCTGACACTTTAGCAAACGGTACGAACTATGCCGACATCGTTTTCGATGAAATTGTAGACGATTCACCGTCAAATTACAGCTATGGGTTCGCCATGTCCTCGCCTGGACATGTGAAATCTTCTAATGGGGTCCCGTCAGCACCTTTGGTCGTCGGCGAAGTTGAAAACTTTTCTCGTCGACGAAGCAGTGGCTTCGGTCGACGGCGTTGGGATTGTTGATTGCAGATGGTGTCAATGAGGGCATGTGAGGGATTGGGCGACGACGACATGTGTCGTCGGTGAAGATTTTGGGACGGCAGCTGCTAGGGTTAGGGATAGGGTTTTGGGATTTTTATTTTTTTATTTTATTTTTTGTGGATCTGAAATTGGGAAGAGGAAGATGAGATCTTTCGGCTCTGATACTAAATTTGATGTAAAACGAGAAAGATTTGAGAAAATTTGTGAATTTTTTTGGGCAGAACAATGAATTCTAGGGTTTTCGTGAATTATCACCAATGAATTGACTTCTCTTCAATGTAGATCTTTCTCAGGTTTCAGAGTTTTAATTTCTCAAACTTTTCATTGATCTATTCATCAAAACAAATAAGTTTGTGGCCTTTAAATAGGCTTACTACTTGAATATCAAAAAACACAGCTAATGATGGGCTAAAACTCTAATTTAATTAAAAAATCAAAATCAATAAAGACTCAAAACACCTAGAGGACTTAAATGACTCAAACTGTCTCTATAGAATCTAAAATAAAATAAAGAAGTGGACTCTATCTCAATTTCATATTGGATCACTGTGACAGATGGTGTTGTTTCGGTTTTATTTGCCTTCTATAGCAAGTGATAGAGCCAATATATTAAAGGCCGCACAAAATTCTAGATTGTAGCACCTCCAAACATGTAATAAGATGGTCAATTTTGAGAGGAATAATGACTGATCCAAAAGAACTGAAAACTGATGGACCCAAACAATGGACCTCAGACCTCTGGTCTACTTCTAAGAGGCATGACCACTGTGAAGCAGTGGCACCGACTGCCTTCTTATTGGATGTCACGAATTGCCTTCTTGTTGATTCGGTGTTTCAAGTCCTATACTGGTCTATAATGGTCTTCCTGTTTGGCTGGGCTTATGTCATGCCTCAGAAATGAACATGATTCAATGTGGCAAATTGTAAGACCATCATATGGACATTTTGGAAATTTAGGAGCATTTGGAGGCTTTGGATTTAAGAGCTTAACCTCCAGGCGAGTGTATCAATCTAGCAACTAGTTGCAACTTGTACGTTTCTATGATGCTGCCTTTTGGTCAGGAATTACACCAATAACTTAAGAATTGATGTCTTCTTGACTTCCCGTCGAAAAAAACTCGGCAAATTCTTATGAAGAGATTTCTTACGTTGTGATGCTTGCCTTAGCTTATTCCATTTGATATGCTGCTGGCCTTGCTAGTGATGATAATTAGGCATATATATGTCTGAACATGTGTTATTTTCACCCGTACAGTTCATTCCGTACTCATTTATAGAGAAGGAAGCCAGCCATGTAGAAGGTTTCAGTCCAGAGCTAGCACTGGTTACCATTGGAGGAGGAAAGGAACTTGAGGAAAAACTTGTGGTATGCTTTCTAAATTTTATCTTGTTAGTACCAATTTTTCCCGTTAAGCATATGTTTAATTTTATTTTTTTATTTTTCAATGTGGAGCCCAAATGAATATCTTCAATAGACACAATAGCTTTGATGCCATAACTCTTAATATTTTGAATTCCATTTTCGAGGGTCTGGCAGGTACGACCTACAAGTGAAACCATTGTGAATCACATGTTTACACAATGGATTCAGAGTTATCGCGACCTTCCTCTAATGATTAACCAGGTTAGACTCAATTGCTATATCTGTTCTCTCACCACCCACCTCCCAAACACACACATGTACACCCCCACTTGCAGACAGCCACAGACTCATGGTTAACATTGTTAATTGTTGGCTTCCTTTGTATTCTACTTTCTAGTGGGCAAATGTTACAAGATGGGAAATGAGGACAAAGCCGTTTATTAGGACCCTTGAGTTTCTGTGGCAGGAGGGCCATACAGCTCACACAACACCTGAAGAGGCAGAAAAAGAGGTTTGTGTTTATGCTTACGGTCTACTGATTGTGATGTATGACTATATATTATTAATTTAGCTTTGTGTGTTCTGCACTGCAGGCATTGCAGATGATTGATGTTTATGCAAAATTTGCTTACGAGCAAGCTGCAATACCTGTTATTGCAGGTAGGAAATCAAGGGCTGAAACATTTGCTGGTGCTGCTTGTACATATACAATTGAAGCTATGATGGGTGATATGAAGGCGCTACAGGCTGGAACCAGCCACAACCTTGGCCAAAATTTTTCTCGTGCCTTTGGAACACAGGTTAGTGTTACCCAGCTCCTAATTTCAAATTAGGGCTATCAATGGATATCCGAAATTTCTGAATCTGTGCTGTATCCGCATCTATTTTTGCGAATATATATAGCAATAATTTCTATCCGACTTCGTAAAATATCTGATCATATAATATCCGCTTTCTAAGTGGAGTGCATACGGATTTCTTGCTATCCACTCCAATATTATTTCATATGAATTATTTATGAGATTTAAAGTTCTTAGCGCATATGATATGCTACTATTTATAACTATATATTATAAAATTGTGTATGATCCTCATGTGAATATTTCTTTTTTATAAATTATCAATATATCTTTTGAACTTTTTATTGCAGGTACTAGTTCTTATGAAGATTTAACATAAAACTATGATTATAAGTGGGTATTTGAAATATCTGAATCCAATTAATAGCCACATGTTAGCAGATACGGATATCAAAAAATTGAATCCGACTCTGCAAAATATCCATCCGCCAAGAGTGGTATGGAAATGGTTATTGCACCTCCCTTTACACCCCTATTTCAAATGCATTAAGCTTTCTGGTTTTTTCTAAACAAAAAACTGCATAAAAAACATAGGACGGAAAATTGGTCGATGCTGAGGCAATGATCATATTGTTCGGATAGTACACTGATGTGATCCAAAAACTTTATACCGTGCATATTAGCTAGTAACTTGTGATAAACCTGAAGTTAAAATTCTGATTAAATGGTTGAACGAATCCCATTTAACAAATGAAGTAAATGTTCGAAAAAGGCTGATGCCAATACATTTTGGTCTTTTTGGATCAGATTTTTTATGAGTGATATACAAATAGACCCCTATTTATCTCTTTAAGTTTCATTGAGGCACACATAGCATCGAGCTAATTTTCAATTTAATACATGTTTAAAACATTGCTCTCGGAAACAAAAGCATATTGCAGGTGAACCGATTGATTTAGTAAAATATCTTCATGAAAATAAGCTGTTGATAGACTCATAGAGCTTGTTGGAGAGAGATAGGGTAATTTCGTAGACGGTCATGGTTATCTGAAGCACTTGCTAAAGATGAAGCTTTACTGAAACCAACACAGTGTTAACCGACAATGTTGAACTCCCCACGATCAATGATCTGGATTACATGTTCGAATTGTGGTACATTAGCGATTTGGAGCTGTATAATCAATGTTTTGGATTTTGATACCATTTTAGACTAAATAAAACAGTCGTTAACAATGTGATGAATTGATTTGCTTAAATTTTATAATATAAGCTATTCCATGCATATACATACTTCTAAATATACGTATAAGAAATACAAAAACTCTTAGCAACATTGTAAAACTTAATTTTCCTTCCTAAAAAATGTATGCAGTTACAATTAGTGTTCAACGTACCTGCTTTCGTACCACATATTGAAGGGCGAAATGGTACCTGTTTTCATACCACATATTGAAGGACGAAATGATCCGCATTTATGGTGACCTTGAACCAACATCTAACTGAACCTAAAGCCTTTGATCCCTAAAGCCCTGTACTTTTGGGACCATCACCCGATACTCTAAAATTCAAATACAATCAAAACTAGTACTACAAACCATTTGTTGACACTGAGATTGAAATCAAGATTTGAAGCCTTGGTAAAGATATATGGATTGCCTACATTGGTTTTCTATGTTTGATCGTCACTATAACAAGTCATATTTTGTCTAAAAGAAAGCTTCCCAGAACTTACTGTATCATTTTCTTAATTATAATGGGCATTACGTGCCAAATATTCATGTTTTTAATCTGTGAAACTATTATTTTTCTTTTTAAAAGATTATGCCAAAGTTGATATCATGCCCCGAATCTCAATCCTTTTGGTATCCAAACTCCAAATTCTTTAAGTTGTTTAAAATTAAACCCAAAGTTCCTTAAGTTTTTTGAATGTACTCCCCACGACTTGATGCGACTAGGGGTGCGGCCACAGCTAGTGTAATTTTTTTAATTTTGGGCAGCACGAGGTATATTTGTAATGTCAGGAAATCATGTGCTTTTACAAAGGGGAGGGCTGAAATAATAGGGATTATGTGGAATTTGGTAATAATTATTAAGAAGAGGAGTGATTAGGAGTGGATTAGGCTTAGATCCGGGGAGAGTTAGACTTTTCTCTCGAATCAAAAGCTAGGAGAGCGGTTCTCCTCACGAATCGAGGCCAATTATCCTTTGTATTCATAAAATTATCAATAAAAATCCAATTTTATCCCAAATTCAGATCCGATTCCTATCAAATTGGTATCGGTGCATAGATACCGAAGGCGGCTATGAGAAAGGTGGAAGCTTTGAATGAGAAATTTGATACCGAAGTGGTGGATTTGAAGAAATGTATGGAAGAAAGATTGTCATCATTCCTGAATGGAGGCATCGGAGGCGAGGTTAAACACGGCGATGGAGACCTTCATGTAAACCCTAATAGAGAAGATGTTGACAACCGATCGTCGTCCACAGACCGAGAAAGAACCAATAAAACCAGATCCGGGCAACAAAGAAGAGAATCACTTAGATCTAGGGTAAAAGACGTGAACTTTGGCAAAGGAAAGGCAAAAGTCGACGACTTTGTGGGGGGATCAACCATTGTACGATGTGGATCTGAGGCAAAAGGTAAAATTTTTGGTCGACACTGAGGGAAAGATCCATCTGAAGGGGGTTTCGACACCAGATTTGATCAACGACAACTTCAACGCAAATTTACCGTGAAACAGTCTTCAGATCCATGAGCGGGAGATCCACGACGGATGAGTGAGTCGCTAGGGGCATCACAGCCCCTTCGCAAGCCGCCGTGCTGTCGAAGGCACCGAGGTTAACTGCCCATGGGCCAGCGGCCCTATGGCAGGCCGCCCTGGGCATGGCGAGCCCAGGACGGGACGTCCTGGCCTTGGGGTCCTTGGGCGGACCGCCCTAAAGCATGCTTGTCCTTGGCGGGCCACTAAGGGCCTGACAGGCGGGTAGCACTGGGTCTGCGGTCCCCGGGTAGGCCGCACTGGGGCCCACGACCCCTGTGCAGCCTTTCAGGGGGCTTGCAGGTCCTGATTTCCAGGTAGGAGGCCTCGACATCAACATCCTGGAGGTGGTGGCCCTTGGGAGGAGCTTAGAGATTACCATGACGATTTTCCGGGCTACGAAGAAGATGGTGGTGACCCCGATTGATACAAGGATGGTTGGAGAGACGACAAGGGGCCTGAAGGAGCACAATTTGGAGACTTCAATGCACAGCGGGATGACCACCAGCCATTTCACTACGACCAATCCGGAGGGAGAGCAGTTCAAGGGGTCTTCAGCCTGAAAGGATCCGGAAGGTGAAAATGCTAATTTTTAAAGGAAATGACCCTTATGTATGGATCTACTGAGCTTAGAGATATTTCACAGTGAATTGTCTTATGGAGGATGAAAAGTTGATGGCTATTGCCATATGTTTGGGAAGAGATGCACTTTCCTGGTACCAGTGGATGAATATAGACAGCTGATGCGTTCATGGGAGGAGTTCAAGGACTGCTTGCTCTACTGCTTTCGCGACACTCATGAATGGAACCTACATGAGCAGCTCTTTGCACTCGAGCAAGAAGGCACCATCAAGGAATATAGGAAGAGGTTCGAGAGGCTCTCGGGCCGAGTGAGGGGGGTATCTGAGGAGACGCTGGAGGAAAATTTCATGAATGGACTGAAGAGGAACATTAGAGCGGAGCTACGTGTATGCCGAGGCCGAGTGAGCTTGGAGAAGCTATGTAGCTGGCCCAAATGGTGGAAGACAGGATTAATGTTGGGCAGTCTACCTATGGGCGGAACCACAGCCCGCACTCTTGGCATGACAGAGGTGTATGCTGAGGCCGAGTGAGCTTGGAGAAGCTATGTAGCTAGCCCAAATGGTGGAAGACAAGATTACTGTTGGGCGGTCTACCTATGAGCGGAACCACATCCTGCACTCTTGGCACGACCGAGGCTCAGAAGTCCCAGCCAGCGGTGAGTTAGACAGTTCAGGAGAAGTGTAGCAAGCCTTAAAAAGAAAATAGGATCAAGCGGCTTACATAGACCGAAATTGAGAATATGTGCATCAAAGGATTATGCTGTCGATGTGATGAGAGGTTCGGACAGAGACATCGTTGCCGAGAGGGTGCTCTCTAGATTTTGATCATCAATGATGAAGAAGGCGCATAGCTGAAGAGGAAGAGCTAGGAGGGGACGCACACTCTCATTTGGAGTAGCGTGCCTATGGTTTTCATGACACCACCTTAAAGACAAGGATGATCTTTGGGACATAGTAATGATGCAACTAGGGATGCGGCCACATCTAGTGGCATTTTTGTAATTTTGGGCAACATTGTTATTTTTGTAATTTCAAAAAATCAGTAGCTTTTTAAAAGGGGGGACTGGAATAATAGGGGTTATGTTGAATTTGGTGAAAATTATTAAGAAGAGGAGTGATTAGGAGTAGATTAGGCTAGATCCTTAAAGAGTTAGGCTTTTCTCTCGAATCAAAAGATAGGAGAGCGGTCATCCTCTCGAATTGAGGCCAATTATGCTATTCCCCAAATTATAATAAAAATTTCATTTTTATCCCAAATTCAGATCCGATTCCTACCAGTCTGATTTAAAATAGTAATCTTCTGCCATGTGCAACATAAATTCTCACAACAATAAAATGAAATTTTACAAAGGTAATTGACATGGAGATGTAAAAATTAAACAAAATATTCAGAGCAAAATAAAAAGAGCAAAATAAAAAGTTAGCAGATAAGAATTTTTTGCATATTATATATTTCCATAATAACTTTAACGCAGGTTGTTCAATTCTGTATTGTTTTAACGATTGAGATTGAGAATTACTCCCTCCATATACCGCATTCATTCATTTAATTTTGTTTACATCTTTACTTTATGAAGTCTACACATTCGTCATCTTTTGTTTTTAGTCTTTTTAAATCAAAGACAGCAAATCAATGGTTCTCAATGAGTTGAAAATTGTATAGCAAATTCCTCTATGGAGTGGGCATAGAGCATATTCTACTAAGTAGTTGCAGAAATGCAGAGATGGGACCATGCACAACTGAAAAAGAGAGAAGCGTGGGTGTGTGCGTTGGTATCGTCGGGGGGATAAAAGGGATTAAATTGCAAAAAAACTTTGAAGGGACAAAGTGCATAAATCCCACCCCAAACCACATGGGGGTAAAAGGAGAAAAGAATGTGTTAAAGTGCAAAAATCACATGGGGTCAAAGTTAACAAAACCGATGGCTAAACCCATAAATATGCGGAAAATGAAGGGGCATTTGGGTTTTATGAAGAAACAATGGCAAGCCTGCAAATAATGGGAATGAGGGGGCTTTTGTTTGGGTTCTTCACAACCTCACCCAAAACCCCAAACACAAACTCTCACCATCCACCAAGCGGGGCCCACCATGCCTATGTGGCACAAGGTGGCTCACACCTTTGTCCTAGTGGGATAAATGTGGGTCTCACTTTTATGTTATATGGGGACATGGCCGTGGGGAACATCCCCCGCTTGTATTAATGATATATATATGAGAATAATGGGTATCATACGCTATATGAGGGGGTGCCTCATATGTCCTCTCACATAAAGAGGGAAGTAACGAGCTTACATGGGCTTGTACTTGTTGTACCCGTCCCCTTTATATGAGAGGGCATATGTGGGCTTGCACTTGTTGTAATCGTTCCCTTTATGTTAGAGGGCATATGTGGGCTTGCACTTGTTGTAATCGCCCCCTTTGTGTGAGAATGCATATGAGGCACCCTCTCGTATGGCATATGATACCCATTATATATATATTGGAAACCCAGAAAAATCCCCAATCCCCTCCACCGCCTTCGGCTTAGGAGGGTAAGGCCAGAGCCCGGCCGAGACTATGTAAACTGGGGGCGACCGCCACGCCCTTAACGGCCCCCGGGTAAATCCGAGAGGGGAGTGTAGCCCCAGGGTAAATAATCCCCCAACAAATACCAACCCATGAAGGTAATAAGCCTCGAACCTATGAACCTTGGCTTTGGAGTGGAATGACCTACCACTAGGACATCCTTTCGTGGGCATATATATATATATATTATTAATTTGACAACTTTTTTTTGAATTCTAGGGCTGACTAGGACAACCTGACTGGGACAAAGGGGTTGATAGAAAGACGGCTTGGATTTAATCTTGAGGGATGAATGGTTGAGATGCGATTCTGTGAAAAGTTTTGGAGGGAAAACATTTTTTGGAAAATGGAAGTTTATATGGAAAGGAGATTTTTTGGGAAATGAAAGTTTTTGGGGAATAGCAGAGTGCAATAATGCATTTGGGGAAAAAAACTTTACCTTGCACTTAATGCTGCAGATTGAATGTTGTGCAGATCGAATGATCTCTCTCTCAATGCGGGGCCCACCATCTCTTCGACGCATGGGGCAACAAGATGAGAATAATTTCCCGCGCCGAAGGCGCTCGCGCTGAATTTTTTTACGCTAATTTGTTGTCCCGCGTCGAAGGCGTCCACGCCGAATTTGTTGTTTCGTGCCGAAAGCACCCGTGCCGAATTTGTTGTTCTGTGTCGAAGGCGCCTGTGCCGATTTTGTTGTTCCACGCCAAAGGCGTCCGTGCCGCTAAATTTTGTTTTTTAAATTTTAATATTTTTTGGGGAACAAAGATTTCGCGGGCACGGATTTATTCTGCTAAATTTTTGGGAAACAAAAATTTTAACCGTACCCGTCGGCACGAGTTTTTGGGGAACAAATATTTGAACAGTGTCCACAGGTACGGGTTTTTACGCTAATTTGTTGTTCCGCACTGAAGGCGTCCGCGTCGAATTTGTTGTTCTATGCTAATTTGTTGTTCCGCTTCGAAGGCACCCGCAACGAATTTATTGTTCCGCGTCGAAGGCACCAGCACCGAATTTGTTGTTCTGTGTCTAAGGTGCATGTGCCAAATTTGTTGTTCAGTGTCAAAGGCGTCCGTGCCGATAAATATTTTTACGCTAATTTGTTGTCCTTTTAAATTTTAATAATTTTTAGTGAACAAAGATTTCACGGGGAAAATCTTAAATGAATCGTGCCCGCGTGCACGGGTTATGATATATATATATATATATAAATATATAAAGGCCCGTTGGGCCTTTGTTTTTCCCCTTTGTTTCCCCCCTTATTTATTCTCCCTCACGTGAGCCCCCTCCCACTTACTCTCTCTCCCCCTCATTTATCTCCCCCCGACTCTCTCTCTCTCTCACGAAGCAGCCACCGGCGAAAAAAAGAACGCCGCCGCCCGTCTCTCTTCTCACCCTCGGCGGCCTCCCTTCTCTCTCATTCCTTCATTTCGAAGGAACCCACACGGCCCCCCTCTCCTCTCGCCACCTCGCTGACACGTGGCGTGCCTTTCTCCTCCACCGAACCCTAAAATCCAAGGTTTTTGACACCGATTTCACCTCAATTCGAGGCTGATTGTGTTCGTGGCATCCCTCTGAACATCTCAGGTCTTCTTCCACCTTTATTTAAGCTCGATCAGTCCCTAGGGTTTTCGGTTTTGTGCAAAAATGGTATTTTTCAAATGAGATCTGGGTTTTCCTCTGGATTTGATTTCGGTTTGAGCTTTGGAGTTGGATTTCTCTCTGATTCCTTCATCTATCCACGATCCGAGGTAAAATCACTCTGATTTTCTAAATTTTGGATTTTTAAATTTGTGGATTTTGTCCCTCTAGTTTCTGCGATGATGTACCTGAGCACCGGGCGTGGCGACGAACCTTGCTGCAGCCCATTGTCCCTCAAAAAGATCACTGATGGGCTTTTCCCTTTGGCCGAGACCCATAGAACCCTTTTCCCCTCTTTGCATGCGGGCTGTTTAGGTGATTTCACCCTTTTTGCCTTGACTGTTGGCCTTCATCTTGCTTGCTGCGAACTGCAGAACCTTTGTGTGACTGAAAATGGTCACCATGACCAGAAATATGTTACTGACCCTAGGGATTTTTCCCTTATCATATCTGCTGGGACTCTTCAGAATTGAATGATAATTTTTACTACATTTGATGCATGGTAAATGATGTATGTTGGCTTAGAAATTGCCCAATGATCGAAGATGAGGGTTTGGCCTCAAAGGCTGTTGGAAAATACGGGAAATCTTGCCTGAAGGATCTAAGTTTACTGCCACTAGGATCATAAAACGCTGCTTGAAGGATCGTATGAAACCATTAATAAATAGTTAAGTCCCGAAAAGATCAATGATAAAATCTTATCTGAGATCACCAGATTGTCCCTCCCCCATTTGACCACCCCATAAATTCTAAGAGTATGACACTGGACGTTTCCTTTACTTGTAGGTTCGCTCTTACTCTTATTTATATTCAAGTTTCAGTCTATGTAGCATATTAGAATATCGTGTTATTAATTGTCATATCCATACTTAGATATCTAATTTCTTCACTTCTAAAACATGTTAAGTATTATGATGCTTTCTCATCAATAATTGCTATGGAGTTGATTAGTGGCCCATGCCATTAGACTAGTTAGTATATTAGGTGTGCTATGGAAGTACTGATTTGAAATTCACTGGACTATTTATATGTTTAGAATGAATGAGAATGTGATTGAAATGAGAATGTCATAGGACACTAATATACAAATTGAGTTTAATGTGGCTTTAGAATTTAATTCGCCTTGAAAAATCATGCTTAAAACATTGTGTAGAATAACACTTGGACTATATCGAGTCACTGATTGAGGCACTGAGAGATGTACACTATTATACACTTGGCACTTCAGACTCACGTGTTTTGGGGTAAATCATATTAGAAAGAGTGCGGGAGCAACTGCAGCCACGCTCCTATTGACTTGACCGCATCAGGTAGTTCACACATGGGTCACATCATTGAATCAGGATCTGACCCCTATTGTACCGTCGGACTTAATTACTGAGTTCCACACTGTTGACTCATGGCCCATACCGTCTCTGCTTTGGGCCTGGCCCAGGTGAGCGCCCCTGGATACTGAGGTGGACTCCTTGGTTGTTTCTGTACTCTCCAATATGATTCACGGCTGAAGTTTGGCATAGAATAATGGAACCATGATATTGTCACCTTTAAATTGTTAACTGAGCTGCATGTTAATCTTAAATGTCAATGCAATATTACCTAGTCTGTTCTTGTTCTCAGTTACTGCTTCCTAGTTAGTGTTTTCCCATGTTCACATAATTAAATTCCAAATTTTTTAGAATCATTGTGATTTATTGGTGGGCCTTCATTGTTGTTGTACCACCAGGTGTCGATCCAGAGATAGATGAGACACCAGAGTTTGTGGACTCAGCTGACTCTTGCTTAGAGGTAGAATATGTATTTTTGTGATAATGGCAGATGTACTTTTGTTATGCATGCTTATAGCATGATGTATAGCTTTTTGTAAAGCGTGCTTTTGGCATGATGTACATCATTTTGTAAATTCGTTCATATATATAAATGAAAGTTTTTGTTAAGCATTTTGATACATCTCTGCTTGTGTCTAGATTGGTTTCTCTGGTTAACTGCAGGACATGCTATCCTTTGCAAAACATGATGCGATCGCATGTAGCGGGGCGTGACTATATATATATATATAATATTTATAGGCAGAGGGAGATGAGCAGCCGGTGTAGGAAATTTCGTATACCGGCCATCCAAAAACCTCATATTCACCATTTTTAAATTTTTTTGTTTTGGATTATTGTACATGTTCTAAAACCTCAAAACCCAAATATGGATGGACCCTAGGGAGATTTGACCATTGATTCACTTGTTACAAAAAATTATATATTTTTTGAACCCGTTGACTTAGCAACAATCGGATCGATGGTCAAATAATATTGTATTCACTTGATTTTTGATATTTTTATCATCGATAATATGTAGAAAAAGATGAATGGTGTGGATCTTCAAAAAGGCGGAAAATGAGGTTTTAGAGTAGGAAATTTCCTATATCAGTTGCTTATATCCCCTTTTCTCATATCCTTATTACATTTGAGGGGGACCTGTCACGGGTTTATCCCATGTGGCAGTGTCCACTCAACCGTGGGGGATGCTCCCCCATTCTAAAAAATAAAAATAAAAACCTTCCCCCAACATCCTACTTAATTGCATGTTTGGCCTTGGTTTTTTATCATTTTGGACCTTTTAGCCTTCTTATTTACGTGGTTGCTCCCCCTTTTACCCCGACGCTACCGACACAAATACCCACAATTCGCGTTCCTTTTCGATTGCGCGCGTGCACCGTACCTTGTTTGTGGGGTGTTATTTTTACTCAGTGCACTTTGTGCATGTGTAATCTAGTTTATAGATAGTTAAAGATTTGGTTTGTCCCATGTGGCAGTGTCATCTCAACCGTGGGGATGCTCCCCTACTCTAAAAAAACCCTTCCCCCAACATCCCACTTATTTGCATGTTTCGTCATGGTTTTTTTTACATTTTGGACCTTTAGCCTTCTCATTTACATGGTGGCTCACCTTTTACCTCCGACGCTACCGACACACACATCCACAATTCTCACTCCTTCTCGGCTGCACACGTGCACCCTACCCTGTTCGTGGGGTGTTATTTTTACTCCATGCGCTTTGTGCACGGGTAATTTCTAGTATACACACACACATGAGAATGATGTGTATCATATGATATATGAGCTAAGGGTATCATATGTAGTTTCGAAAACTTCACCATTTTGTATGTTTTCGTGTGATCGAACCGTTCACTTTTTTTTATCTTTTAAAATATCAAAATACTGAATATTGGGTGAACCCAAGGGGGTTTGCTCGTTCATTCATCGTTGTAAAAAATTCTATTCTTGCGAAACTGTTAAATTTACGATTGACGGATGAATGAGTAAAATCCTTTGGGTTAACATGATATTCAGTACTTTGTAATTTTAGAACATGATGAAAATGAATAGTTCCGATTGTTCAAAAAAAATACGGGAGGGTGGAGTTTCGAGGCCGCATGAGGCCTTAGCTCATATGTCATATGATGCCAATTATTCTCGTGTGTGTGTGAGTGAAAAATATAAGCACGGTTACATTATGCATGATGTGATTTATTCCCAAAATGCCCATACGACAATAAATATGGGGTTATTTTAGGAATTAAAACAAACTTAAAACCATCTGCATCTCTCTAGGTTGCACGATGATGAATAGATCAGCAAACTTTTGCTGTATTGATTTGAGGGCAGTGGAGCTTCGGTCGTTAGCGACCACCGGTGATGAAATCATGGTGAGAGGTGCCGATGAGGTGCCAGAAGCAACGATGATGAGTCCCTCTTTGGTGACAACAGAGTGCCTTGTCAGCTTGTAGATGACGCAGTTAATGCGGTTAATAAATGTGTTTTGGGGTTGATTAAGCTGGGTTTTGGAGGTTAATACAATGGGTTTGGGGTTTAATAAACAAATTTTAAGTGGATGTGCAACTAATATGCAGTAGAAATCGGTTGTGGAAAAAAGCCCAAAGGTGCATCTTTATTTAAGGAAGGAAAAAGCGAACAAAGTGTCAAACAATAAGGTTAAAGAATAAAAATAGGAAAAATTATAAATAATCATAAAAAAGTAATATCATATAGACATATATGCATGTTAAATTCATTAATACTAATAATTTGCAATTTTACTATACAATAATGCAACATTTGATGCTAAGTTAAGAAAGAAAAGAAAACATTCCTGAGTCATGAGAAGCCCATTAATAGCTTCAATTTCATCCAAGCTAACGAGAATGGGACAGACGAACAAAACCACCACCAGCAATGCAGTAAAGCATCTGCATCAGGAACACAGAGAAACATTTTTCAATCTTCATCCTTCAACAACTCCATTTTCTTCGTCATGTTCCAAGAATCTCAGCGTTCCTCTTCACCCCTTTCATCCTTTGTCCCATTTCACTGCAGTTGTTGTTGGCTGCAGCAGCATCAACAGTTCCATTAAAAGGATGGGGGAGGAGAAGAGAATGCTGGAAACATGACAAAGAAGATGGAGCTATTGAATGATGAAGAAGATCATTGAGAAGAAAAAGAATGTGGGGAATTGGGGGATGAAGATGTAAAGATGTCACAACCCTGAAGTAGTTAAATCTTAGGGATGTGACCACTTGTAGCTAATCATGTGAGATCCTTTAGTTTTATATGTTTATTGTTCCATGATAGTTAACAGAGTGTTTAAAGAAAAATAGGTGGTAAAATCATAACCTTCACATCATTTTCTTCACCATGCAAAGTGATGTCTTTAAAAATGCAAATCAAAAATTCTAAAATGATGGTCTATACATACAAGAAGAGATCAAAAGTAAATTAGTCTTTCAAATTTAACATGATTACACAAGGTAGTTCTATGCTTGTAATTAAGGGAACAATAATTATTACCCCCTTAGACTCATGAAGAAGATTAGTCACTTAGAAAACTTTGATGTGATTGATTCTTCTCAATTTCTTCTTTTCATTTGTTTAATCATGTTAAATTTGTAATATCTATATTACAATTGGTGAAGTTGTCCTAGGTGGAGGGTAAAATAGGACTAGGACAAAGGTGGGCCCACCACCCCACATCAACCCACCACCACACCCTCCACATCACCCTACCACCACACCCTCCACATCACCCAAAAACTCACCCCAAGCCACTTATTTACATGTTTGCTTTCCCCTAAAAAATCGACCCAAACCCACTTATTTACATATTTGCCATTCACACCAAAAAACCAAAAAAACACCCACTTATTTACACGTTTGTTCCACCCAAAGTTTTTTTGCATTTTAACCCCCCGGACTTTGCACTTTTTGCCCCCCGACGATACCGGCACGTATACCCCCATTTCTCACTCCTTTTTGGTCGTGCGTTCACCGCATCCTCTTCGTGGGGGGTTTTTGCTCCGTGCAACGTGTGCACGGGTTATTTCTAGTTAATTTACATTTGATGTTTCTTGTAAGTATATTTCATCTGGTTATGGAAATGATATGTAGGCTATGCTTTTACATCATGCTTTTCTTTAAATGCTCTGTTAACAATTAAGGAATAAGAAACATTTATACTTGAAGGATCTTACATCATCGGATACATGGGGTTGCATCTACAGGAATTAACAACTATAAATATTTGGGATGTGATAGTTGTGGTAACAAGGCCTAATACCAATAGGAAGTATGAGAACTAAGTCGCACGTGAAACTAATAGCATGTTTGGTTGCAATAAAGTGCGTTGAATATCTTGAACTAAATTCAACAAAAGTGACCTTTTGGAAACTCAAATCCGTCATTTTTTATTTTAATAACTTATAATTCATTTGGAAGCTAAGTTGTTGTTCCTTTTTGTTTGTTTGCATTAGAGACATTTGAGAAATGTAAGATGATGGTTAAAAACACATGATCTAATTTATTTTTTAAAAAAATTACTACAAAAATTAGTTCTAGGCCGCTGCACAACTTTTTAGGTTAAAAAGGCAGTATATAGTTTTAAAATGAAAAGGCTGATATGGCATCCATCATATGAAACATACTTCATGATTAAGTCTCATCAAAACTAACTACCAAACTAGTTGAACTAATCAACTTTACCCTCTTTATTATCACTTTCTTGTAGCTAAATATGCCCTTAGTGTTACACGGAACAAAGTGCCTCGCCACATGGATATGATGGGACCACCTCTTGAATTCGTGGGAGCTATCTTTAAAATTTACGGAGGTAATCTCATGAATTTCACATTGGTGAAGTGGTGGCATGACAAAGACCTCATACCCTAAATGTGGGAAGTAAGCAACACCCCAAGGTATATAATAGTTTTTAACTTGAAAATTAATTATAGATCTCATTTTTAAGTGAGGAATCATGGAAAAACTTTGTGGCTAAGCGTGTTTGTGCCGGAGTAATCCTAGGATGAATGAATTTCTTGGAAATTCTCGCTTGGGGTGGTACCTGAGATGAAAAAAAACTATGAAACTAAAATTTTGTATAAAAAGCAAATATTTGATCTGAACCATGCCTTTGCCATTCACCGCTTGACCTTCGATGCCGAGATGGGAGATGGAGAGAGGGGATAGGGTTGGGGCAAATCTAGGTCTTTTGAGTTTTTGTTTTCTTTCCAAGAAGGTGTTGGTTGGGTTTTGTTTCCAAAATTGGATTTCAAACCCAAAACATGCCTACTTTTGGACTGATTTGTGAAACGGGCTGCTTTCAGCATGCTTTGTTGTGGACGCATTCCCACGTCGTGTTTCTGAACCGCAGCACTCGCTACGAATTGGGTTGATCCTGTAATGATTAAGCAGTCCTTAACCGCCGCTTGATTATACTTTTTACAACCAATACACACACAAAGAGAGAGAGAGAGGGGTCAAAAAGCATAGTCAAAATAGTTTCTAATCTAGCAATGAAATCAAATAAAAAAGATCTTTAAAATATTCTAATTGCTACATATTCTAGTTTAATTGATGTTAAGCTTTATTGGTTAAGAAGATAATTTGTTTGTGTGAAGTGACATTTGTCTTTAAAGTGTTTGACATACAACCTTTATATTGAGCGAAAACGACTGGGACACAACTTTTTGTGTTTCTAAGGTTGGACATGAATTTGGAGTGTCAGATACATGCCGTGCAAGTGTTATGCAAGTATTATGGTTATGGAAGTATTAGTGTTCGACACATGTCCAACACAAACACGTCACCTTTTGAGTTTGCCATTGTTGTTGCAGACGTAAAATAACCTTATCGAACTCTTGCAATGTATCATCCTCCACAATTTGCTTGTCAGAAAACAACGAAGACAATTTTGCTCTTGTTCATATCGCTGAAGTCTCCTTCCTATGCAAAAAACAAACTTTGAACCATTCATCTATTTAATCCAATACAAAACCCTAACTTTAGAAAAATGTGAAGGTTTCACCTTTTCGATGGCAAGGGATTTGGGGAGGCCGATATGACGTTCTCCTTCCAGTTGCTTCTTTTTAAAGGCATCATACTTCTTTTTGAGACCAAATGATTTTGAAAGGGTTGGACTTCCTTTGCTACAGTTACTGTTGCTTGGATGATTTCATGATGGAGGCCACAAGGGACAACAACAGGTGCTATGCATTCTTCATTTGGCTCTTCTTCAAAGAATCGACTTCGGTCTATTTTTTACCCTAAAACACAGACTTAAATGATAACCTCTGCATAGTCACATAGAGAGATTATTCCAGCAACGGAAGCACCATGGGATGCTCAATATAGAATGATGGGGGCAACATAGCGACTTCATCATGACAGATGGATGCAATTTTATACATGATCGGGGGGTTTGGTAGTTTTTAGGGAAAAATGAGAATGAGAGAAATTCAGACATCATCGCTCAAGTCTTAATAGACTTAACTTGGAATATAAAAAAAATTAAAGAATTCGTATGGGGCCCACCATTGAATATAAAAAATTAAGAAAAGGCTAGGTGCACAGTGTGGGAGTTTGGCTATTTCTCCTTTTGTGCTACATACCCTTCGTCATTATAATATTAGAGATTAAGATTTAGAGGCTAATATGAAATCAAGACTAATTTTTACGCTCTTATATAGAAAACCCTAACACCATTTTTTATTTCAGTTTAGTGTGTTATGATTATTATTTATTAACCATGTTTTAGCTTTCATTCCGTCTCTTTCTAATATGAAATAAGCTTTTACTTGACACCCCTTTTGTGTACTTTTAGTTGTACAAACTTTCTATGCATAGAGAAGAATATATATAGTGAAGAAAAAGAACCTACCCTTGAAATCTAAAGGGCAAGATCGAAGTGGTTCCCGTGAAAAAACACGAAAAAAGAAGACAATGACATTATTGTGACTAGGTCAAGGATTCGGGATTGCAAACGGGCCAGGTCGGGTTTGGGTTGGGTCATATTCGACCCGACCCAGATAGGGGTAAACCCAAACCCGACCCGGATTGAATCTGGGTCAGAGCTAGGAAACCTGTACTTGACTCGGGTAAATCAGGGTCACATGAACCCAACTTGAATTTCTTGACAGGCCAGGTTTGGGTCGGGTTTGGAACCAATTACAAAAAACATGAATAAAATGTGTTACCGGTCACAAGAATCGAAACACAGATCACATTGAGGCATTAGGAAATGCCAACCGACTGCAATATTTGTCAGCTCCTGAGGGCAATTTCGTAAATCCTGATTCAGTGGTGCATGATTCCGTTAGAGACGAGACCTTTCCAGGGGACTAGTTCTAGGTTACTGCTTCGTGAACTCTTCTTTTTTATTACCCACATGTTTGGACTCTGTGTTATATGTGCCATAAAGCACCCTTTCTTTCATATGTTGTAACCCATTCTGAGACTATTGAGATTGTAATAATAATGATTATCTGTATTGTTTTTAAGTATGTGTGCAAGAAGCTGCGAGTAACTACAGACGCTTAACGTGTTTAGACCAAGGAGGAAGGAAAATGTAGAAAAAATACACTCCCTCATTCCTAAGCACACCGCAAGCCCGCTCGCGTCCTCGCTCCTGAGCAGAATGGGAAGCGGGACATGACAAGCTTTTATAAGGCTTGGTAATAATTAAAGACCATTATATTATTCATTAAAATTTAGAATTAAGATTTGAAATTAACCAATGAAGTGATAATGTAATGAATCGAACCCGAAACTTGTTAAAGAAGAGCTGTACAATTCAAACGTCTTAACCAAAACTCCCAATTCGGTCAGGTTCCAATGTTAACTTGTTATATAAATATAAATAAAAATATAAAGTAAAATTGATAGAATCCGGGTGAACCCGTGTTGGCGGGTCAAACCCGCACTTGACCTGGATTTTATTCTGGTTGGCCGAATCGATCCAGATTCTACCCGACCCGATTAGACCTCTGCCCATGCATAGTTAAGGAGATCGGATTTGGGTCGGATTGGATTCATTTTGACACCCTTAGCAGGGATGACACCATGTAGAACCGATAAGGGCAAGGTTTGAAATCTCACACAACACCAATATGCACCACTCATATTATATTAAATTTCAATTGTGATATGATCCATCTGCAATTGGCCAATGCTACCAGTATTAACTAATATCAACTAATATATAAGGAGATTTAGGGGTTGGTGCACCAAAATTTGAAATTATATTTTATTCCATATAATGACAAGAAAATCTTGTTTAACAATAAAAAATCAAGGTTCGAAAAAGTTGGTTGTTCGATACATCTCAACACTTTCGGATCACTTTCGGATTGGATTGTACGAAGGATAAAAACAAACTCACTTTTATTGACATCATTCAAAACTCTGCAAGTTTTGCGAGAAACATATATCTTTAGGTTATTGTTACTATTATTTAAGGCTATGGCATTGAACTCTGAAGCAAAAACAAAATGAAGCTATACTAATTGATTTTAATAAGTTATGAAGATGATCCATAGATGGATGGAGTTAGAAAAAAAGAAGATAGTGTTCTAGTTGGTAACGATGATCCAAGAATAGGTGACGCTTATTGAGGATGAGATCTACGTGCAACTAATACTACGATTTGTTACATGTCACTTGATATTTCTGATATAATTTATACCAATATTACAGACGGCGCTTGATACCAATATTTTGAACCTTGAATAAGAGTTTAAAGGATGCTAATGTCTAAGACTAGGTCTATGGTAGACTAGCAATGCTCTTGCTCTTATCAAGTCGGTTTTGATGAGTTGACTCTCTATGGTCCTATTATTCGAGTTTATTGATTCTTTTCTTATGACATGAACATAATCTCCTTTTGCAACCTTTCATGTTGGTAATGAAAATCATTAATCACAGGAAAATAGATCTGGATAGGTTGAAAAGGGAGCAACAAATAATTGGTCTGAAGCTACTAGAAAACCAACTGCCAACGTATGGTGTTTTTATCCCTTTTGACAAGTGGCTCTTCTATTGAAACTATCAAAATTTCAGACAAACATACATGATAATTCTTTCTATTGTGTATGAAGGTCTTATACATTCACGAGGAATGTAATCAAGCTCGCCTTCATGCCTCAGTATAGTTTGTGATTTCTCATCCTGGAACTTTGCTATTTTCTTCGATCCATTTTAAAGGATAAGGCATATTTTGATGATGTAATGACAATTTAGCAACACATTTTTTTCCATTTGGCATAGTAACATTTGCTCCTATTGCGAGATCCATATTCATAAATTCATAGTTTCTCATATGTCTATGAAGGAGTTTGTAACGTCCTGTGTCCGGGTGCCGTCACGTTTGTACAATTATATGCAGGTCCTGTAAATACCAGTGAAAACAATGTAAAATCGAGCAGGAATTAACAGAATTAAAATACTCATTTCATTCCATTACCTTCATATCATGTTTACAAAGTTCTATACAAAGAAATAAAAGTACAATCTAACTCTAAGCTGAAACTTAATACATGGAAATGAAAATAAAAAGAAGACACTCTCAACCAGCCTTCAAAGCTCAGCGTTCTGGACCGGAAACTCCGACTCCTCGTACACAGGTGCCTTTGTGTATTCCTGTTC